>CAUOFW020000281.1:0-241350 GCA_963454935.2 Ilex paraguariensis
GAGTATCTCTAGCCCTTATTTATTTTTAGACCAAAATTTAAATTGAGGAAAAAAACTTAAAAGCCTTCTCTAATCCTCTACCAAAGTCTATACCAAATAATGGGAACCTAAACTTAAACCCAAATCAAGAAAAACTCAAACCCTTTACCAAAAAATCTGAAGGTAATATTTTAGGCCAAAACTCTCATTATCTCTCTTTCTTTTATGATAGAGATAATGATTGACCTCAAAAAAAACTTTATCATCAGGAAATTGTATATCAACTAATGATAGAGTCCAATCCATGTTGTACTCCTCCTTGTTAATTTATCAATTAAATTACCCAATACTGTAACTCATAGGAATATTTTAATAGGAGTTCTTCAATCTCTTTAGTGTTCATCAAATCACAAGTGTATATGTAAAAATAATAAATGAGACAAGTAATTTATTGACGCGGAAATTCTCCTCTAAAAAAAACTATGGAGAACCTCTACCTGTTCACCAAAACTTAATCCACTATCCCAAACTCAGCTTACAAGTACTAAAGACTTATATCTTAATCAATATCATGATTAGATGCTCCATTCCTTCAATAAGCCTCTCCGCTAAAACTCCGTCTTCGATATTATGTGTAGCTTCTATTGGAATAACCTCTGCAAGGATCCTCTAGGCCTCGAGCGATCATGGGCAGGCCAATGATCCTCGGATTGCACACCCCAAATGATTCAAACCATTCAAGATCTTCAACACCAAGTTGTTAGATGTGGTAGAATCTCTAGAAGGTAACCTTAGGTTGTGGTGGAAGCCATCTTTCAATACATTCTTTCTAAGGACTCAGTTGTCAATGATCTCGATGTGGCCATTGGTATAGCTAGGACAGTAATTCTCTTGCCTGATCTACAAAATTTTGAGGATTTGGATGATGATTCTTTGGCAAGAAGCGCCCTTTAACTGATGGTGTTGGTAAATGTTAGATCACATGTTGTAATTGACTAATTTTGTAGAGTCCATATAAATTTGAACCTATTTCATGGTCATGATGCTATAAAGATTGAGATCCAAAAGTGTCATTGAAGGGAGGAGATTATGCATCAAAGTTACATCACCTTAGTTATCTAGGTCATTACCTTATTCCTAATCTTGAAGGTGCATTCGGAGTGTTATGATCCATTGGTAGTTAACTTAGGAGGATTAGGGTTAAATGAAATCAAATCTAATTCGTGTATGGACCTTAGATGTTTTTCAACAAAATATTTTTTAAAAGCAATTGTGTTTTTGAAAACATAATTTGAGTAATTATCGAACCCCTCTTGAGCAACATGTTTTAATGCTCAAGATGACAAGTCTTTTGCTTGATTTTAGGCTTAAAAAATCAGTAGACACCGCCATATGCTCACTAGCATTCGCTAGAGCGGTCTCTTTATAAATTAGAGAAGAAAAGGAAAAAAGCAAAATGGATGAGATTAGAGCTCACCCCTTGGGGTCGCTTGAGCGGTCCTTGAGGTCGTTCGAGCAGTCCCTATTTTTGCTCAAGTGGTCTATTCTTCTAGGTCAGTTTGAAACATGATTTCATTCCTAAGACCAACCGTCCTATGCTGGCCCTCCTACTGATCAAGCGATTCTTCGGGAATCTAAGTTTTCTTGTTAACCAAGATTATCCTTAATCCGAATCTATAACTAAGGAAAGCCTTTTTACATCTATTTTAAGCCTTTAGCATGCCTTTTGAAGAGAGAAATCCATTTAGGAACACCTTCCACTTCTTCAAGCCCCTCCGTAGCACCAGACGATGGCTCAACCACTGCCTTCCTCTTCTTTGAAACATGCCGCCACAGAACCAGTTCAGCTATGGAAGCGAAGTCTTCAGCGAGGTCATCCTCCTCTTCTATGCCAATAGGATCAGACGTCCTCTCGATTGTAATGTACTAACCCTTTTCAAGGGGATTCGCTGGGGTGGGTGAAGGATCAACCGAGCCCAAAGCTTCCCTAAGTGTGAGATCATGCACTAAACCAATAAAATTTCTGGCCACTCTACCTCTCCCCATTCCTTTGTGTCAAGGACTCCTGAATGGAGAAAGGGAGATCTTTATAATGGTTGAATAGCCCTCTACTCAATTATTTTTTGGTTAGTCAAGGGTGACACAACAACGAAGAATTGATATGTAGGAGATGATCGAGATAAAAGGTCTCGAGCATCAAATTCCCAAACCTTTCATAAATTAGGGAAGTTCACCCTTGATTCGGGGATTTTCCCTTTAACTGTTTTGCCTACCAAGAAGAAAAATATGAACTCACAAGTCAGAATAAGGAATAAAGATGGCAAAGGGAAAAATGATGACGTCATTGGTCACTACCTCGGGAGCCTTCTTCGTATGGACAGTTGTAGCAAGGTTCCTCACTCAATTGATGTTCCCAATTTCCCGAAACAAATAAAGCATCACATCCATGCCCCTTGTTCAAATCAGGGAGGTGGGTGACAACGTAGTGATTGATTTTTCTAACTCTAAAATAGTAGTTATTCTCAAATGTATAGGAGATAATGTATCAGTAAAGGATGTCCCAAGGCCCTAATTAGTCCCTAACAAGTCATTCAAGGCAACCACACCTAATACAATCCTAAAGAAGTTGGGGCAACATTGGAGTGGATACAAATTTAAGGCATCCAGAACCTACAACAATAGAGGGTGGGGAGGAAACCTAATTCTACCCTCTTTAATAGCCATTATGAGAAAAATGCATCCCTTCCCTGGACCCCATCAAAGGTCTGTCCTCAGCGACCTCAATAGTGACATTATCAGGAAGAGAGTACATGAGTCTAAAGTTTGGCATTTGTTCCTTCTAAAGCTTGCCCATAGTGGTAATAACAAGAGAGAAAAGGAGACTTACAAAGATCTCTAAGGGCATAAGGGAGCTTTGAAGATACATAAATGGTAAAAAATAGTGGAGGAAATAACACCAGAAGAGATGAACCTTTAAAAAGGTATGAAGAGGCACCTGGAGCATAGATAGATGGATCATTAATGCAAGTGAATGTTTTCCCATTGAAAGGACACAAAAATGCCTTTTGTGAGAAATGAAGCGAGGCCATCAAATGAAGTAAAATGATTGCATGCAGAGAACGTGTCCAAGTGTGCCACCTGGGTGTAAGTGAGGAGGGTTAGAATCTATCAATTTTGACATGACAATTGTATTAAGACACGTGATAAGATCACATGCATGATCGAATCGGTTCAGTTATGCCCTAGCAAATGAAAGGCTCGATAAATCAAGAAGTGCTCGGTCATGGAGTTACCGAGTAATAGAGTCTGTACCGAGTAAATTTTGGCAAGGTAGGCTGGAGAAAAAGGTCTCAAGGAACTAAGAGTCAAGATACGATTAAACGATAGGACCAAATCAAGAGATATTTAGGCTATCCACGTAACCAAGTGCAATGCTAGAGAACGAATAAGGAAATTTCTAATTCATAGGTACACATTAGAAATATGTGACCTAAAAAATTGACAAGTAAGAAAGGAAGTCTAAAAAAATTCTTCCACAAATTAAGGAAGATTTGACTAAAAAATAAGTGTGCCACCTTTTATAGTCACAAATGAAACTAGAAGATGGTACAAACTACTATAAATACGAGAAAATTTTAAGTCTAAGGTGCACACTCTCTTCCCTGTAATTCTTCTGTTTATTCTTAAAATCCTTACTAACTTAAGCAGTGGAGTACCTTTAACCAGATCACCCCTGGTCCTTGACTGTTAGTTCTTTTTGTAGGTAGAGGGTGATTTTTGTTCATGTTACCAAAGAAAACCCTATTCTCAAGTTTCATATCATTCTCAGTCAAAGGTACAAGATTTTTATCTCGTACAACTTTGACCCTTTAAAGCTTTTTTTTTGTATTATTATTTAAGGAGCTTTGGGAATAAAACAAGAATTTGTTAAAAAGATTTAAGCGTAAAAAAGAGTATGTCCATTGGAGAGCTCCAAACCAATTTATGTTTTTATTCACTTTTTACTCAAATATAAGTAAGAGTTTGACTTACTCTTGAAGATGTACTTAGGTAATAGAAAGCTGATAGGAAAGGGAAAAAAAATGTCAATGCCACAGTATCACAGTTAACTAAATGCCAAAAAAAATGACATTTCAAGATAATAATTGACCAATTTTTTTATTCAATGCTAATTATAAATTACTTGGATCAAGTTTTGGAGAATGTGTAAAGTTCATTATCTTAATACAAATCCCATTTTTAATTTCAAGGAGTAGCTCAAGTGGTAACAAAGGTGAGTTATAAATTCAGACGTCTTAAGTTCGAAACTTGGCAACACTTTGAGACCAGGTAATGAGGGATAAATCTCTCATGAATACCCTAATTGTGATATGGATGACTTACCTTTGACCTAACACCTGATTGGGGAGGGTATTTTGTTATGTGTAAACTAATTCAATAAAATAGAAACAGTAATGCACATATAGTGATGCAGAATTGCACAAATAAAATCCAAAAAATTAGAAAATAATATTAATCCAAGCCCTGTGTAATACAGTTTCCTTAAGATAAATTTGTTTCATCTCAGTACTTAACGTTGATAAGCAATTGTCTTCCAAGATATAATAGATTTCATTCTTGAAGAAGCAATACTTCAATCTTCAAGACTCCGGCGAATACAACTCTATGTTTATTGAACCAAACAAGAAAGACTAATGTAACAATATGTAGAAAGAAAGAGACAGAAGAAATTCTGAATACTTCATTCAGATTCAGGATAGATTGAAAATGGCAATGGGCAGTCTATTTATAAACCCTTGTTGGTTGTTCAGATTGCTTGAAAAGGCATTAGATGTCAATGTTTAAATTGAAAAGACACATCCTTGTAATCTGAACAGACAAAAGGCGAATCTGGAATGAACAGACCCTCTTGAATGAACCAGACCCAGTTTCGACTCTAAATTCAAAGTAACGAGTAGTTAAAATTCTGTATAGATTTTAAATTTCGGTTGAGAATTTAATTACTATCCACGTTCGGATCCGATGGTTTAATCCATAACCCGCACCACACCAAATAAATTTTGTCCAAAAATATTATATCTTTTTGACCAAAATCCAAGCCCAAGCCCGGTCGGGTTGTGGTGAGGTGAGGTGGGTGGCACATGGTAACCAAGGTAATGTAGGCGCTCACTCCTCTAACAAAAGTGTGATACCTCTTGGAGCCCAACCCACGAAGCCAACTTAGATTATATGAACTCACCAAAGTGTTAGTCTTCTTCCAACCATGGACAAGTCTTATTCTACTACACCAATCTTAGTTTATTCATCACTTTAAATGGTCACTTTAAGATATAATTTCTTATTGGGTTAATTACAATATGCCCCCTCCAAGTTTAGGTCGTGTTTCAATCAACTCCTTGCGGGTTTAATTTCAACAATCTACCTCCTTCAAGTTTCTTTTGATTTAAATTAACTAAGAAAGTGGATGAAAATACAAAATTCCTAAAATACCCCAATAATTCTATTTTTATCTCTTCTTTGTATCTGACCCATGTCCCCATGCTCTTGTGAGCCGCCAACCCCCTTCTTGTACTTCGATAATGCCCCCCACCTCTTGCTCCGACAGTCCCCCATCTTTTGCTTTGGCATTTCCCCAACCCCAAGCCCTTACTCCATCGGTTCCCTGGAACCCCCACCCTCTGCTCCAGTAGTCCCACCCCCATACCCAATGCCGACAACACCCCAAAACCCACCTCCAAAAAAAACTAAAAATAAAACTAAAACTAATCCACACACCCCCATTCCCCACTTCTACCAAGTAACCCTTGCCCACCCCTCTGAGAATAGCAACCCAAGTAATCCAGTTTCGAAGGCCTTGTTCGAAGTTCCTTTGCCATTTATAGCTTTTTCATTCACTAGTCATCCAAACAAACTCGAGGCGGGGGAAGAAGCTCTTGTCACGATCGCATCGATAGACCTCTGAATAATGCCTAGGGTGTTCTCCATTGACACCAATTTTTCACACGAGTTTAGGATTAATCGAAACTTTGAGACTTTTTGAGGGTTTTGGTTTTCACTAGGTATGGATGGGTTTCGGTTTCACCGGAGGGGGAGGGAGTGGATAATCATCGATTGAGGGAAGGTTGGGTTTTATCGAATTTTGCTTGTTTGATGAGTTTTTGCACTTTTGCTTGTGGAGGGTTGGGTTGTTTTTGGATTGAAGGGTATAAATGTCTTTTAATGGTGTTAATGTTGACTTCTATCAATTTAGACGGTCAAGAATAACGGCAATGGGATGATTGAGATATCTTAAAACTTGAAGGGGGCATATTGTAGAAATTAAATCCACGAGGAGCTGGTTGAAACACGACCCAAATTTGAAGGGGCATTTTGTAATTAACCCTTTCTTATTTAATACTTAATGGTTTAAAACAAATAAATATACAACATTCATCTCCTCGTGGAAAAGAACATGTTTAAACTAGATCCTACCAATTTTGAAGTATGTGTCTTACTTTTTTTTAAATATTAAGTTATACAAATAAACTTGTTTGCAATTATTTTTTCTAACAAGGATTAGTAGATGGGATTAAATTGTTTACAGGCTTCTAATTAAAATTGAAGAGTTACACAAACACATAAATTAATGTTGAGGATTCCTAATGAATTTGTGTGGTTCCTTAATTTTAATTAGTTGCCTGTAAACAATTTGTTTATAGACTACCCATAAAATATTTATTCTCTTAATCGATATATACAAAAATTAGGTCGAACACCCTGACTGTTAAACTGGAAAAAAAAATAATAAAAATCCATGTTTGGACGAAAGCTCTACATTTACCGCATGTCTACGCAATGCTAAATAACTTTTCTAGCCAATCAAAGCTAATCAGATCATTATAAAATATTAGTACAACCCATGTCTCATTTAAAACCTGTTTTATAGTATTGTTTTGTAATAAATATTTGGTGTTAGATGAAACTATAGCATCGGGTCAATACTAATAAAATTATCAAGACAGTACACTATATTATAATCCAAATTTGATATTAACCGACCCGAACTCAGTCCAATCTCATCCTGATATTCCAGCCAAACATGACAATAATTTTTATCCTTTTTCTCGGGAATTGATTACGGTATATTTTATTTTATTTTATTTTGGTTCTATACTTCATTTATCATATTTATAATTGTTTTTAATATATTTGTAAACATTTTTATCAGTGTTGTGGTACTTAAAACATAGTACAAATAGTCCCCACAAAAGTGATAAAAAATCCACAACAGTAATAAAAATACTTACAAAAGTGATAATTTTTTTTTTGTATAAAAAAAATGGTAAAAACAGTTATATAAAATGTGATAAAAATACCAATAAACTATAAAAATAATAAATTTTTGATTATAAAATGAAACATAAAAATTATAAAAATACTATTTAAAATAATAAATTTTAAAGTTAGGACACTAAAATCTTTTTGAGCGTATCATAATGATCAAGTACTTTTTCTCTTCATGAGTGGCTTACAAATTGTATTTAATTTTGTGGGGGTAGCAAATAGCGATGTTTAAATTTATGATTAATAATAATTTCTTATTTTATTTGACGCTATTAAACGGTTAATCAAAAAAATCGGGTAAAAATACAGAAGAATTTTTTGTCTTTCAATTAAAACATGTAGGATTGCAAAATAGCAATTAATTTACGTATTTCTACCTTACCCTACCCACATTAATTTATATATATATAAACTAAAAACCTTAATTTCCTAACTATATGGTTTAAACTTAAAATAATTGTTATTGTATTTGTATAATAATTATGATAGGTTTATAATTTCTTGTATTTTATTATAATTATTGTTGTAATTGTTTTAAGTTTTAATGTTATTGGTTTATTGTGTTATTAAATTAATGCATGTTATTTAATTAAATTGTTAAAATTATCTAAAAATTAATAACTACAAAAGTGTTTATCGAATTTTCTATCCGATTAATTTGGCCAGAAGTCGGATAAGAATATCATATTTGATCAGGTAGGATAGGCCAAAAAAAAAAATTTTTATAAAATATCGAGTAAGAAAATAAAAAAAATATATTTTTTATCCTTAGAATAAAGTGAACACCCTTAATAACAAAAGTAGATTGTGATTTTGTTTTTTGGGATCAGGAGATTGCGACTTTTTATAGATATATATATATATATATGTATTGGATCTGGAGATTGAGACATGTTCAAAGTTCGATGTCGTAAGGGACTTGACATGCTTAGTTAAATTAGATTCCGAACACATGGGTCAGGCACCTCCTAGACAAGAAATAGACGTCTTAAATTGGCAAAGGTGTCTTTTGTCGGATGACTCAGGTTGAGATGGTCTTTGATAGCGGTGACAATTTTTTATGGAACAGATAACTTGGATTCGAAATCATACAACATTAGTGAATTTTGTTTCGTTTGATACGATGAAAAAATAAAAGAATAAAAATTTAGATAAATAAAATATTGAAAGGATAAATAAAATATTATGTTTAGTAAAAAAGGAAAATAGGAATGATAAAAAAGTCGATGAATTAATTTTTCTTCTAACTCACTAAAATTAATCCCTCTAAAATCGGACGAAAAGTGAATAAAAATTAATTATTTATGTTAAAATGTATTTTATTTATATATATATTATGTATACATTAATTTCATATAAAAAAAATGATAATATATATATAATAAAAAATAAAACTAAAACTAAATAAAAATAAAAATTTAAAATTTAAAAAAATTATTTTTTTCATCTTGAGTAGGGGTGAAAATTTTTGACTCAACACGATAACACGACTCGAATTCGATACGAATTTTATAACACGAACTTGAAAATAACCTGACACGCGAATAAAAAATATTAAAGGCTCATAATTTTATGACTCAACAGGAATCTGACACGACACGACTTGATTTTCACCCCTAATCTTAGCCAGTACAAAAAAATATAAAAAAAAATTAGTCATTTTTATTTTTCATTCATCCAACCAAACACAAAAGAAAGAAAGTGTATCTCTCTTATTTTTCATCCTTCCTATTTTTTATCCTTCCTACCAAAAAGAGCATTAGAGTCGATCACTCCTCCTCTATAGGAAGAAGTAAATGGCAGGATTAGTTATCAGGACTAAAAAATACGTCAAGTTAGTGTCAAATATAATTAATATAAAATTAACACGATTAATATATTTAATTAATATTATAGGAATAAAATATCAAATTTTTGATATATTCTCTCAAACATAGACATAATCTTTGTACACATAAATTTTTTTTTACTTATTTTTATTATTATAATCTTTGTGGTACTCATAAAGCGAGCCCTGCCTAAATTAGGTGGTGAACGGACCCGGGTTTGGTTGGGTAGGGTCTACCAAAAGTAAATGAAATTGCCCCACTTGACCACCCCACTCACTCCAATAATTCTTCAAAGTCAATAGACAGACATGAGTTTTTTTTTATATATAAATATATAGAGACGAGCAATCTCAAATCTCAGTACAAATATAATAGCGATAAAACTTTTGTTTGGTGCATAATTTTGATAAGCTCGAAAATAAAAATATTTTTTAAATGTTTTGAAAATAGAATTTAAAAAAAAAGAATTGAGATTTTGATTTTTGTATCATTCCAAAAATGCAGAAATATAAAATTTTAAATTCTATATCGCTAATTCTTTATTAAATTCGCCGCAATCAGAATAATTTAATCATTTAGAAGAAAATGAAATGAATTTCGATCATTATTGCACTGGGTAAACTCAAATAATTCATAACTTTGCATTTTGCTCATCAAGGAAATGACAAATTATGCTGAAACTTTGAATTTTATATGTCCCACTAGAAACACCCCTTCCTAATCGATTGGTAAAATTAGATTTAATTCTATATTTAGCCTTTATTTTTGTTGAATTTGAAAGTTTTAAATCAAATAAATAAGATAAAATGTTAGTTTCATGGATAACTTTCAATTAAAACCCCAATACAAATGTCAAATATAAATGAGAGACATGATCAAGACAAAAATGTCACAAATAAAAACTAAATGACTCTATACTCAAACAAAATAAAGTTAAATCAATGGTAAAAAATAACAATATCTTGAACCTCTAGTTCTTCCAACACATATAACTCTCTCTTTCCTAACATGTCGCAATCAATTTCTTACACTGTGGATCCTGCTCAACACAACTAGAGGAAGAAAAATAAACCAAAAAATTAGAATTAAATAGTTGAATAACTAAAATTAAGTTCAAAGTAAGCTAACGGATGTAATAGACATCTGAAATTGTGAGTTGGTGAGAAATAGGGAACCCAACACTAGCCAAAAACATTTGAGTGTCATTAACTGCAAACACTTATATACAAGAAGAAGAGACAAAAGATGCAAATAAAGAGGAATAACTAGTCATTAGATGTATGGCACCTAAGCAAAAGGTATAGGTTGTTCGAGATATAGCTGAAGAATTTGAAGTGAATGAGCCTACTGAGAGAGAAATTGAGAGGGCACCAGGTTGATGAAAAAATAAAAACATCTGCAACTGACCAGCAATCTCACTGATGGTCGGAAGAGAATCAAATTACCACTTCTCATATTGTAAATGAAAAGTGTCCCAAATAGTTATTGTAGCTCAAATCTAGCACAAAACCGCAAGACCAACATAAAAAAAAAAAGTATTAAAAATAGTACGATTTGAAGGCTGGTCTCTAGGCCAATAAGATTCTAAAAAAAAAAAAAAATCGCTCGCTAATTTTCTTTTGAATTAGATCTCTGTTAAAAAGTCAAAGTAATAGATATAACTAACGTTTTTTATAATTACAAAAAATAACGATAATATCATCACCTAATTTAAATATTTATTCTAAAAAGTTACGTCATCATAATTTACATTGTTCTCCACAAACACAAATTGTAAGACAGGTGTACTAAAAAAAATATATCCAATAATTGTCAAAAATGTACACTAAAACAAAGATCGTCAAACAAGTATATTAAAATACATATCATTAATGTATCTCCTCCATAAACATAAATCGTCAGACAGATACATTAAAATATAGATTGTCAAATAGATACACTAAAACACAAATCGTCAAACAAATACACTAAAACACAGATCATCCATGTACCTCCTTTTCCATAAACACATCGTCAAACAGGTACAGTAAAATATAGATCGTTAGACAGGTACACTATAACACAAATCGTTAGACAAATACATTAAAACACAGATCATTAATGATATCTTCTTTTTCATAAATACTGATCATTAGACGTCATCGTAATAAATCCATGTAAAATGACATATATCTATATTCAAAGCGCCAAGCAAGTGGTAAATGTGCCTTTTTATTGTGAACGAAGTTCAATGATTTGTTCAATAAAAGTGAAATACGCTCAACTCAAATCATGATCTGAGAGTAATACTTGGTTTCATTTTCAAAAAAAAAAAATTCCCCTTCTAACTCCAAAATTGCAGTTCTACGTTTTATCCAATCCTAGGTAGAGGTGCAATTTAGGTGGGCTAATCCGAGCCCAACCCCAAAAAAAAGAACTTGGGTTAAAATTTTTAATATTTAAGTTGAAATTGGGCAAAAAAAACTAACCCACATTGAATTCGAGTAAATCTTGGGTTGAGGCCTTGAATTGTTGTATATTAAAATCGAGTTGAACCCGAATATTAAAATTGAGTTGAACTCGATTGTTAAAATTAGGTTTAACCTGAGTATATAAATATATTTAACTAGGATTAGTATTTATCTTCACTTTTCAAAATCTATACTTTTGTTTCACTTTAAGTCTTCACCCTTGCGCCTCCAACACTCTTAGATCCCTCTCTCACTCGTCACTCATCTCACATCTGGTCTCAAACTTTCAGCCTCTCTCTCTCATTTCTCTCTCACTCGTCACTCCTTCCCTTTTTATCAACTCGAATTAAGTAATTCAAGTCCAACCTAATTTTTAACTCGAAATCAACTCAAATCAAATAACCTAAATTCAACCCGAGCCAACCTGAATTAAACTCGGATAGTACTCAAATTAAATACCTCGGGTTGAGGTAAGATTAGTGTTATGATTAAGATTGAAGATTACATACCTTGACCTCTCAACCCGCCCAACGGGCCCAAGTTATACTCCTAATCCTAGGCTACTAATGGGAAGGAACTACTCACCTTTAGCCTCGTAACAGCATCGACGGCCAGTTTCGCAATATGTTTCTTTTCTTGGAACAGCACCAACACAGGAATGCATGATGTTTTTTTAAATCACTAGACTTTGTTTATACTAAAAATTCGGTACAACTAAAATTAAATTATACACCAAAGGAACTATCCTAGGCTAATTTACTATTAAAAATACTTGTTGGCAGCCCAAATTCAACACAAAATTAATAAGCCCAAGCCAAACCCAACATAAATCCGTTCAGCCCAACTCAGTTCCAAACCCACCAATCAATAAGCAAGGAAACAAAAGTTTCCCGCTTATTCAGTGCGAAACAATGCAACCCTATATCAAATAGCAAGCCCTAAGGAACAAATAAACAATCCAGCAAAGTGACAACTCAGCAAATGCAAAAATCAACAAACCAGCAAACAGAAGAAGATTCAAGAGCAGAAAACCCAAAAAAATAGAAACCAAGAGAGATTAGAAGCAGATTTTCGGAAAAAACCTCCACAAATCCATCCAAGATGCTTCAAAACCTTCAATCAATCATAAATAACCCTAAATCGCACCTTGTGGAGCAGATTATTAACAGAAACGTCGAAGAAATCTTACCAAATTCACAGATCAAGAATTTCGGCCACATTTTTCGAAAAAAAAGTTTCAAAAAATCGAAAACTCTACTAGATGAACTCCAAACCAAAAACAAATTGCACAATATTGTAGCCCACGAAAAATCGATCAACCTGCTGCTGGTCTTCAAGAATTCTGGTTGATGATATCATCATGCATGTGATGGTGTCACCCATTGTTCTTCGATTAAAAAATCTTCTAATTTGTTTTACTATGTCAATAGCGTGATTAGGATCAAATATCATGCTCTGATACTATGAAAATAACGATTATTGAATAGAGAATGAGAAAGAAAATAAGAGAAGATGTCATTGGGACTACAAAAGTTTGCTACAATCACCTTAACCTAAAGATAAACAATAGACACCCATATATATTAGGACAACAAAAAATAAAATAAAAGACTAAACCACCCCTAATATTAAGATGTTACTATACTCTAACAAGACGTTGATGCTAGGTAAGCCCTGAGGATCTGCTTATATTTTTCTGGGCTGTCCCACCACATAGGAGAATTGATAATTTCAAGTTTCAACCAATGTGGTTCAACCTCCTGCTTCCTTGTCAGCCTCTGGAAGAACTTCCCCCAGTTGTCCATGGAACGCTTTAGACGGAAACTCTTCTGTCCTCCAAAGAGAAATTTGATGTAGTCTTTTGCTAACAGAGTTAACTCATGTCCTCAGTGATGAAAATATACTGAAATGAAGGCAATAGGCTAGGCAGGTTATTCATTAAGAAAGAGTTAAATGAGAGCACGACCGGAAGGCCATCATTGCTTTCTGGCGCTTATGATCACTTGACTTGTAAGACTTCTACATTTTACATCTTTATGACATTGAAATGTAATAAATCTAACATCCATCCCTAAAATACCAGTTTCCCGTCTGAAATAATATATAGCATGCACTCATCCCCATTAGTTTCATCAATATGTTCATTTCATTTCTACAGACTACAGATGGGTCTCCAATGTGGGTAAACTGAATTTGACCCAAACCACAGTACTATTTTATTTTCAAATGATGAAGCACACAATATACCTTTGGTCGTGCATATCCAGTTGAGTATGATCTAAAATGAATTATAAAAAAAAATAGAATGTGTCATTCTCTCCACTCTGACAGCAACCCATATAAATGGGTAGTGAGTGATAGTGTGTGATTGAAATACCACAACATTTGATTTATCTTGTGGGGGGGGGGGAAAGGAGTTAAATAGAGAGAGAGAGTTATTACGAGAAATATGAAGCCAATGGTTGCCAATATCACTTGTAGCAGCTCATCCAAGTTCCCAGAACGGCCTTCATCCTTTGAACCACCAGAACCACCCACCACCTGGACGATTCCTACCACTGCCTCCATCATCATAGTATGCTTGTTTTTGGATTTGCTGCGGCAATACATGCTCGACTGACTCTTTCTTCAAACTTCCCATAGCATTCCAAAGAGAAGCCTAAAAACAATTTGAAGTTTAGCATGGACAAAAATACAGTTCCAGATAACTGGAAGTCTGCAAGCTTCTCTCTCACTATTGCTCATTAAAAGAAAAACAACACCGGCTGCTGTTGATATAAATGGGTAAGACGGGTTTTAATGGGGTAACATGTATAAGTTTAAGGTTAGCATGTCAATATAACACAACATCCATGTTAAAACAGACCACATGGGCTATCATGATCACTATAATGGGCAGGTCATATCAGGGTTGAATATATTAGAACAGATTACAATGGGTCAACTCAGGTTCAACCAAAATTATCAAATATGTATGCCTTGCATTCTGGTACAAGAGAATAGAATGGCCACCCATTCTGAGCATGGTCTTAAATGCATTGCCATTCAACCTGCCCCACTTTTCTTTGTGGCTAGGAATTGGGAAATAAACCACAAAAAGGAACCTGAAAAAATGGGATTTTTTTCCTTTTGGAGCAATTCGCATGCAAGACACTGAATTTAGCCAGAAGTGGAGAGATGTCATTCAATCTGCCCCATTTTTTTTGGTGTGGTTGGGAAACAATCACAAAAAAGTCTTAAAACAAGGAAATTTTGTCCCTTAAAACAAGGAAATTTTGTCCCACGTGGCGTTAAACTAGAAGGAATATCCAACTGGGGCAGATCAGATGATAGGGAATCACTTGCAGGCAAAGCTGTGCATTTATCCAGAAATTGGAACATATTCTTCATTCTTTTATTCACAATAAAATAAGATGAAAATCTAATTAAAGTATTTAACTAAATCATAAACAGAAAGAAAGAACTCCAATCAGAAAGTTACCTTATTGTCATTCTCTGACTTCCCTTTCCAACCAAATAAACAAACAGGTGCACATCGATCATATCTAGATGCAGCAGCAGTCAATTTCAAGGATGCCTTAGGATATGTTGTATTCCGGTAAGGTAATGCAAATGAACTCACTTTCAGAGAAGCCTTGAAGGATTGACGTGCATCCCATGGCATAGAAAGTGCATGCCATGAAGAGCATATACTTGTGACGTTGTCAGCAGGAAGGCAAGCAGTTGTTTGAATGCAACTCATCTTGTCAAATAGCTCGGCCTCTCTGTAAGCCACGCATTAAGCTCAAACACTCTTTAAGCATTTGCCTTCAGATAAACCTGCACATCAGATAACCATGAGAAAACGTTCGAGTTTTCCAATTAAAAGAGGATATGATGAGAAATAAAATAACGAAATTCATTGCAATCAAATATGGCATAATCAAAATAGGGAAGATTCAGTGTCACAGGGAGATCAAAGGGAATTTAAACTGAATCATGCTTTAAAACGTACAGTGATGCTTGCAATTACACTCAATTCCACCGAAGGGGTAAACAAGGGTGATTGGATTATGTCATGTCGAGATTGCTTCATGTTGAGACAAAGGTGCTCGACTATATTGACAAATCCAAATAATTGTCTAACCTAGTTATTAAGAGGGTAACCGAACCCACCCCATTTAAATTATTAAAACATGATGTGTTGGTTGATTTGGGTCCACTTCAAATCCCACTAACATGACACAATTAGACTTTAAAAACCTATTACTTGGTTTGGTGCACATGCGCTTTGGGCATGAACCATCTTAAATTATAGTTCATGTATGTAATATTTATATATATATAATTAATATAACATCAAAAATAAGATTAACCCCATCGCAACTTGAACGATTCCCAACAAATAGTATAACTATTGATCAATCCAGTTAGAAGATCCACATTTGCATCTATTCAATCCACATTGCATGCAACCAACATATACAATGTCTCATTATTTTCTTTCTTTTAAGGAGAAAAAAGACAGAATTATTAAAAATGAAGAACTCATTGCCAATAACAAAGTGATGCATTGAAACAGAGAAGGTGCAATAGCAACTCTCAGTGCAAATGTCTCCAACCATTATACTACCAATTGCTACTCATCCAACCTCAATCCTTTTTGTCAGAGACCAAATAGAAATTCAGTAGAAAATGCCAAAAAGAAGGCCACAGGAGTATAACAGCAGTTGAATGTGAACTACCGACAAAGGATCTCTGAGAGAAGATTGAGTGATTGAGTTCCTGATTTGTAACTGCCTCTAATTACCAACACAATCGTAGTTATCAAAACTGGACCGGATCAGCAAGTCAACCTGAAAAACCGATGACCCGATGCCATAACCCGGCAGGTTCTGTTATTGGATATAGTTCAAATAATTCAACTGCCAATGACCCCTGGAAACCAGACGGGTTTTAAGGAGCCTGTGGAAACCCGGGCGGGTCGCATTATCTCTTACAAAATGCAGCCAGCCATGTGCAATTCCTCAATCTCCTTCAAGGCCTCAACTCTCAAACTCTCAGAATTGGGATATCAGTGGCGCTCACTCCCACCATTTTCACTCAGGCCATCTTCTTGTTCTTCTTCTCTCTATCTCTTTGTTGCTGCGATGAGCTCAGATCAAGACCAGACCTCATCGGCTCATCTGTCTTCAGTCTTCCACGTCCATGATATGTGATCCCTTCTCCGGAAGTTCAGCTCACCATCTTCTCTCTAAAGTTTGATTTCATCACAAGGTAATTTGTTGCATCTCTTTCACAAACCCCATTTCCCTAATTTCTATCACAGTCCACAGAGAATAAGAAATCACTCAATAACTTTGTGTTTTGACACAGGTTTTTTTTTAATTCTTACTTTGTTGGATTTTTTTTCTGAACAGTTACTTTTCTGAGACGAAGCTTTGTACTGTGTTTGGTCAATTTTGATGTGATAAGTCATATGGTGAGGTTTTATTTATGAGGTTGTCTGATTCAAAAGTATATGCAATCAAAGTCAAATATTGGGTGTAGTTAAGGTCTTCATTTGGGTCTCTCTCATTTGGGCACCTTTCTAAAGAATCTGTTATTTCACTACTTGAAGCAACCAAAATTTGACAGGTGAGGAAGTAGAATTGTTCTTTTGTCATTTTTGTATTTTCCGTTTGCCAGTGACCATTACCACCAGTTGAGCTTTTATTATCAATTATAAGTCATCAAATTAGTTGACATACAGTCAGAATTCTTGTAGTTTCATGCTCTAGGTGTAGTTTTGTGTACCAGAACTATATTTCTATAATCTTTACATGTAAAACTCGGGTAAATTTGAATTTTTTATAAAAAATGGCAAAACAGTAATTTGTCACTACAGTACGAGTTAAAAACTCAAATTTTTCTAAAACTCAAATGACGAAACGGACCTCACCGTTAGATTCGTCTCGCGAAATCTAGTTGTCCCGTCAATTTTCGTCAAATTCCAAGATAGTCAGATTTTTCGCGTTTTACGAAGCGATCGGGTGTCGGATGACCTCATAAATGAACTCAAAAATAAAATTTTTAAAAATTAAATAATAATTTAAAACAAGTTGAAATAAAAATATTTTGAACTTGAACCGGGATGAAATTTAATCGATTCGGGTCAAAATCGGACCTGAAAAAGGAAAATGTGTGGCAAAATGTGAACCAAGCATTTAAAGGGTATAAATAGGAGAGAAAATTTGATTTTATCCCCATTTTCAGCTGGGTCTTCACGTTGGAGAGGGAAGAGAGGGAAAAAGAGAGATTTTCAAACTTCTCCCAACAATCTATGCCTTTCAGTCGTTCGAATCAACACAAGTCGATCTCCTCGTTGTGGGCTACGCAACCATACCAAAAAGGACAGATTTCACCGAATTTTCAAAATTGAGATTTTGGAGAAAGCTTGGATTAAAACTTATTGAGTTCTTGAAACTTCCTACAGTTATTTTGCGCTTCAAGAGGTAAGGTTTTCATTCTAACTAGGTTAGTTTCAACCTAGGGTGATTATATGAAATGGATAGGTTGTCAGATGTATTTAACATTTGCCTATTGTTGTAAATTGATAAAATGGGTATTAGAAATGGGTAGAATAAATTCTATTTAGAATTGGGTACGTAAAAATTACTTCATGTAATTTCTTAAGTTATGTGATAAAATTGGGTATTTTATGTTATTAAATGATTTAATGTTGTGAAAGTATTTGATTTAATTTCTATGTGAAATCAAGTGTGTTTTGCATAAATTATGTATAACATACTTGAAAAATTGTTGTTGAATGTAGATGTTGATATATGCTAGATAATGTATTCACATTATGAAGATTTATAAAAATTATATGTTTATGATATAATTAACTATGGTGTATGTTGAAATGTGGTTGAGATTGTTCATATGGCACTCATATATATTGAATATGATATAGTATTGAAATCGTATATTACAGTGCATATGCACGGAGACATCGCATTCATAGGCATTCCGCATGAGTGTGGGTGTGTGTGTATAGTTGTCATCAAACACCACACTTGGTGGATGATGGATGGGCTCGGAAAAGTTGAATCAAAGACCCGACTGAGTAGCACGGTTTGCATTGAAAATTGGGTTGGGGTTAACAAGAAGCACTAGACTATCCCTTAGGTGAAAAACCCGGTTATTAGGATACGCACTCCTTTGGTTTAATCCATAAAGTGTGTCGGTTTACGTGAAACCATTGGTAGAAGTCCATGAACTCCGTGTCGGTTGAGTGTTTGTTAGTGTAAGTCCATAAATACCCACTCCAAAAAGTACCCGGAGATTTTAAATGGTCATTGAATATGTAACATCAATGATAGGGGCTTGGAATGCCCAGATTTGCACGCATGGTATTTGCATGTGTTGAGGGAACCAGTGAGGGCTCGGGTTGATGTGCATGAGTGAGTCTCATCTCAAATCATGGCATGGTGAATTCTAACATTGAGTTGCATATTCTTGATTGAAATACTTTGTGGCTTGTTGAAATTGCATATGACATTTCATATGCATCTAGATTGGTGAATAGCCTCTTTAGGAAATACCCTATTGAGTATGGCTCACCCTTTATGGAAAAACATTTCAAGTACACCAGTGGAAGGTTCTCTTTCGAGGCCTCGAGGATGAAGGAAAGCCGATTTGTGGCTTTTAAACTATGTTTTGTAAAATTTTAATGTAATTCGGTTTTGGGGATATAATTATATAAAAATGATTGTAATCGAACTTGTACGAACTATGTTTGATGTGAAAACTTCATTATACATGTGTTGGGTTGACATGGAGGGGATTGAAAATCGAAAACGGATGAAATAGGTAATTCTGGGCACACTTACCGGTAGGAAGTTGAGCTCTTCTACTGGTAGATGTGGTCTAGTAGGCATTATCTACCGGTAGAACATCAAGAATTCCAGTAAGCACTTTCTACCGGTAGAACAAGGACTTCTTCTACCGGTAGGTTTTCACCGATTTTCTAAAAACAGGAGTCCAGTACACATCTTCTACCGACAGGTTTTTTGAACACTTCTACCGGTAGGTTTTTCTACAAACTTCAAATTTTTGAAACGTTTTACCAAACTCTTGAGCAACGATTCCTTGTGCTCAAAGGGATTATATGTGACATAAATGACTATGAATTGAGGTATAAAGGACCATGAATTGATAAATGATAAAGTATGTAAATGGGTTATGATCCCGATTAAGGGGATGTTATCGGCGTGATTTCGGGTTGTGCGACAATCACACGTACTTCCGCAGGTTGACGGATGATCAACGGTTGACAAAGGACCCCCGATTTTAGGGACGTCACAATACATATTGTGATTATTTTGTTTTTATTAGATATATTATATTTTTTTAGTATAGTTATTGTATTTTTATTTTAAGGTCGATTCAACCAGTTGACCCATCAGTTGAACCAATGACCCATTGACCACGAACAAGGGCTTTCATGTAGCTCAATCCGTTGCTTCATATATTTTTTTTTTTGCCTCTCATGACTTGACTACTCTGCTTGCTTAACACAACTTTTATTAACCTTCACGGACCACTTCACTGCCTAGCAAGCTTCGGCCTCATAAAATCAAATACTAATTTCCGAAACATAAAAGCCTCTCTTGTTCCATTTGACCTCATTGAAAACATAATACTCTCTCTCTCTCTCTCTCTCTCTCTCTCTCTCTCTCTCTCTCTCTCTCTCAACCTTTTAACAATATAGATAAAATAAGCCCACCTTGAAGTAGGATCTATGATAGGATTTTTAACTTCAATGATCTAAACAAGGTTGTCAACCAGTAAAAACTTGGTCTGATATATTATTTCAAACCCACATGAATCTAATTCACTTGCAACACCTATATCCAATAGCATATTTCTTTAGTGCCCAATACATCTAGTTTAAGGATTGTCAACCACCTGCAAAATAGAAAAGGGTTCACACTACAGTTCATAGACCATGCTTTTATTTTTTGGTATGCCCCTCGAGAACCTAGACAATGTTCAACATCACAAAGCAATCTACTAATTGGTCTTTTGCTTGGGAATCAGCCTAGCTTGCTTCCTCCCGAAATTTAAATGATTCGTTTAGTGCACAATCTACCAAACAAATATCTTATAGCTTCCTTGTTCATAGACAAAGCGGATTCGAAACTGTCTTTCATTCCAATGCCTAACTTGTATGCATGCGCTTCATATTCACCCCGTGCTAGACTACAATAGGCGTCACCTAGGGCTGTACGACCCAACTAAACTCTCTACCTGTGCACGCGCCTATTTCACTTTAGAAGGTATCAAAGCGGAGCATGTCAAGGAACACAACACATCATATCAAACTACGTAAAAACTACCCATAGATTGTCAAATATAAGTTAAAATTCATGAAAAATCAGCAATGAACGAACATTGCAAAAAGAACGTGTCAAAAAAATACAAATACCCTAACATTACCCTTAATCAATTTTGGGTTATACGATCAACATTATTAAAAAAATATAATATTGAAAATCACATTTAAAGAACCAAACCCTAAATCTAATACGCAATTTGAGTACACAAGAAACGAATACTTTCAAGAAAATGACGTATCCATGTCGGGCACCCACACTCATCGGACTCTCTCGGACACGTGACTGATACTCTTTTATCTATATCCTTAATTAAATAATAAAATTATAATTTCGAACACATGTCTAACACTTCTTTGATGACATATTCAACACTTGTGTGGCTACTACTAAATAATACACATGTATTCACGTGTGATTAACAATGCTTAAAAATTTAACTAATAATTATCTTAAACTATGAGAGAACATATAATTACTAAAGACTAGACATGTTAAAGTAATATTCAAAATATAGAGCTTTTTGCACTTTGCACCCTAAAAGATTTCAACTTTCCCACATTGCACCCTCAATGTATCAAAAGTGTTGTAATGTGACCCTTCTGTTAACTTTCCGTTAGCTTTTCTGCAAGTGTCAATGGTTTAAAAAATAACAGAAGTGTCACATTACAACACTTTTGATACATTGAGGGTGCAATGTGAAAATTTTAATTTGAGTCTGCAAAGTGGAAAACTTGAAATCTTTCAAGGTGCAATGTGCAATTCACCCTAAAATATAATAACAAAAGCAAAATATACATAAAAGATTTAGAAAAAGAGCAATTAAAAAATGGAATAAATTATCTTAAATTATATGTTTGGTACACGACTACAAAAAAATTGATGATTATTGACTTTTATGATATTTGTCTAAAAATTCACACTAAATGATTAGACATAACATTTACTTATCATAAAATAGGGTGAATTGCACGTTGACACTTGATTAAAAAATTAACGGGAAGCTAACAGAAGGCCTACATTACAACACTTTTGATACATTGAGGGTGTAATGTAAAAAAAATTTATCTTGTAGGGTGAAAAAATGGGATATTTAAAATCTTTCAGGGTGCAAAGTGCAATTCACCCTAAAATATTGGTACATGGAGTTTTGAATTTGAGAGACAAAGAGAGATTCAGATCATTTCAAGACAAAACAAAGACATATCCAAAGGATGACGTAATCCCAACATAAAATATAGCTCAGATCATCTCAAATTTATTTATCCAACAAACCAAAATGAGTTTTGCAAAAATATTTCCTACCTCTGCCACTTTCCATTTTGTATAACATTAAATCACGCCTAAAACTACCCCATTGATGCTATTCCTTTCCAAATCTTCTCTCTCTCTCCCAAATCCTCTTTGAAGCTCAATTTTCCTTCTCCAATAGCCTCATACCTTCTCTCTCTGTTCATCCTCTCTATCTCTTCACTGTTCTCTCTCTATCTCATACCTCTTTTCACCCTCTCTATCTTTTCTCTCTCTATCTCATACCTCTCTTCCCAGCGACGTCATGGACCAACCATTGGTGACGCAACATATCAACACCGAGCAACCCACCATCAACTATCTTCCCAACAACCACCTTGAAACCCTCATCGGGTATCCCTCCATATTTCGGTGTTCATCTCTCTCTCTCCCCTCTATCTTCATCTCTTTGTTTCCCTCTTGCTCTCTCTCTGCATCCCAAATCCAGCACACTGCGCACACTTGCACACAAAGACATAACACAATCACACGCACACACATGACACACATACACTCACACAGACAACACACAATACACCCCCACAATCACATGCACAACACCGTACACCCAACACCCACAACTCACACACAATCTCTCTGTTTCTTGAATTCGATGAAACATTGGCTTGAATTTGGCCCGATTTGAATGGTGAGGTATGGATTTTGGAAATAACCATTTGGATTCGCAATGTTTCATTTGAAATTTTCTATTATTGTGGTGCTGAGAACTATTTATTTTGATTTTGACTCTTGAATTTATTCAACTGAAATTTTTTGTTCCAGCACAATGATTCAAGGCGCCTAATAGTCATGAAAACCGCAGTTTTGGTTGTGACCCACAGCTAATTTTTTGTGGTGATGCATTGGGGTGGCTGCATTGTCCAATTGTGGTGGTGACAGGCTGGGTTTTATGGACTGATGCACCATTGTTTTTTTTTTTAAATGACAAGCATTACTTTTAGTCAAATTAGATATGGGTCTCACTTTGGGTAGAACAACCAAGAGGAACAAGTGGCATGGAATTCCATCTGCACTTTGCAACATCTTTACAGCATTTGTTTTGTTTTCTTTTAGGTTCCTTCTATGGTGATTTGATTGAAATTTTTTTGATTGTATGTTTTGCTAATTGTATGATTTGATTTCCTATCCTTTGGTTTTATATCCATGTCATATGGCTTAAACTTGATGCATCAGTTTCTTAAATTTTTGATAGTGATTCATTATTTCCACCATGCAATTTGATGATGACAAAGACAAGTGTCTACAAGCTCATTTTGGGGATTTTTGGAGCTCTAATACTATCTATATCTTTATCGCAAGAAGATAACTGTATGCCATTTTGGTGAGATTTTTATTTGCGTTAAACAACTACCTTTTTCTTTGTCATGTTCAAATTGTTACTTGATGCTTCATCTGGTGCTTGACATACAATAATCATACAAGATGATAGAGTGGGACGAAAAATATGGCAGCCACTATGCATCTCCAGGTGTAAGCTAATTTAAATTCAATTTCGATGTCCGTGGATTAGTTTGATTGTTAGCATATAAGTTGATTCTGAAGCATTCCCTTTTTGCCTTAGATTGATTTGTTTTGTTGGGTCTTTGCTTTTGGCGTCTCTAATGGGTGAAAAGGTTTCTTGGTGTATACCACTATTTTTTGTTTAGATACTGTCCAAACCATTTTTCGTTCAAGAACCATTAATGCTATGGACAAGAAAGTAAATGTTTTTGCTATTTCTTTCCTAACTAAACTGTATTGAAATTCTTGAAACAAGAAATTATGTAAAAGCAAATTGAGAATTCTTTTACAGTACATAATTTGGTTTTTTTTTTAGCATAGACATTTGCACGGAGTCATTCGAGAAATTCTGGGCTGCTTCCTCTATTGATGCTTTTAACTAATAGGTGCTTAATTCTTTCTCAAATTTCACTCTATGTCACTGACTGGAGTTTGATCTTCTGCTTGGTTTTTGTTGATGGAAGGTGCTTCCAGGCTTAGTGCAAGGGACAATTCTCTCCACTGGCTACTATGTTCTCTATAAAAATGAAGCTTTCTTTTTGTCAACTTCATATATGGTATTTTAGACAAGAAAAAAGTGAACTGTGATTGTTTGTCTTATAGATTTTCTCTCATCCACCATACACCATCCAAAAACCTCTAACACTAGTGGTGGAGCCAAAAATTAACTTAAGGGTGAGCACTTTAACTAGGGTCGGCTCTATAATTGGAAACAATTAATGACTTTAGACTTCCAGAAAAATAACTCTAATTTTATGTATGTTAATAAAATGGTGTAGATAACAAATCTAAACTCCATTAAAATTTAAACCGTCCATAAAAAAGATTTCATAAAAGAGAAACGTCAAAAAAGAAAATTAAATTTAAATGAAAAAGATCATGACAAGATCATGACCAAATAATATTGCTTTTTATCAAATGGTTATATTGAAGTCAACCATCAATTACACTCAAGTCATACACATATAGAGATATAATAGACAAACTATATTTCCAATTGAGAGTCGATTTGAACAATAAATTTGTCACAAGTTGTTTCTCATCGATCTTAGAAAATAGACATTAGCGTGTTTTTATATTTTATATCAAAATAACAAAATTATTAAATAATAATTTAAGAAGTAAGTATATTAATACCTCTAGAATTCAATTGAAACAAGTCAAACATCAATATTAGAAAATTAGATATCAATTGTAGGCCAATTACAAACAATTTAAATTTTGAATTTCGAATTCAACACCAAAAGAATACACAAATATACAAATTAAGGCAAATTTTAAGGGTGACAACTTATTATATTTAAAAATATAACTAAAATATATATATTAGGAAAAATTTGAGGCCCGACCCCTACATGCATCCGCCATTGTATAACACTGTATTTATTTGATGCTAAGTTTGGTTAAGTTGGTTATCAGCATTCCTATTTTTGTTCATTTCTTCTCATTTCAGTTTCAATCGGATGGAGTATTTTGCAATTGATTACGTATAAGAAGTGAACGTTGTTGTGGCAGCTAGGGTTCTATGCTTCGTGGATGCGCCAACAAGTATAGCTATTCATGATTTTTGTGGCAACTAAGGTTCTATGCTTCGTAGGATTGGGGATTTCTAGTTAGTTTATTTGGATCGAGTCTGATTTTATTTTTTGAAAATGAAGTTAGTTTTTATTACTTTTACGCATAGTTATCAAATCACAATTCGTATCGTGAATCGGAATCTTAAATTTGAGAATTGTGAATCGTATCGAACAGTGAATTATAAGATTCAACACAAAATTTGAACAAAAATAAAAAATAATATTTACATATTTAAAATAGGCAAGATATTGAATATTAAAGATTATTGCATTCTAAAAATAATCAATTGATATAATCACATCTTCTAAATAGAAGGACTCTAACATTTTGCTTCATTTTCATTTTTTGCTTAACCATTTTCAAATTCAACAACTTAAAAAAAAAAATCTTTAAAGAACCATAGATATTCAAGAACCAACACCCGGTACATATCTATAATATAAAACACAGCGGGCTTCAACAAGCCGATTGGACGATCACAATTCATTTCATCCAACGGCCTTTAGTAATCTTTCATTCCCCCCCCCCCCAAATTTAACTCTTTTTCGCTCATTATTTTTCAAAATCAACTCAACCTCAATCACTTCTATTTGTCAGAGATGCAACCTCCCCTACATCGCTGGTGGTCTCACTCAAGCCATGTCTCTCAAACCTACAATCCTCTCTCTCTCTCTCCTCTCTCTCTCTCGCCCCAATGACACCACAATCCAGGTACCCATCTCTCTCTATCTCTGTTACTTTTGTCTTCTTTCTCTTTCTCTTCTCCCTCTGGTGATCTTTCCCTCAAACTGTCAGTCCTCTCTCTCTCTCGCCCCAGCGACACCACAATCCAGGTACCCTCTCTCTCTATCTCTATTACTTTTGTCTTCCTCTTTCTCTTATTCCCCTGTCTCTATTCCTATCCTTCCTCTACCTTCCCCCTCTCTATCTCTCTCTGTGACACTCCACCTAACCTTGCCATAGCGACATCGTCTCCACAACCCAACCCAACCCCAAAGCCCAATCTCCCTTTGCCATCACCACCGTATCCCATCAAAGGCTCAACGCCATTGCCACTGAGCCTAACCTCCATCCCTTCTTTCCTCTCTACAGTCACAACTATGGCCCCATGGATGTTCGATGAAATGTCTCGATGACTGTCTTATATCTATTCTTTTTAATTTCTCTCTTTGGATTTAATTAGATGGTTCAATGATAAACATTTTGGATATAAATTTCAATAGTGTTGTTTTCAAGGAATTTTTTTTTGTCAGTGCTACGACATCATAAGCGCATTGATTTCTATGGCATTGTCATTGTTGTGAAAATGGGGAGTCAATTGGGCTATACTTTACCACAACCACTACTACTCTCTCTCTCCCCAATGGAATGTGATTTTCTCTTTTTCAAAGTTATGGTTTCAGTTAAAGTTTTCATGATTCCATGCTTTCATGAAAATATTCTCTTAAATTGATCTCATGTTTTTTCCTTATGTCATTGACGCTAATGAAATTGATAGTTTGTGACGTTGATATTTTGTGTTGGATTTGCCTTTGTCTTATATCGTTGGCTTTGTGTTTTTTTCTGTTCACCATTGATCGTATACTTTCTCATTCCCTTGGGGTACAACTGGATTCCAACATAACAGTATTTGAAGGAGAGAATATAGGGATGAATTCATGGCTACAATCATGTGTAATTCGGTTGCAATTTGTGTTTGGTGTAGAAGTTTTTTTTTTGTTATTTGAATTAAATGGGTGGTGTGCATATGTTTGTGTTTGTTTATGTGTGCGTTTTGGTTTTCTCTTTTGGGCCCTCTTTTTTTGGTCAATTTGCAGTACATCATTGTGGGTTTATATCAGCAGTTTTTGGTCATGCCACTTAACCCATTTTGTATGTAAAGTTACAATTATGTAGTGTTTGAGGTTTATCTTAGTGAGAAGGAGTGTCCATCTCTATGTCAATATGTTTGTGTGTGTGTCAGGGTCTGTGAGGGGTGTGGGTAATCAACCTTTCTTGACCTACTATTACATTAAATATACAAGCAACATGTTTGCTCACAATGGGGTTAAGAAATTGTCCAGAACTTAACATTTTTAGTTCACCAAGCAAGAAAGAATATCTGAATTTGATATAGATAGTGGAACCCATTTCTATTTGATTGACAAAGTTGTGAAGAACTAATTTTGTGTCTGGGTTAAACTCTCATATTGATCTGAATGTGCATTAGTGGATTAAAAAAATTGGGGGTTTTGATTGTTGAGAACTTGAGTGAGAGTTATAAACTAAAGTTGAGTTTGATTATATATAGTTCTTAAGCTTTACTATTTCTAAGCGGCATTTTTAATAATTTTAGTTTCTTAATTTCCTATTATGTGGAAATAGTTTGTAGAAACTTTTTATTACTATAACTCGTGTGGTTTTTACTGAGGAACATAGATTATTTGGGTAGAATGCTTTTAATCGATCAAGATTATAATAATGGCAAAAATCAGTTTCTCTTTTATTTCTCTCGATTGTCCTTTGTGTGCACATGTCTCAAGTGTGTTGTATCTGATTTACCTATTTTTTATCTTTTAATTCGAGTTCGTGATTTCTTTAAATAAAGAACAACATGATTGAGTAGTGATTGGGGGCTGTGGAAATTAGATTACAATGCCAATGTGTTGTATGGCCATAAGTTGCAATATTTTATTATTATCGCCATGTTTTCTTTAAACACATGTTTTCATGAAAAATAACTCTCAAGCAATCTAAGACGTAAAAAGTTCAAGTTAAAAATTTAAAATCTTTTGTCCCTTATTATATAGAAGGTAGCATTGAGAATTTTGTCCCTACATCTTATTTTTGCTCATTTATATCATACCACCTATTTTTATCACAAATTAAATAATTTAATTTAGACATTGTTAATGTACGATATTATACATAACTCTCTTTTCCCCTATTTTCCCCTAGGAGGGTACCCTTGCATTTCCAAACAGATCTTCTGTGGGCCTACTATAAGGATACTATTGCATTTAGCCTTATTCTGCAATGAACATAACAATTATTAATATAGTAGAAAATTCAAACACATATTTCAATTCTTCCTCATGTCATTTGAAAATTTAGTTGGATTGAAAAAAATAGCGTGACAGTTGATTTAATGCTATATTAGTTAACCTAATAGTCGAAGTGAAGTTCAACTCAATTAAATGTGCATGCTATGTCTTTTTTGCAAAATTTTTCCCCTTTTAATATTATAGATTTTGTTATTGTTTGTCTATCACTATTGATTTTTGGTGTGTTTTATGGTTCTTCCAATCCTTTTATTTTCTCACATGTCTCTTTCTCACACACACACAACGCATAGAACCCCCCAACACACTCACACTCACATACAATTACACACAATGTTGGTTTGATTATGTTCACTTTGAATTAGGTTAATTAGGTGTTTACCCAAATCTGCAGGTATGCAAGGTATTTGATGGTTTGATTGTAGCCCTTATAATGTTTCTATGCAATGGAATTTTTTTTTTCAATTGGAGGGATTGTTTTTTGTATTGTTTGTTGTTGCAATAGGGGCATGGTAACAGATTGATAAGCAAAACATTACCAAGTATTATTTGACTGTAAATGCTAATAGAATGTACTTTTTATTATTTGACTGTAGGTTCATGGTTTTATTATGGATATAAATTATTGTGCGGGGATATATGCTTTACTTATGGTTTTGTTTCATTGTTTATTGTATTGGATTTGAATTTTTCTTCATATCTCCAACACACTCTCTTTCTTGATCCATGCTAGATGTTCGAGAAAATGTTCAACAGACGAAAATAGAGGGGTTCTCAGATTCTCAGAACTTCAAATTCACTTTCGGTATTTGCACCCACACAATATACACACCTATATAAGGTAATAAGATCTTTACAAGAGATTGATATTTTTTTTTTTTTTTTTGTGTTCTATTTTTAAAGAAAACTTTGTCAAATTTTTAAATATTAATTGTGGGTTTAAATTGGTTTAAATGGATTCTAGAGGAAGAGCAAGAGGTCTTGCATTGGTATGGAGGAGACGTCTCTAAGTAAGTATTAAAAGCTTATTTGATTTTCATATTGAAGTTATATTGCATGAAGATTGTGTTAACCTGTGGCAATTTGTTGGCTTTTTACGGGCATCCTGATGTGGCTAAAAGAAGGCACTCTTGGTCTTTGTTGTCCATGTTCAATCGGATATCAAATTTGCCATGGGTTTATGGTGGCGACTTTCCTGAAACTGAAATTGTATTCAATGATGAGAAATCTGGTGGCCCAAATAGACCATATTGTCAATTGAGGGATTTTAGGAATATTGGTTTTAACGGATATCCTTTGACATGGTCAAATAAGTGGAAAAAAGGCTAGGCAGAGTTTGGGGATCACCTTCTTGGGTGTCCCAATTCCCTAATAGTGGCCTAACTCATCTACCAAATACAAACACTAATCACTTCCATTTATTGCTCAGAATTGCATATTCTTTTGATACATTATATTCCTATAAGTTTAAAAAGAGGTTCAGGTTTGAATGCATTTGGTTGACTAATAAGTTGTGTGTTAATGTGCTTTGTAATAGCTGACATGCATTAGAGGGGGGTTCTTTGGAGCAAAACTTTATGGATAAGATCAGATTTTACCGGATTGGTCTCTTAACATGGAGAAAATAGAAGTTTGGCAGAGTACATAACCAATTTAGAGAAGATAGAGATAAGCTTTCCACTTTGCAATCCAGCTTACTATCAAAAAATTGTAGAGAGAAAGGGTGTAATTTTAGAATGGGATCGTGACATGATATTGGTGTATTTTGGACCGTGCTTTCTTTGAACATGCCTATATCACTTACGAGCCTTTAAATTCTTTGTGAATTGAATTGATTTTGCTTTATTTTTAGTAACTTTCTTGGTTTTTTTTGGTCTTTGGTGGCTTAATCTTGAACTTCATTGCTTCTTTTGCCTTAGGTTATTTTTTGTGTTACTGTTCAATCTAGCGTGTGACAAATATTTTCATATATGGTTATATATACATGTGCACCTAATATGAATTGTTGTTATGTATGGGTTTCCATACGTTGTCGTATTGCTCTTGAAATTCTTTCTACTTCAGCATTTTTGTTGTACTTACTATCTAACACACTACCTGTTGTGAATTACTGTCAAATTTTCTTGGTTTGTTGTCACTTTGAATTTGATTTGATTAGGTTAAATTTGAATGTGCTTGAATTGATTGTTGTTCCATTGGTACCATTAAGGTTACTTATCTATTTGCTTCTGAGTTGTGCTTATTCAATTTGTTGTTTTATTGTCATTCTTTTGCCTTTGTTTGTGTGAAATTTAGAATTTTGATACTTTGGTTTGTGTAAATTTTAGAATTTTGACATGTTAAAATTTAGAACTTATGTTAGTTGATGTTGTCGTAGACCGAGAAGGGGTTCTTTATCATTGTCTTACTACCCAGGTTGTGCTTCTTTATTTTGTTGTGTTTGACTTTTTACATTGCACGGAGTGAATGCTTATGGAAGTGTTGATTTAATGTTTAATTTTTTCTTTTCGTTACAAGTCTAAAGTTTTGGGTTTCAATATGTTTGGTGGAATAAAGAAACTGTCATTTGGCAACTTCTTCTCATTCCTTCGATTCAAGATGATTCCTTGAGATGATAGTGGCAATTGTATTATTTTCTAAGGTAAATTTTTACCTTCCACAAAGTAGGTTACTGCCTTTTTTAATGTTTTTTTTCCACAAATGATAACTTCTGGGAAACTTTAGATCCCAGAGTTAAATGTAGATATATTTTCATGGCAGTACATATAGAAGTTAAAAGACTCATATTGAGTGTGCTTTCTTTTTGGTGGTATTTGATTGAATGTTATGGTTTTGAATATGAAATTCTTTATTTGATGTTGAGAGTAGCCCATCCAAAACGAAATGGGGATTTTGATTTTTCTAAATTTGTTTGTTATGAATTGGAATTTATTGATTTGGGTGACCAATGGACGGGGCATGTTTGTGTTTCTGTTTGTGTGTGTGCAGAGATAGTGAAGAAGGAAAAGATGTGTGTGTGTATGTGTGTGACAGAGAATGTGTGAGAGAAACATGGTGATGGAAGAGGAGAAGGATGAAAGGGCAAAAACTTTGTAGGTGTTCTTCCTTCCAACTTGAAATCTATTTTAGTTAAACTTAGAAATGAAGATGTGACTGAGGCTTGAAATCGTTGATATGTATTGTTTGCTAGAATGGAGGGTTAATGTTCACAATGGGACATCCCAGGTTTTAGTGCCAGAATCCAGGGCACTGCAAAGAGTATGTAGAGGACTTCAGGGGCTAATTGTAGGATTTATGTTTGCATATTTGGAATTTTCTAGAGAAGGCTTGGAATTTAGCTGTATCTGAGCCTAAGAAGGTTATCCATTGCATTAAAGTAGGGATGGCACTTTCTTTTGTGTCACTGTTCTATTACATGAGGCCTTTGTATGAAGGTGTTGGAGGCAGTGGTATGTGGGCAGTTATGACTTTTGTGGTTGTTTTTTAATACACTGTTGGTAAGTACTAAATTCCCTACTGTTTAGTCAATTTCTATGTTCCTTTTGTTTATGTCTTTATTCATAAACAACATGTACAAAGTGAAACTGACTGCCAAAATTTCCTTGAGATTTCATCTGTTAGTTTGATTTCCTATTGCTGCAGGTGCAACACTCTGTAAATGTGTTAATAGAGCAACCGGAACATTTCTTGTTGGATCTCTGGGTATTGGTGTTCATTCGGTTGCAAGTCAGTCTTGAGAAAAATATGAACCCATGATTCTTCAACTCTCAGTTTTCCTTTTTGGTGCGTCGGTGTCTATGCTTATTCATTTTTGTTCTTTTTTTTGCCATTAGTAGTAAAATCAAAAGCCTCAGCAAGCCTTAAACACAATTCTAAAAAATCACCTATCTTTCTTGCAGCGGCTGCAGCGACTTTCTCTAGGTTTATTCCATTAGTGAAAGCTCGATTTGACTATGGTACATTGCTGATGGAATCTTATTAATTATAAGATTCAACATCCAACAGTCTCAAATCAATCCATCCAACGGCCCAAAGTCATCCACAATATCATCATTTTTCCCCCAAAAATTATCATTTTTCACCCACAGTATTTTTCAAAATTCTGACCTCTCAATCAATATTCAGTCACCTCACCTGTCTCTTCTTTTTTCCCCCTCCCTTCTGTCAGACGAGCCATGCCTCTCCAGCTAGATGTTCGGTTTCTTCTTTTTTTTTTCTTCTTCCTCCGTCTCACTCATTCAAAATTCTAACCTCTCTCTCTCTCTCTCTGTTACATCCCCAGCGACACCACCACCGCCACCACTGCTAACCCCTCCCAGGTATCCCGGATTTCTCTCTATCTCTCTCACACACAAACACACACTAACCCCCATTATTTTCATATTCACATTGAACACACACACCCACAACGCACACCACACACATACACACTCATCACCCACACACAAACAAACCCAGCACACCCACACCCAACACAGATCCAGCACACATCACAAACAAACCCACACACTTTGGACACAAAGTGTTTGTTGGAATGACCGACAAAAATTTGGACAATTTGGACACTTTGGACACCACGATTTTTTGTTAATTTTTCTAGAAATCTTTGGGATGTACACAAAAGCATTTTTTTATTATGCAGTTTAGATATGGTTTCAGGATGAGTAGTTTGTTTTGGCAATTTTCATGCTTATGAAAAGGTCAGAGATGCTTTGTAGTTTGTCCTTACCACTCCAGTTGATAAGCATTTATTTTTTACAGAAGAAGATGCAACTCCAAAATCAAAAATCAGTTAGTTCTATCCACTTAATTTAACCGCAGTAAGTGAGATTGACTGATGAAAATCCCGATTACAGATGGTATTGGACAAAATAGAAGTTCCTTGGAGGATTAAAGGAATTTTGGAGGGGATTTGGAAGATCCTTGGAACTTTGAAATTCCAGCTCAGACATGTGTTTAGAGGGGCTAATGTTGTAGCTGATTTTTTGGCCTCATTTGCAGTTCAATCTGGATGCTTTACTGATTTTTCAGACACAGGTAGTCTGCCTTTGTCTGGGAGATTGCTCTTAGCTAAGGATCAGCTCAGACTGCCCACTGCAAGGAGGAGGAGGTCTGTATTGGGAGGTCATCAGGGAATTGGATAGAGGAATTTTTGTCATTGGTGTCTGGTCCAATGGTCATTGATTTTTTCTGATTGGAAAGGCTTGAAGTTGCTCAGTTGGATTTGTTTTGCAGTTTCTGCTGGGGTATACAGGTAGCTTTTGACTCAAGTCTATAGTTAGAAATGGTTTAATCCATCTTGAAGGATTAAAGCCATTTTTCTTTTTCCATTTGTTCTGCACTGGACTGTTCTGGGTCTGGTCTGGAATGCATTGGACTGTTTCTGCAACAGTTTTTGGGCTGGTTCTGAGTATGGTGCTGGGATGGGTCTTGGGGTGGTATACATTGCTAGCTTTGCAATGCTTCTTTGCTGAATGCTGTGCTGTTTTCACAGCTATGTTGCTATGCTGTGCTGTTGCTTTGCTGAAATGCAGCACTATTATGCTGCTAATCTCCTGGGCTCAATGGATGCTGTGAGCTGGGCCTTTCTGGTCTGCTTTTGCATTCAGTCTGGGCTGGGTGTACTGGTGCTGCAGAATTTGGGATTGGGGTGCTGATGCTTTGACTGCTTAAGTGGCTTAAGGGGCTTTGCCTGTTTAAGGTGCTTGGGGGGCTGAGGCTGATGGTTTTGCAGGATGATGCCGGTTCAGCTGCACTGTTCAGCTGGGTAGTTCAGCGTTTACTGGAGTGTTTCAGCTGTGGGTTTCCAGCTGTCTGTGAGCTGCCTTGGTCTGAAGTGCACTGTTCTTGTGCATTTTCAGCTGCGGCTGCTTTCATTAGACACTTATACAGGAGCTGAGATGCTTGTTGAGCTGAAGGGCCAGAAAATAATTGCTGTACAGGAATTTTACAGATTTTTTGATTTTGTACAGTACACGGTTTTGCTTGTTAAACAGTTACTGTTTTTAAACAATTCCTATTGTTTTTGCTTCTTGTAATCTTTGGTTTTAAATAAATATAATTTGCCTTTTAAAAAAAAAAAAAAGTGACTTAGTCATTGCAGGCAAGTGTTCAACACTTAACAGCCTATTCTGATAGCTTGTTTTGCTATGTGCACATTTACATTTTTGTAGTACTGTTGGGCAGACCATTAATTTGTTTGACCAAAAAACACAAAAAATTGAAAATGTAATCCAATTACTTACTGAGATTGCCATAATGACCCCTGATTGTAGGGTTATTGTGAGTTTTGAGGATTTTGATTACTCGAATGTGAGTAGTTACCATCTTACCAATTCTTTAGAGAGAATTTAACCCATTGTAGAGAACAAAATGACCCATGTTTTGATTTCTTTGATACTTGCAGTGAATTGCTTGGATTGGTGGGTTAAAGGCCCTGAAGTTCTTCACATTTGTGAATCATCTTTGTAGGTAATTTTTTGATTATTATTTTTTATGTTTGGTACAATTCGTGCAGTGAATAGTCTTTTGTTGAACCAGTTAATTGAATTCTATTTTTTTATTTTATGTTTTTCCTTTTCTAACATTGTCATCTTGCACATTTTATGTGATATATGTTAGGTTCGCATTAAATGTAGTGTTAATCAGTAGTAGGTAATCCTGTTGCTTAGGGCAAGAAACAAACATATATATCATCACATATGCTCAAGTTGTAATGAATGTGAAAACTAATAATAAGAAAAAGAAGCAAGAGAAGATGAAGAGTGACCAATTTTTTATTAGAATTCGATTCGTTCATTTCATGGCTAAAGTTTCTTGATATCGAAATTAGTGTGTGGTCGTTATAAAATATTACAGAGTGAGTGATTTCATTAATTTCCAAGTTTGTTTGTTTGTTTGTTTGCTTGTTATATCTATTGTGTATTGATTAGTTTTCACAAAATTTACCAAATATGATGTCACACATACACACAAAATATATAAATTTTGTAGACAAGTTGATATATTTGTGGCATCATATTTTCAAAGGATACTCTGCTGAAAAATTGAAAGTTTTTTTATAGAGTATTCACATTTTTACCCTTTTTATTTCACTAAAGTCATGACATTAAAAATGATCAAACAATTTTCAGTTTAATACATGTGTATATTCATTGTTTGATTATGTCGTATTTAAGAACTATGTACAGTGCCTTCAGACACGTGATATAGGGCGAGTTTAGGCCTTCAGTTATGTGCTTGATTATTCAATGTTCAATTTTTTTTAATTGCACCGTGCCTTTAAGCACGGGTTATCCCTAGTTAGGTTATAATCATGAATAAAAAAAGAACAAATAAAAAAATTGATAGAAACAAAACATACATGTCAACATTTTGAAATAAAAAATTAGAACTTAATAAATTACCAATGAAAGAATTGCGAGCAAAAATTCAAAGTTTATTTTGAAATATGGTGGCAGGTGGTAAAAAAAATCCAATGTAAGGAGGAGGAGGAGGAGGGCGTGGGTTCCTCTGCAAATAAAACGACATTGTTTTATTATTTATAGATAAAACGACATTTTGCCAAAAAAATCTGAGTTTTAAAAAAAAGTGATTGAATCGTGTGATTCATGTGATACGAATCGAATCATACGATTCATGTGCGATTCAACTCTAAAAATAATTCTTATATAAGATAAGAATCATTTTGTGTATATCAAATCGAATTGTACGATTTTGATAACTATGCTTTTAAGTGATTGAATTTTTTGAATTTGGTTTTTTGGTAGTGTGGTTATTTTTTTGGATAAAATGACAAAACTTTCGTATTGTTTGGACTTTTTTTTTTTAATTGAATTGATTATGCTTAATATGCACGATTCTATAAATTCTTTGATTTATATGTTATGCTGCTATCCAAAAGCTGCTAATCAGAATGCTAATACATATGAATGATCTTTTAGAAGGATTTCCCCTAGCACACAGAGTATTCTCCTATACTAATTGACAGATTCTTATACTTCATTATACTTCAGGTGCTAAAGTAACATGTGATTGTGCTAACTGCCTTTAGTTGGCCACAAATTTTTGTCTCACTTTTGCGCTACTAAATTTCTCGCGAATGAACTAGAATCTCAAACAACTTATATTGGCCTTTTTTCTTGGTCATGTTTGCTATGTGAGTGTAGAATTCAATCATGTGTAGTTATGAAAACCATTTATGTTGTCGTAGTTGATGAATGATTGTGTTTAGGTAGGCACTGTAGCGTGATGGTGAGTTCAGCTTGGTTTATGATATGGTTATGAATTTAAGGTAGGTAGGCATACATACTTGTCGCAAAACATATAAGCGTGCAGGCTGCGGCTTTACTGATGTGGAAATTATCGAATCTAAGAAGTCTCGGTTAAATTCAGTTTTATTTATCTCTATTTGTAGATGTGAATGAAATCTCCATATTTTTTTTTATGGTTGTACACCGGAAAATGTTGATCTCTTTCGTTTGGTTCTAGTTGGGAACACAATAAAATATGGAGATTTATTTAAATTTCATGATTTGAGAGTAGTAGTAATTTGAGTTCACGATTTTGACCGAATCTAAATAAACGTCAAATATTTTGTAACAAATTGAAATATCTTGAAAAGGCCAGTGATTGGTAAATGTTAGTTGGGTTTTCGGTAGTTTATGTGTATATAATGAATTGGGTTTCCGATCTAGCGATAATTTTTAAGTTGATATTGCAATTCTTTTTTTATGATTAATGTGTGTTTGTAAATTGGGATTGTAATTTTAGGTCTGAACTGAAATTTTATTTGATATTTTTGATTGGGAATAAATTTAAAAAAAGTATTTTATAGTTGAGGGATAGCTAACATTTTAAAGTAGTACTAGAAAATGTCGTGTCTGAAGGCACTATGTAACCAAAAAAAATTTTAACTTTAAAAATAAGCATTAGGAAGAGGAAAGTTGCACACATAAAAATAGGACCCCAAACAAATAAATTGAAAACAACTTGGGCAAAATTTCTCCTAAAAATAGGACCCCAAACAAATTTCAACATGCATACACAACTTAGATGGTTTAATGAGTATTTCCACAACAAATAAACTTCTTATGAGTTCAAATCAAGTAGATCAATGGTACTAGTCCATCAAATGTAACTCAACGAGTAATAACGAAATAGCAAAAACTATATATTCAACGGTTTCAACCTATTATCTATTCACTAAATCAAATTTAATAAATAATAATAATAAAAAGCTAAAACTATATGTCCCAGATCGTTTAAATCCAACAGTTTATATTACGAATTTTAACTTTTTAACCACAATAACTAATTTAAATTTAACATTTTAAACATAATAAATAATTTAAATTTTAACCTTTTGACCATAGTAACTTAAATTTTAACCTTTTAATCTTTAATTACAATAACTTAAGTAAATTTTAACTTATTAACTTTCTAAACATAGTACCTCATTTAAATTTTATTTTTAACTAGAGAAACTTAACACATACATTAAGAAAAAATGTGATTTGCATGGGGGCACACTACTATTATATATTTTTTTTAGATAAATAACAATATTGATAATAAGACTTGCCCAAAAAAAAAATGATAAAAATTGAAAATGGGGGTGAGACTAGGGTATATGCTAGGTATAATGACCGTAACTAGATTCATTATTCACAGACAATTGAATAACAATAATTAAGAACAGTAAAAGCAATCGTGAGATTGAAAAAAACAATTCAATGAACAACAAATGCCCCAAAAGATTTCAAAATTTTCAAAACCCTAACCCAATGAAATGCATAAATCACGAGTCTAAAACATAAATAGAAAAATCAATGCACAAAATCAAATATTTAATCAAAATTCAACGCATGAGAACAAACCACAAAAGAAGAAAAACCTTGAAAAAACAAAAACAAACCTGGCTACAAACTTGGTTTTTCTTCTTCTTTTTGAACTAGCTGGGCTACACCTCTGTTCGCCCTGTTCGTTCCCCTCTCTCAAAGTCTCTCTCTCTCTCTCCACTTGTTGGTCGAATGTGAGAATGAAAAGTTAGAATTGAGAAAGGGGTAAATTGCACTAATAGTCCCTTAGATTTATCACTCGTTAAATTTTAATCTTGTTAATTTAGTTCTTAAAATTCACACATTTGTCCAATATGATCCCTTACACTAACTTTAGTTTGAACCGTGGACGGAAAAATATCGCGTGCTTTGCATGTGACTATAAGGGTAGCTAAGTCATTTTCACCACTCCAACATTCATACACACCTATGTCTCCTTTGAACAACTTCAAAACAAGACCCAAACAAATTACTTCTTCTTCATCTCTTTTACTCTTTTTCTCTCTCACACACACAACAAAACACAAGCCCACACATAACCAAACCGAACAAATTGTTTCACCTCTAATATACTCTGTCTTTTTGTACAAAGTACACACCAAACCCAAGAACTCACTCCTCTCTACACAAATCACACAGTCACACACACACACAAGACACTCTCCAATTCTCTCTTTTTCTGTACACAACACACACACCCCCACCCCAAAATACCTATTTATACTAATTTTGTGAGAACCAGCACCACCAATGCCGGTACATAATCTACCTACCAGAAACCCAATTCAATCGACCACAATCAAAAAATAAAAAATCCCAATTCGAACCAATTCAAAATCCAACCACAAAATTGGAATCAAAATCGAATTAGAAATTGAAAACTAAAAATAAAAATTAAATCAATTATGTGTCAAGTCTGTGCTGGGTCTGTGCTGGTGTGGAGGGTGTTGGTAAGGGAGTTGCGTCTAAAAATAAAGAAGGGAATGGCAGCGATGCGCAGGTTGAGAGAGAGAAAGAGCGAGAGTTGGTCATGGCGAACAGCCACAGTAGTGGGTGGCGTTGGCGGGGTATATGTGTGTTATGGGTTGGGTGTTGCATGTTTGTCCTTGATGCGCGTGCTTAGTGTTGTGTGTGTGCATGCTAGAGTTATTTGGGTTGTTTGGGAGAATTTTGTACTGTTGGGGTGGGTTAGAGTTGTTTGAGAGAAGAAGAAAAAGAGTGAGGGAGAAGTATGTTAATAGTTTTAACGGATAACTAGTTATGGGTACTTTTTTTAGAACTTATTTGGCTTTAAATACCACGTCCAAACTTATACTTCATTGAATTATCTTTTTCATCAAATAGTTATCAATAAGTACACATTTTAAAATATTTCAAATTCTTTTTGAAATGTATTCCATAATTACCCTTACCATAAATATTGTATATCATTGTTAGTTTCAATATTTTCAAATATAACAACTACTAACTTGAAAATTGTGCTAGCATTAAAATTATTTTTCTATTTGATATATTTATTAAATAGTAACACGCTTAACAAAAACACAGTAATTTCAAACAGTAACATCAAACAATAATATATTCAACAAAAATAATAATAACATCAAGCAGTAACATGCTAAATAAAAAATTTAATTATTGCAATAGAGTAACACTATATGTAAGTATTTATTCTACTGCAAGGGTGTCACTCTATTACAACGATTAAATTTTTAATTAAGTTTTTGTTGAGCATGGAACTGTTTGATGTTACTATTTTTTTTGTTGAACATGTTACTGTTTAATGTTATTATATATATATATACACACATGTGATAGAAACATAATTTTAATGCTAGCACATTTTTCAAGTTAGGAGTTGTTAACACTAATACAATTCCCAATTTAGTAGTTGTTACTTTTTTAAAACAAGTTTTGATTAAATATGACTATTAAGAGTATTTTGAACAATAGAGATCAAAATGGACTTATCTCCAAACAAGTTTTTTGAGTATACTTAGGTCCAAATAAGTCTACAAAAAGGGACCAACCTCCAAAGGCCCCTATTTTTAAAACCCAGCCCAGACATCAACCCATAAAAGGATTGAATCAATGAGTCATTGGTTTAACCGTTGGATCACTGATCGAACCAGTAATATAATAAAAAATAAAAAATAGTGTAAATTATAACAAATAAGCTAAAAATCACAATAATTATAAAAATAGCATCAAACATATAAAGTTAACTAGAGAAAAATCACCAAACATGCATCCAAAATTCCAAATTCTAATGCATTCAATTTTCAATACAACTTGTAAAGTTAAATAGAGAAAAATACCTCTATTTAAGTTCTAGACCTCAATTTCAAGACTCCGACTATGCATCAATCCAAGCAAAATCCACGTAAGTTGCACCCTTCAACAAAGTTCAAACTCAAACTGTAGTGAGCACAAGACACATGAAAACAAAACGAAGCACATGAGCATAGCATAAGGACTCAAATAAATAAAACTCAAAATAAATTACCTAACCACCGCCTACTACAACGATTATCAAATAAATAATTTACAACCCAATTATGTTATAATGAACAACAAACAAGAATCCTCAAATTAATGCTCTTAACTATAAAAAGCAAAATAAACTGTAATCACAGGTAGTAAATAAACCATAAGCAAATTAAAACCATAAGCAATCTAAAAACAACATGCAACATAAAATTGCCATCTACTCATAGATTGTAAATAATGCAAAATAAACCATAAGCAACATTTTAGAGAGTACCTTGATTCTATGAACCATAAGCAACTTGATTCTATGTACTTAACTACTTATAATTGCATGTTTGCTCATAGCATTATCAAAGATTCAATGTATAAAAATCAAAAATCAAACATGTACATGTTAGAGAGAGAGAGAGAGAGCAAGTAGTGTACCTGCTGCTGTCAATGGTCATCGATGCTTCGATCAGTAGATCAGATGGAGCTTTGAAGCAGCCTTCGTCCCTTGCTTGCTCGCAACGGCGCAGAGAGAGAACTGAGACTGAGAGACTGAAACTGAGAGAGAGAGAGAGAGACAGAGAGACAGTCACTCAGGTTGACTGGGCTGAGAAGATCGTCGATAGTCACAAAAAGGCAGAGCAGAGGCACAGTGGTGATGAAACGATTTGTGGATGTACGGATTTAGAGCAAAATGCCCAAAACTCAGGGTTTTATACAAAATTAATTGCTCCGGCTGGTTTGATTGACATCATCCTAGTAAACGGTTCAACGGGTTTTAACCGGTTCTCGTGGAAAGACGATCTAATGAGTGAATTGAGTGAATTGGCCCGCACCGATTTACTGGGTCACCTAGGCAGTCAACCCGCCTAGGTGAGGCAGATTTTGAAACACCACTATTTTGGGTTAATGTTTCAAGCTGTTTAAAAGAGAAATAAAAGTGTTTCGTTATGGGGAGTATTTTGATAATGACAAAATTACCCATAATTACAGTCACATACTAGGCACATGATATTTTTCCATGCATTTAAACGAAAATTAGTGTAAAGTATCATCGGTCAAATGTGTCAACTTTGTTGACTAAATTAACAAAATTAAAATATTAAGGACTAAAGTTTAATAAGCGATAAATTTTAAGGACAATTGGTACAATTTACCCAATTGAGAAGAGTTTGTCCCCCCAACAAAGTTTTCTTTGTGCCCAATACAAACGAGTGCGTGTTTTTTTTTTTTTTTTTCGATTCAGCCTTCTTCACTTTTTAAAATAACAAACCCACCCCCATCATATCCATAAAGTGTCTCATACATGTCCTTGTTGTATCCACCATGTATCCTTGCCATATTCAACCCTTGTTTAGCACATTTTTAGAAGTGTTAGACATTTGTCCGATCGTGTCCACCATGTCAACCCCCGACCCGTGCAGTATTTTGAAAAGCACGCCTAGGTGAGAAGTGAACCCAAGCAAGCATAGGTCGCCTAGAAGAGTCCAGGTGAAATGAACTTCAAAGAGGCGAAATGAACTTCAAAGAGACGCAACCCAGGTGAAAAGGCGAGCACCTCAGTGAAATGATTCAATCTGCTCTTTGAAACCAAAGAACATAAAATTGAGTTCTAAAACTTCAGATTATATTTTTATAGGCTATTCGAGTAACAGTGCTACAAATAGGTTTCTAGTGCTTAGAAATGAGCATAATATTTTTGAACCTAACACAACATTGAGGCAAAAAATGCTAGATTTTTTGAAAATATTTTTTCAATGAAAAATAGGTTATCAAATAAAAGAAAATTAATTCCTATCAGTAATGAACTCAAAGATGATATTTCTAGTGAAAAAGTACATGAACCTAAAAAGAGTAAAAAAGTAAGGAAAGACACTAACTTAGGACATTGATCTTTTTTAAATTTCTAATTGATAATGACCCCATAAACATATGAGGAAGCTATTACATCACATGATGCACCTTTTTAGAAAGAAGTGATTAAAGACAAGTTAGATTATCATTCCTAATCATACATGAAAATTAGTAGAATTACGTCTTGGTACAAAACCTATTGGGTGCAATGGATTTTTAAAAGGAAATTAAAAACTGATGGCACAATTAATAAATACAAAGCCCAATTATTCGCCAAATGTTATAAGCAAAGGATAGATGTTGATTATTTTGATATTTATTCTCCGGTTACAAGAATAGCATCTATTAGAATTTTAATTGTTATAACTTCTATATAAAAGTTAGCAATTCATCAAATGGATGTGAAAATGGTGTTCTTGAATGGAGACTTCGAAGAGAATATTTATATGGAATAATCAGAAGGATCTATTGTATTAGGTAAGGAACACTTAGTATATAGGTTAATTAAATCATTATATGGTTTAAAGCAAGCACCAAAATGATGGCACGAGAAACTTGATAGTGTGTTAGTGTCAAATGGCTTTCAATTAATGTTGATAAATGCATATATTATAAGCTTTGTGGTAATTCTATTGTTATTATTTACTTGTACATTGATGATATGCTAATAATGGACATAAGTCTAGAGGTTTTTACTAATAGTAAAAGGTTCTTGATGTCTAAATTGAACATGGAAGATATGGGAGAGACAAATATAATTTTAGGAATTAAGATTTTGAGAACTCCTAATGGTTGGATTTATCTCAAGGATAATATGTGGATAAGACGCTTAGAAAGTTTAATCATTTTGATCATAAGTCTATTTCTACACCTTATGATACTAGTGTTAAACTAAAGAAAAATAAAGCTAATCCCATATGTCAAAATGATTATGCACAAATAAGGGCAAATTTTATTTTGTACCCTGAAAGATTGCTAAATTTTCACTTTGCACCCTCAAAGATAAAAATTCTCATATTGCACCCTGAAAGAAATAAAAAGGTAGCAATTAGGTCCAACACCTAACTACCGTTGAGCTTACCGTCTACTTTTGATCACATGCAAAACACATGATAACATAGAAGGGTAAGGTTGTAAAACAACAATTTTGGCGCTCAAATATTGCACAATGGTTGCCTTCTACACTTAAGACCTAAACGCTAAACCTAATTGCTATTGCTATTGAACTAGGGCAAGAATAACAGACATAATTGGGAGGTGGAAGAAGAGGAGAAAATGCAAGCATTATGTTCCTGTGGCAGGAGAGCTGTAACGAAGACCTCTTGGACAAATTTAAACCCTAGAAGAAAGTTTATCAGTTGCGCAAAACAAGAGGTATTTGTTGATTGAGTTTCCCATAAAAGTACTTTTATTTCCCTTTTTGTTCATAAAATTTTTGGTTTTCAATCAATTGATCAAGTACATATCCATATTCATGAAATATTTGTTGATTTTATATGTGATTTTTGTATTTAAAATTTCTATTTTTTTGTTAAAGATTGAACCAATTTTTTTTCTTTTTACAACAAACTGAAGTCAAAATGGCAATATATTTCTCTATGTATTGTGTGATTTTCCAATTTGGTATCAATTATAAACTCAAAGGTTGGTGGTCCATGTGGTTACTTTCTATGGATCGACCCCTCGATATGTAGCCGATCACGCCAAATTATACCCCGATTTGTTGCGTCGTGTTACTTGTTTAGAAGAATAGTTGGAGAGAAACAAAGTAAGGGGTTGAATGGTTTGGTTCTGCCTTGTTGGTTCCTGGTTTGTCATGGTGGTTGTGTATTGCTACATGGGTCATTATGAACACACTCCAGATGGATTGGTTTCAAATGGAGATGTAACAAGCTTGGAGCTACTATGAATTTCTACTGGTTCAGACCTATTTTGGAAGCTAATGTGATCAAATCTACCACTAGATAATGCATATTTTGGAAGCCAATGTGATCAAATCTACCACTAGATAATGCATATTTTGGAAGCCAATGTGATCAAGTTGGAATTTATTAATCTCATAGTATCCTAATCCTAAAGCCTTTAACATACTATCCAACTCAATCAATGAAATCTCATCAGCATGACACATATCAATGTGATTGAGCTTCCCACCAATATATGCTCTATCACACAAATGTTCCAATCTACCACCATGATGCAATCTAATAGTAAAATACTCAGAAAAATGATTTGTATGTACCACCAAATGGCCAACAAGCTACACACTGTCAATATGATACACCCTACAATGCAAACACAATTGAAAAAAAAGTAACAAAATAACAACTCACGCAAACCTACAGAGAAAAATTGTTTTCCACAATAGACCCACAAACATCCCAACAATGAACCCCACAATGCAAACACAATAGAAAAATAGTAATAAAATAACAAACACACAAGCCCACATAAAAAAATTGGTCCCAACAATATGTCCACAAACATACTAGGATGAACCCCATATTCCAAACACAATAGAAAAACAAACACAAAAAATACGATTACCACAACATGGTGTATCCCAATGAATCTGTAAATTGTTGGTCCCTTCCATCAGCAACCACTACATTTTTTGAATCAAGCAGCAGAGCTAGTATAGAATCAACCCAACGAGTCTATAAACTATTCATAGAGAATATACACAACCTTTTTCTTTGACTGCAAAGCCCTAGAAGAGAATCATGCTAGCTCTTCCTCATTCTCTCTCTCAATACTCTCAAAATGTCAAGGCTAAAGTTGATAGGTTTGAAGCATTGAGGTGGTGTCATGTGCAATTCACATGACAAATTAGCTTATTCATTTACAACCTAACCCTTCTGTGTTATCACATGTTTTGCACGTGATCAAAATTAGACGGTAAACTCAACGGCAATTAGGTGTTGGACCTAATTGCTACCTTTTTATTTCTTTCAGGGTGTAATATGAGAATTTTTATCTTTCAAGGTGCAAAGTGAGAATTTAGCAATCTTTCAGGGTAAAAAGTGAAATTTGCCCCACAAATAATTGGAAGTTTAAATGTATCTTATATTTTTATGAATTGTAACATTGCAAATGCAATCGGTAGGTTAAGTAGATACACACATAACCCCAATAAAGAATATTGGAATGCTATATCTAGATTGTTGAAATATTTGAAAGAGACTTTTAATTATGGTTTATCATATAGTAGATTGTTCGATGTACTAGAAGGGTATAATGATGCTAACTGAATCTCTAATTTAGACAAGACAAAAATCCACAACTAGATATGTGTTCACCCTTGGTAGGGGTGTAGTGTCTTAAAAAACTGCAAGCAAACATATACAACTCGGTCTACTATAAATTTTGAGTTTATTACCTTAGAGAAGATTGCCACTGAGGTTGAGTGGTTAAGAAATCTCTTTGTAAATATCTCTTTATGGATGAGACAAGTTACATCTGTGTCTATGCATTATGGTTGCAAAGATACAATTGCAAAGTCAAATAACAAGACCTATAACGGCAAGAATAGACACATTTGCCTAAAGCTTAATATTGTGAGGCACTTGCTTAATGATGGGATAATATCCATAGACTTTGTGAGGTCAAAGTTGAAGTTGGCCGATCCTTTGACACTAGGAAGAAAACTAGTGAATGACACATCAAGTGGGATGGGATCTTATGCCAATACAAAAATCGCAAGTGATGGTAACCTAATTTACATGAATGGAGATCCCATGATGTAAGTTCATTTTGATAATAACAAGTCACTGGATGATTTGTAACATTATCATAATTTTATTAACATGGAGAGTCCATCCTTATGGTGTAGATGGTGAAAACGACAAAGTATAAGGTTGAGTTTTAACTCTTAATGAATCCATAGCCTAGTTTAGGCAGTGTATTTAATTGCAATATACACTTGATGGATTTACCTATATAGATGTGAGAGTGGGGGCTTCTTCCTATAAGAGCTTGGGCAAATTCTCTAGATTATCTATGAATATACATGTGGGGTGCATGAACTATTCACACTAACCTACAATGAATAATCTAATACATGAACAACATGAATATTGTCTTGTACCTTGACGTGGAGACGTCCCTTGATGAAATTCTCCCCTAATAAGAAATCAACTGCATTGGTCATAAACCCGATGCATTTCAACGCCATATACCATTTTTTTTTAATGTTGATGATGGTAAAGCTTTAGTGAATATATCTATAAGATTAGTATTAGATTGTATATGTTTTACTTCATTTTCACAACTCTGCTGGAGTTAATGAGTAAAGAAGAATTTTGGCGACAGGTTTTACATCATTAGGTGTTAGGACCACAAGTCCAAGCTTCTACATTTTGTAAGATAATCTAATTTCGCTTGAATAGTTTCTCACCACTTTTGTCAATCATGCCAACATTGGCAGTCATCTATTATGCGTGGTTCGAGATTAACACCATTGAAAATTTTAGCATCTACTATAAAAAAAATACATCACTAATGATAATTTTTGTGCGATCCCACTTCTCTCATGTACATACATAGTTAATAAAAATTTCTTCAGTTGCAGATATTTGTATCTCTTCAGGAGTCTATGTCACTTCAGGGATTTTTTCCTCTTCAAGGGATATTATTTGAGATGATGTTGGTATATCTTCATTCTCTAATTCAACAACTACTTCAAGAGTTATATGTAATTGTCCTTTAATCTTCTATTCCGGGGAGTAGAATTTTTTAAATCCACGTGTCGTCCACCCTTCAAGAGTCTAGTTGATGATTCATTTGTTGCCATGGATTAATCAATTGGAACATCAATCTTCGTGTTCATAGCTAACACATAAGATTTGGTCACTCTTACTGCATTAGTAAATGCACCAGGCAACTAATTAGCAATTCTCTGGAGATGAATAATCCTTTGCACATCAGTTTCATATTCGGGAATGCGTGAATCAAGATGAGACATAGTTTTTGAAGTCCAATAAAGCTCATGTTATTCTTCAGTAAGCGACGAATTTCCTCCCCCTAACGACGAGAATCTTGTCTCATCAAAATAACAATCTGTAAATCTTGTAGTACAAATATCTCCCATCAATGGTTCAATATACCTAATGATTGAAGGTGAATCATACTTAACATAAATTCTCAATCGATGTTATGGACCCGTCTTAATGCGTTGTGGGGGTGTAATTGCCAAATATGCTTAAGTGAGAAATATTTGGGGGTTAACCAAGTACGAGTTGTATTTGAGAGTATTGATGGTAAGCAATTTGTCGGATGTGAACTAAGGTTGTTATATGTAATATAGCTTGTCCCCAAGTAGAAATTGGTAATTTTGTCCTTATAAGTAATGGTTAAGCAATCAATTAGAGTCGTTTGATTAAAGATTCGCTAAATCATTTTGGTTATCGATATGAGCAACTGGGTGCTCCACATTAATCCCCATAGATATGTAGCAAGCATCAAATATTTGGGATGTAAATTCACCAGTATTATCAAGACGAATTGTCTTGATTGAATAATTTGGAAATTGTGTTGTAACTAGAGTATTTGGGCAAGAAAACGGACAAAAACAACAATCTGAGCAGAGAGTAAAAAAACATGTGACCACCGTGTTGAGGCATCAATTAAGACCATAAAAAATCAAAATGGTACACATGATGGATGAATAGGTCCACAAATACCCCTTGATTTTTTTGTGAAAAGGTTGAGGATTCAACATTGATTTTTATAAGAGATGGTCTAACAGCCAAATTTCATTGTGAACAAGCAGTACATGAGTAATCACTCGGCAAAAGAATCTCTTAGTACTTTAGAGGATGTCCATGTGAGTTATTGACGATTTGACTCATTGTCTCAGGATAACTAAGTCGGTCATGTCAAAGTACAAAAGTCTTTAGGTTAGGAAACATATGACTCATTACATTATTTCATTTAATTGTCCTTATGGTTGTACAATACAACCCAAAGGAGAAACCATGAAATTTCTCTAATATAAGATTCAGGCCAGAAAACAATTGAAGTAATATAAAGATATTCATCATTATTATCATTCATATTCTCAATATGAAATCTATTACGACGCATATCTTTGAAATTAGCAGATTTCTTCTGGATTTTACTGAATATAAAGTATCATTGATATAGATTTTTGTTCTATTTGATAACATGATAATAGCTCTTTCGGAGCCTTCAATTAGGTTTGTAAAACCCGATATTATATTTACATTAGTGTCAACTAATATTAAGTCAGAGAAAAATCTTTTATGTTGAAGGATTATGCGGGTTGTGCCTCTGTCTACTAGACATGTACCTTCACCATTCACTTCAGAATTGAACAATTGGTAAATAATGTCCATTCCTAAAATTCATAAGCCCGAAGAGAATAAAAATCTAGCACTTTCCTCAAATTCACTTGAACAATACTTGAGCTATTTGTCTTGATAACGTGTTATAAAGCTAAGAAATATAAAACATAGAATTGTAAAGATTCTTCAAATTCACTTGAACAATAATTGAGCTATTTGTTTTGATAATGTGTTATAAAACTAAAAGAATATAAAACATAAAATTGTAAAGAGACAAGAGAATATAGAAATGCTAGAGAAAGAACTTCTCAATTTTTATATTTCTCAATATAGCCAAGGCCTCCTTTTATAGGCCCTCAAACATAATGACCATCAAATATAATATTAAAAATTGTATATCAATGGGCTGGGGTTTATAGACCATTGCACTAATAGCCACTAATTCATATTTACTTGGTGTAGTAATTGGTAGGTTAGGGGTCATCTACTTTATATACAATTATATATTCAATATATATAATGTAATTGTAATATTTACGACACATATATGCTTTTTTATTTAATATGTTTCTCTTTCACCTTATCACTTAAGAAGGAAGATAAAAGAATATTACTAAATTATTGAATGTTAAAATAATTTTATGTAAGTAAATTTAAAAAAATAGTAGGTAGTTAGTAGGGGTCCGTTTGGTCAAAAAGAAAAAAAATATAAAAAAGTAAAAATGATATAAAGTGAAGTGAAAGAGGATATATTTTCATGCATGTATTTGGTTAGCATGAAAAACTTGCAAAAAAAGTTTTAAAAAAATTTCATTCTATTGTTTGAAAGAAAGGAAACTTACAAGAAAAATTTTATAGTAGTCTAAATTGCTCTTAATTATATAAAATTAGTCTAAAGAAGAAAATATATATTATAATTCAGAGTTATTTTTTTTTAAAAAAATGGCTCCTAACCTAATTCTATGATGTAGAACGAGAATTAACAATTATTCTATTTTATTTTATTTGTTTATTTTTATTATTTTGTTTGGGTGAGACTTTAATTAGAAATTTACTTGAATATTTAGTTGCTTAAATCATGTCTATTTTTCTAAGTCATTAGACACGTGTTTTATTGTTTTCGGTAACTTTCTTAAAGTTAGGGATTTGTTTCAATTTTAGAAAAATTAGGATTTTAGTGTTTCCTATAAATTGTCATATGTATTACAATTGTACACAGTTGATTGAATAATACACATTTTTCAGAGATATTCTCTTGTTACCCTCTCTGTGGATTCAAAGTATTTGTTTTATACATTTAGAATCGTAGTATTTTTTGTGTCTCTTTGTTCCATTGTGTCAATACGATAGTGTATAGAACAAATACTCTGAATCTACAGAGAGGGTAACAAGAGAATATCTCTAAAAAAGGTGTATTATTCAATCAATTGAATAGAATTGTAATATATATGACAATTTATAGGAAAACTAAAATCCTAGGTTTTCCAAAATATAAACAAATCTCTAACTTTAAGAAAGTTGCCTAAAACAATAAAACACATGTGAATTCGAAAAATAGATCTCTAACTTTGAGAAAGTTACCTAAAATAATAAAACACATGTCTAATGAATTAGAAAAATAGACATGATTTAAGCAACTAAATATTCTAGAAAATTCATAATTCAAGTCTCACCCAAACAAAATAAAAATAATAAAAATAAAATAGAATAATTGCTAATTCTCGTTCTACATCAAACCCTCTCTTTTAGAAAAACTCGTCCATGAGTTTCTATCTATTGGAACAAAACAATACGTCTTCACTTGTTTGCGTCAGCTTTGAATTTCAAATTAACCTTTCCAAGCACACCTTTCCAAGAACAATTTTGCACATTGAGCTCGACTCTACATATTTCATTTAGAAATTCAAGTTCACTATCCATGAGAACTATGTCACCCAAGGAAAAGTAGCCGAATAAAATATGTTGTGCACCAAAATATTCATGCTCAATTTTAACATCAAGATCAATTCATGTCCAATTGTTTGCTGAAGTGTCAAGTTGATTGACATACTGTTTTATGACCTTCTCCCCCATGTGATGCTCATATAATTCCAATTGCTTTTTAGCATGTGGAAAAGTCATGGTTCCTTTTAAACCTTCAACAATCTCATGAATTTTGGCATTTGTAATACCCAAGGAATTACTTGATTCATGATAAACATCTAAAACTTTGTTGTTTTCCTTGTCCTCAATATCAGTAATTTCACTATGAAATTTTTTCAAGTTTCTCTTCTAGATAACCTCCAAGAGGTTCTCCTACATCACCATATGTCAACTCACATTCACCTTCCTACTCAATATTTTCTTCCTGATAACAATCAATCTTTTTCTGATTTGAATCTGTTTGATTCTGAAATATGGGAATACTTAAATATTCGTTTTCTTTCTTAACTTTTTGATCCCTTGAGGTGCTTAAAAAATCCACATTCATGGATTTCTGATAAGAGACTTGATGTGCTGAATAATCATATGATGAAAAAGATTGTGACTCAGTATTACCTCGAATAAATTGTCTTGATCCAAACTCACTTTGTTGCCCCATAGATTGATATGTATCATATTCTTCAACATCATTATAATATGCAATAGGTGATACTCAAGTAGTTATACCACGAACACATCGTCTCATAGGATAAATAGGATTACAATCTCGAAAAGGTAGAACACGAGTCCTATCATTGTTCAATACCTTATCTTGATCAAGATCCTAGTTTGAACCCAACATCAATTGGGCAATCGTGAACCGCAGCTTTTGCAAAAATTGTTGTAACTGCTGAAACTGTTGTTGTTGTTGTCGTTAGGACTCCAAGAATTCGGCTCTCAAAAGAACCCCTTCCATATGATCACCGTCATTAGGAAGATTGTTACCATTGCGTTGATTAGCCATCACACTAGGTTAGGTAAGGCTCTGATACCAATTGACACAGCAGAACAAAGAGACACACAAAACACTACTTTATTGCTTGATAGGTAAGACTTTGATACCATGGCGACGATGATGGTTGTAAACGAGAAAGAGACATGCTTGAAGCCCTAAATCTACAACATATCTCTTTCTCTTGGCACAGTCCAAGGTAAACAAAGATTACATCGTTGCTATATTTTGTGTGGCTGTTCTTTTAGCATACTTGATAGCTTCGAAGGTAATCAGAAAGCTTGAAAGGAAACTATCTATGCTCTTTTTTTGGAGGACTTATTTCCCTTTCTTTCTTCCTTTCCTTGTTTCCTTATTCTGCACTTTTTGGATGACAGATGGTGGTGGTGGGTTTTGGCTGGTGGTTGTTCCCACTGATGATTGTTGGCGATGGTGAGTGGTAGGCTAGTTTTTCACTATTTTGAGTGGAGGTGGTTAGTGACAATGATGGGTGGCGAGTGGTGGTAGTTGGCAACGATGGAGGGTGATGGGTTGGTTTTTCACTATTTTGTGAACTAAGAGTTTCATTTAATTAAGTTCACTATTTATGTTTTTTCCAATATTTTTGAGTTCATTAGTCTTTTACTGTTTTGGGTGGCAACTATGGTAGTGGGTGGTGGCAGTGGTTTTTTTTGTGACAATGGCGAATAGCAGTGGCGACGAGTGATGGTGGTGGTGGATGACAATGGAGTGGTGGAGGTGAGTGAGGGTGGTTTTGTGGCAACGGTGATTGTGGCGGGTTGTAGTGGACAACGATGGTGGTTTTGTGGTGGTAGTGTTGAGTGGTGATAGACAACGATGGTGGTGGCAAACTAGTTTTTCACTGTTTTGGGTGGTGAGTGAAGGTGGTTAGTAGAGATAGTGGGTGGTGATGGACTAGTTTTTCACTATTTTGAGTGATGGGTGGTGGTGGGTGACAACGATGATGAGTGATAGTTGGTCGATAGTGGGCTAATTTTTCACTATTTTGTGAACTAAGAGTTTCATTATATTAAAGTTCACTATTTAATTTTTTTAATACTTTTGAGTTCACTAGTTTCCACTATTTTGGGTGGTTATGGTGTGCGGTGGTATCGGTTGTGGAGGGTTTTGGGTGGTGGTGGTGGCAGTGGGATGATGGTGGGGGTGGGTAGAGATGGCGGCGATGGTGGTGGGCTGGCTTTGACGTTGGGTGATGGGCAGTGGTGGTAACGAATGGTGGTGATGTGGGTTATGGTTGACACTAATGGGCAACTGTAGTGGGTGGTTGTGATGATGGGTGGTGGTGGTGGTGGTTGATGGTTGATGGTTGGTGGTGGTGGCAAATGGTGGTGGTTGGCAACAATGATGTTGGGTGATGGGTGATGGTTGGAGGTGGTGGCAGTGGGTGGCAATAGTGACGGTGCTGGTGGGCGATAGTGGTGGTGTTGGTGGGATGATGATTGTAGTAGAAATAAATATAAACAATGAGATAATGGTGGAGGTTTTTGAATAACTTTTTTTATTAAGGTTATTTTTGTCAATAGTTGATTTATAGACTTTTAGTCTTAAAAGTATTTGGGTTGGACCTAAAGCCAAAAAAGTACCTCCGTGTGGAGCTCACACCAAATCTCCCTTTAATTTAAAGGGGTTAACTAAAGTGAAAGAGTATGATAAATGAAATTTGGGCGAAAATTTAAAATTTGTGGAGTTAATATTAGTTACTGGATTAAATTTTGAGAAATTTGAACAAATCCGAACAACAAATAGTTAAAAGTAATTTTTTTATATATTTTGAGACTGAATAATGCTATTTAGATTTAAAAATTTGACCTAATTTGTTGAGCTAATGATGCGGTTTCAATATTTGATAGAATCCATAATCAATCAAATAATTATAGTAAATTAAGTCAATAAATTTGGTCAGTAAATTACTCTTTGAAATTTGAAATGCCTTATAGTTTATTATATAAATTAATAATTAATTTACTAATAAAATTACTATTAGGAAGGATTTGGTGGTAGAACAATTAGTAGGACAAGATTATAAATCGAGTAAATTACACTTTATCTTTTGGATTATTAATTTTATTTTATTTTATACTCTTAAATATAAATTTTTTTATATTATACCCTAAAGTATCATTTTTATTTTATATTATTTCAATAGATAGCGACAAACTTAAAAATCTATCAAGGGAGGGAGGGAAACCCCAAAGAGCTTCCCTCCAAGTGCTTAAAACTACTTTATTTTACCTCTTTTATAACCAAATAGTTATTAAAAAAAAAAAGAAGTTCAGTTAGAGGAAACAAATTTGGAGTTTATGAAGGACACCGTTATTGATGAGGATTTTTCTTAATTTTTGACATGTACAATAGATAATACAAACCACTTAAATGCACATATATAAATACGGATCAATGTGCTAATATCAACTTGTATTCTGAAACATTATTCGAATTTTAATTTATACCATAAAATTTAAAAATATTAATTTATACCCTAAAAAATATAAATACGTATCAATATGCACCTAAAACTAATTGTCATTTATTTTGCCAAAAAAAAGTTTAGGTTAATTATAAATTATACTCTTCAAGTTTAAATATTTTACATTTACGATCTAAAAAGAATTTTATCCATTAATACTTGTTAAATAGCTCTCAATTGTATTATATTTATAAAATTTTTGTGGCGTTTTTGAGTTAATAAAAAAAATATTTTTATATCGAGTCAATTGCGTTGTGTCTTATATTTCACATTTACGACAATTCATATAATATTATTTAATATTTTTTATAAATTAAAAAATATAATTTTTTTTGTATACAATACTTACTAAATAACTATTTTTTGTCTATAAGTAGTATTATTCGTATTTAATTTTAGTTTGCTTGAATAATCAAAATATTTGTGTCTAATTATAGATAGAAATAGTTATTTAACGAGTATTGTAAGCAAAAAATAGATATTTTATAATTTTTTAAAATTTTGAAAAATATGTTTTATTGACTCGAACACAACATAAAAATATTATGATATGATACAATTAAAAATTATTTAACGAGCATTAATGTATCTAATTTTTTTTGAATCATAAATATAAAATATTTATGCTTAGAGGGTATAATTTATAACTAACCCATAATTTTTTAACCGAAAAATAGACAAAAGTAGCCCAGGTACACATTGATATGAATTTGTATCTATGTTTTTAAACTTTAAGGGTATAAATTAAGATTTGAGTGATTTTTATGGGTCCAAGTTGAAATTAACTCTAAATATAATTTACCCTTATAAATTTCGTGCCATGGAAGCTAGTATATATACCGTAAATAAAAAACCGCCTGTCTTGTCTGTCCTCTCTCTCTCTCTTCTCGCTGACGGGCTCACGCCTCATCTCTCTTTCTCTCTCCCTCCCTCTCTTCCACCTTCTTCTCTTCTACTTCCGGCGACCAGCGACCCTCCGGCTAGCAGCCAGCGACACTCCAGCTAGCAGCCAGCGACAGACACAGATTCGACGACCAGGTATGTTTTCCTCCATCTCTCTCTGTCTCAAGTCCCCACCTCTTACCCATCTCTCTCACCTTCTCTCTGTAACTCGACACACACACACCCACCCACCCACTCCGAAAACCCACTTCCTACCCCACTCCCCCACTTCCTACCCATCTGTCTCACCTTCTCCCGTAACTTGACACACACACCCCGAAAAACCCACCTCAACCCCGGTTCAATCGCCAGCCACCCCGACCCTCCACCGGATAACTACCCACCAACCTAAGGCCCGCTCCCCAACCCTCCACAGCCACAGCAACCCCACTGCCACCACCCACCAACCTAAGGCCAGCCACATGGTCCAACCATCCCCATCTCCTTCATCAAACCCTCACCACCACACAATGACACACCATGTGTTTGTTGAAATTCTTGAGACAGTTGGCGGAATTTGGGTTAGGGCTTTCTTCGAAGGTGGAGAGGATTTGGGGTGAATTTTTGTTTTCATTTTCTAAACTTGAGTTGTTTGAATTAATAGTTGTTATAATCTCCATCTAGGAACATGAATTCAAAAAGTCAGTTTACTTGATTTGGGGAATTTGTCTAGCTCTGTTAATCTATTTCATTTTGGTACTGATGTTCCAAAATTCTATCTTTTTTGGTTTCGTTAATTGAGGTTGAATGTATAAGCAATCGATCTTTGTTCAGTTTCAATTTGACAAACAACTAAACTGGTTTCAAATTTTTTGTTCATTTTATTTCTTTTTGTTTGCTAATTTTTTGTTATGGGTTTTGCTTTAGAGCATTCACTTTTGCATATGAAGTTTGACTTCTTTGCTTTATTTCTTCCTTATTCACTTTTCATTCTTTGTTTGGAGTGTTGTCTGAAAAATTGCTTACTCCCCCTCTTGAACTCTTATAAAATATTTTGATTAAAAATTGTATGTTTTGATTAATAATTGTATTGTATGTATAATAGAATTGATTGGTGGGGACTGTTTCTGTCTGTCAGCTTTGTGGGAAATTGTGGATATTAGGTGTTTATTTAATGGATTGTGTGAAAGACTATGGAGTTTTGTATACCTGTTATAATTAATTGAGTTTTTAGGAGGGAATTGTTTTTTCATGGAATTTTTGAAGGAATGTTGATACGTTTAATGGCAGTGTCCCCTGATTTTTTAATTGTTGGTGGATTCAGAAGTTGTAATGCTTCGCATATATAATAAGGATGTTCCTTATTTGTAGTTTTTCTCACATGGGTCCATGTCATTTTTTTTTGTTTTAGAACATATCTATGAAGCATGAATACAGACATGGGTGTCATATCCAATATGATACGGATACGAGGATAAGACAAACTTCTAAAATATAGAACAGGATACGACAAGGATATGATTACTTAAAAGAATATAATATATTTTTATATATATAATAACAACATTAATAAAAAAAAAAAAAAAATCTCTTTAAAATAAATAATACCAAAAAAAAAATACAAAACATTATTCACAACCTACCAGTATAGCAATAATAAAATAAAGAACTATAACTAATAATAGTAAACCCTCTTAAGTCTTAACTCCTCAGATCCAAAAAAAATAAAAATCACTCTTTAACTAATATGCCTTTGACCGGCTGACCCCAAAAAAACCCTTATACTCCCAGACCCAACCCTTAATTGCCAGATCCAAAAAACAAAACCCCACGACGCTTCGGTTCAGAAAAAGAGAGAGAGAGAGAGAGATCACTAGTGTACGCGATTGAAGGTGGTCGAGCAGTGGAGGAGCCATAACTATATGGTGAAGAAGATGAAGAAGAGGATGACAGAAATTTTACATGGCTTGATTTTGTAGGATTTGTTTCAATATTTTCTTTTTTGTTGGTTTTAACTAATTTGTTTGATCCCATTATGAATTGACTGACTTAGTTATGAGTTTGTTTGAGTCCACCAAGTCAGGGTTGACTTGTACTGAGTTATTGTCGTGTCCCTCCCGTATCCCTACTGTATCGACTCAAAAAATTTGCTTTTCTTATTCAGGACACTTTTAGAAGTGTTAGACATGTGTTTGACACTGCTACTTTGTCCCCTCGGTGAGTATCTATGCTTCGTAGGGACATATAGATGGGGGATGAAGAATGAAAGAACCTATGATTCCCTCCATACCAATATATGTAGGTGTAAGAGAAACGAAACACAACTGTATAGTTGAATATGGGGTGACTTTTTTGTCCAATTCTAAACCTGATTGGTGAATAAGTTGAATATATAGTTTTAGCTTTTTTTTTATTATTATTTATTAACTTAATTTAGTGATGTATCCGTGTCCTATATTTGAAACTTTGTCGTATTCCTGTATCTATTTCGTGTTGGATACAACATTCGTGTTGAACTGGGTGTGTTGTGATTGGCTGAACTGGGTGGGTTGTGATTGTATCCGTTAATCTCTCAATATCATCAATCCTTATCGAATCTGTTGACAATATGGGGAAGCATCTCCACCACATACTCTCCACCCCCACCCCCACAAAAAAAAAAAAAAAAAAAAAACACCCATTCTAAATATTTTCCTTCCAAAATTCATGTTAATTCACGGATTTTATACATATCCCAATTTGGGTCTTGAATGTTTGGTGTTTATATATGCATAATATGTATTGTGTAGATTAATCATTAAAGTATTTGGTTTGTTTTTGGCAGCTACTAAGCTATGGTGGTGATTTAAGTGTGAAATACCTAAAAAATTGATGGGTGATAGTGGTGATAATTTGAATCCCAAGAGAACAGTTTTCTTGACTGTTGGGACTACTAGTTTTGATTCTCTTGTTAAGGCAGTGGACACAAAGGAAGTTAAGGAAGAACTATTTAAAAATGGATATACACACCTTCTTATCCAGATGGGCCGTGGATCCTATACCCCCACAAAGGTAAATTTGACATTCTCTTTCTGTGATTTAATGCTCATTTTTGTGAGAAATTTATATGTTGAAGTCCTTATATTTCTTGCAAATCTGACGAATCAAGCCACCTTGAAAGAAATTTTGGATTGTAACATTTAATCTTGATCTCCAAAGTCAACAATTGTGCCTGATAACGAATAAATGGAAAGCATTAATGGCAAGTAGGGTTTGGAATATCAATAGTTTGCTAAATTGAAGTTAGGATGGTTGATCAAGGCTGACGTTTTAAGGTGTATAAGATGCGGATTTTAAGGATTTTGGAAAGGAAAAAAATGAGGTATTTTCTGGAAGTGTCTGCTTCTTGTCATGGTATGAGTTATTTGGTTGGGAAGGAAAGCGAGAATATTTGAAGATAAATGTGAAGTGGTAGAAGGATAAAGGGATCAGGTATATGTTTTTTAAATCTTTTTGGGCTTTGGTGACCAAGAATTTCTTGGGCATACGTCTCATTTGTATTATGGTGGGGTGGAAATTTCTTGTTTTTCATAGCTATAATATGCATGTCATCTGTGTCCTATATGTTTTTCTTTTACTTGATTATGGACTAGACTCTTGTTAATTTTTTTTTTTTGATGTACTACTTTATCATCAATTAATTACTTGTTTCTCGTCGAGAAATTTTCAGATTTATAATGTGCCCAATTTTAATTTGAGCCTAAAGATTATGGAATCTCAAATTAAAGGAGCCATATAAGTTCATTGAAGAAAGTTTATGAGTTACTTATTTGATATAGAAATAAACATTAGAATATTGTCATGCTGCTCATTGCAATGGGAGAGGATCAGGATTATAAGTTGGAGAATGCGAGTTATGAGTTTGAGGTAGAAAATTTTAGTTAACAAAGCTAGAGATGTAACTTTTAGGTCTTGTTTAGATCTACCTCTTCAATGAATCTCGTATTGGTGAGAGTAGCACCCAATGTAGACTGGCACTAGGCAATGGCATTTAGGTTTAAAGAGAGCTCCTGGACTTTAGGGTGTTAGTCCCTCCTTGATGTGACCCACACATACAAAATTAAGAGATACTATCAGGCATCATGAATTTAAGCTATTTTTAGCTTTGTTTGACTGAACAATGATCTAATTGATAGATTGCGATCATTTGAAAAAATATAATCAAAACTTGAAATAGTAAACATGTCAAAATATTACTAATGAGAATTTAGTAAATCAGCTAGTTTGTGGCTTAAAAGATGTTGGTTGGATGGGAGCAATTTTATGTGAAATGTGATATAATAAAATGTACGAGTTTGATATATTCTTCCAAAAGTTTTAACTTATTGCAAGTGATCATGTGAAATCTAAGGTGTGCCCTATATTGAATTATCTTTATATTTGAGTAAATCCTAGAAAGGGCAACAAGAAAAAGGGAACATTAACAGTCTTCACCTAAGATTTTCTTCTTCGCCTTATATGTCTATTTCCAAAATGATAAAACCTGTGGAACATTGTTTGGGTTGCCAAAGTAAGTCTTCCGGAGTCAATGTATGGCATGTTTCAGAAGATTAATTTGGCAGCAAAATGCCACTGCCAAGGAGGTTAGTGTTTTTTGGTAAAATTTGAGTTGATAATAGGAAAAATTCCAGAAGACACTTTAAAAATTCATAGAAGCATTGAAACTTATCCCAAAAGAAATCAATTGGCTCTTGCAAACAATAAATAGGGGGACTTTTGCTCTGTCTTTCTGTCACAATATTGTTGAGCTAAGTTTTGTCAAGATACTGGTTAGTTTTGCTAAATTTCAAAACTTGTGCTTCTTTCTTATTGCAGTAAACTTTCAAGCCTATGAAAAATTGTAGTGGAAGAAATATTAAAAGCAAACTATGGTAGGGGGACTTTCTTATAAATAGGGAAACTTTTTCTCTGTCTTTCTGTCGCAATATTGTTGAGCTGAGTTTTGTCAAGATACTGATTAGTTTTGCTAAATTTCAAAACTTGTGCTTATTTCTTATTACAGTAAACTTTCAAGCCTATGAAAATTGTAGTGGAAGAAATATTAAAAGCAAACTACGGTAGTTTGCTGCAGTGTTTTGAAAAGCTCGCCTAGGCGAGAAGCGAGGCGAGGCGAGAAGCGAGGCGAGGCGAGCTTATCTCGCCTGGAGGACCTCAGGCGAAGCGAACGTGAGCGAAGCAAGAAAAAAGCGAGAAAAAGCGAAAAGCGAAAAAAGCGAAAAAGCGAAAAAGCGAAAAAGCGAACGCTTTATTATAAAAAGCGATTCTGCTTCACTTTTTTTTTTTTTTTTTTTTTTCTGATTACAGGTTAGTAGTCTCTTTTATTTTTTAATCAATAATGACTTTTTTTTTTAGACTATTGCTGGTCTATTTTTTTTTTCTAATAAACAATGTTTCGAACAAAACACATTCCTTTTTTTTCCTTGTGTTGCTGAATTCATTTAGAATATTTGTGGGATGTGGGAGTCAGGCAACTACACTGCATGACAATTATGATAAAAAAATGAAGCAGGAGTATCAGAAATGGGGGTAAATAATAAATTCTTCTACAAAGAAGTGTCTCTGATATGTCTTGGTTATACTTTTCCCTTTTCTTATATATATACAAATGGTACCAAAAAGTGGTCTATGCTTATACCATGTTTAATTATTTTAGTACATGTGAAATGTGCCTCTGTTCTGCTTTTTTTTATTCAATATATAATTACATATGAAATTGTTTACAATTGATTCTGTTCCTGTCATGATCATTGTGCTTCTGTTTTTTTTTTAGCTCATTCTGCTTCTATTTTTTTTCTGTTGATTCTGTTGCTGCTTCGATTTTGCTGTCCTGTGTTGCTTTTGTTTTTTTTAATTGTCATTCTGCTTCTTTTTTTTTTGTTGATAATTCTACTGTTGTCCTGATTCTGCTTCTTTTGTTGTCCTACCCTATCAATATGAAAATGTATACAATTGTTAGTATTTGTTTGAATTTAAATGTTTAAGTTATGACTGTTATTAAGATTTGAGATATTATTAGTGTTTTTTTTAATTTAAATGTTTATGGTTTTACTTGCATTTAAATATTTAGTATATATAAAATTAGAACTTAGATTGTTTAGAAGTAATTAAACTAAAATATATATTTTTTTTAACTGTTTGCTTTGCTTCGGTAAAGCGTGTCGCTTCGCTTCGGTAAAGCGTGTCGCTTCGCTTCTCGCTTCTCGCCTAGGCGTTAGGAGCCTTGGTCGCTTCGGTTCGCTTTACGCCTTAAATAACACTGGTTTGCTGGACGCGTGATGTTGGTTAGATAATACATATATTTTGAGCAGTGTGCTTTAGATTTTGCTTTATGTCACATTCAATAAAAATTTATTATGTATAGGGTGTACTCAATGTGTCCGCGCCTGCCCCACCAACTCTTGCTTGCATATAGTTCAGACCTTTGGGAATGAAGTATAATTGTCAAATGTGTGTCAATTTCATTTGCAATGTCATGTTTCTATATGCTTACAGTTCATTCTAGAGCAACAGAAAACTATGTAGAGGCTCGTGATTAAACTCTTGATGTGAGAGTATTCTAAATGACAAATTCTTGTTGCCGCCTCCATTAGTTCTGACACTAATTTGAGTCGGTCCCTTGGTAACAGCTCTTTTGTAATACTCCCCATCATTCGGTTTAAGGATGCAGTAGGCAGACTGCACTCTAGGAGGCTAGGAAGGCTCACCACATCTATGCACTTTTCACGTAAATTCATGTCCAATTACTTGAGTCACGTGGTGTGTGTGTGTGAGAGAGAGAGAGAGAAGAGAGAGAGAGCTTTTGTGATGAAATTTCCCCTATTTTTTAGCTGTTGAGTTGTATTGATTATAGGGTTTTGATGACATGACAGAATAGTTTCTTTGTCCCATGTTCTTTTATGACTCAATAGAAACAATGGAGAAAACTTCGAGGATGAATATACTGCAATATATTTATAAACTTTTGCATAAACCGATATTGGGACGGTGAAAGTTTATTGATACCTAACCCTCCTCAGACCCCACAGTGGCTGAAACCTTGTGCACTGGGTTGCTTTTTTATTTTTATTTTTTTTTTATGATTCAGTTGTGAGTTCTTCTAGTCATTGTCTTTTATGCTTCCCTCACATGCACAGCCTAGGACTTGTGACACACAATTTTTTGATATGCTAACGCCTTGGTTTCCTAAGTTGAGACAATACGGTGCGTGCACTGGTGGTAGTATGCATGGAGATGGAAACAACAATGATCACATGTCTTGGGGGAAGATTTTTTCCTTCGTTTTTTTTTTGGGGGGATGGTGCTTGTGTTATTGTGGTTCTATTTAAGCATTAGTTTATATATAGGGAGTGTTTGTTCAAAAAAGACTAGCCTCAAATTTATCACGTAAAAATACTTCCTTCTAGCTGAGAGAAAATACTAGTGATGACGTGAAACTAAATATTACCCGCATAACCGTTTTATCAAGATCCTAATATTATTATAGGATGCATCTAATTCTACAAACCAGACATTGAGACAATTGAAGTTAAGATTTTGAAAGAACCTTTTTTTTTGCATTCTTTATTTGTAGGTTCGTGTAATCCCTGTCTCCTAAGCTGCTTTAGTTTTTTTGGCCCCTAACTAGTGACATAAATCTAATTTTCCTAAACTCTTAAATCTTTTTTTTTTAAGCACTTGACCTTCTTCACGGACACAGATATAATACGACACGATCTTTCTCAAAAAAGTAGGACATGTATACATTGTGGACACGTTATAGATAATTGCATTTAATATAATTTAACACAAATATAGTGATAATGATATATTTTTCATAAATTTTTTTTTAATATTTTATGATAAGTAAATGGTATCTCTAGTCATTTGGTGCGAGTATATAGACTAACATCATAGTAACCAATAATTGTCAATTTTCTTGTAGGCGTATACTACACATATATAATTTAAATGATTGCTCTCATCTTAATTACTCTTTTCTGAATTTTTTACGTATTTTTTGCTTTTATTATTGTATTTTGAGTACAACTTTAACATGTTTAGTCTTAATAATTATATGTACTCTCATAGTATAAGATACTTAATAGTCAAATTTTTAAGCTTGTTAATCACATATGTATTGTTTAGTAGTGGACATGTTTCAAAAAAGTGTTGGACACGACACGAAAGAAGTGTTGGGCATGTCATCAAAGAAGTGTCGGGCACGTGTCTAAAATTAAAATTTTATCATTTAATTATGGATACGGATAAAAGAGTATCGATCATGTGTCTGAGAGTGTCTGAGGAGTGTCGGTGTCCGACACGGATACGTTACATTCTTGAGAGTGTACGTGTTTCATAGTACGTGACTCTTAAACTTCTTATGCCTAACCTACTTGTACTCTAGCCTACTCCTTGGAGTGCGAGATGGGTGCTGCTAAGCAGTTGGGGAGGGCTAACTCGTGGCTGATGCAGCAACCTCAAGTGACCCATCGGATACCCTTGCTACAACACGTAAGAACTTGTCTTCGGCGAGGTTTGAAAGCACAAACTCCAACTAGATGGTGTGAACGCTTGCCAACTAAGCTTGACACAATTGGTTCTTAAGCCTAGATTCTATCAGATTGGCAAAGATTTCATGGTTGTTTGTACGTAGATAGAATCAAAGGAGGCACGGTCGCATATAGGAGGGGGTTTATTTTTTGTTTATGTTGCTGATGTTTTATTTTCCAAGATGTAAGACATGTGAAGGATGGTTGGGCGAATACTATCTTTTCATATCATTAAGTAAGAAGGAGACTATGATGGGGCTTGGGCTTTTGCATCTACAAACTGTTTCCACTCTAAAGTTCAATGGAGCAGTGTTTTTGCATCCAGCCTATATTTATAGGCACTACCATATGAACTGGACATTGAAAGTCTTGATTTTTGTTATTCATTGCTCCTATTTTATTGTAATCCTCATCGCCCGAGCTTCTTTCCATTTTTTGGCGGCTTATTACTAGTGAACCAAATCAATCTGTCCTAAACTTCTGAGTTCATGAATTCCTAAGATGCGATTTGGTAGGGATAGAGTTCGATGACTGTTTAGTAGAGACGGAAACAAAGCAAGAAAGTCTTTGCCATGGCTGTAGAGATTGATGAAGGGGAGGGCTATGTGTTTATCATATTGTGGTTATCCTTATCCATATTTCCTTACTCTAAAGGAATGTGCTGGTAAGCCTGTTGGGGGTTGGTTTTAGGATGACTTAAAGGTGTTTGATGAATGTTTGATACACTGCGTGCTGTATTATCAAAGGAAAAGAAACTGTGGGTATTAGAGGGTTTTATTTTTTTATCTGCAAGCCATTTCTACACTGAAGCTTTGTTAAAGCAGTGTTGCTACATTAGAGATTGTTTTGTTTGTAGAGACTGAAACTTAATTGTTCAAATAAAATTGTGACGCCCCTAAAATCGGAGGTTATTTGACAACCCGTTGACAAGCCATCAACCCGTGGAAACAACCGTGAATGTCACATAGTCTGTTATCACGACACAACATCCCATTTACCGGGATCATTTCCAAACGTGAATGTCACATAGTCTGTTATCACGGCACATCCCTTTTACTGGGATCATTACCAAACCAATATCCTGTATACGTTTAATCACATGACCTTTTCGAGGTCCAACATACCACCATTCACACTCCAGTATTACCTATTTACATCATTTGAATGAAAGGACACATAACCCGAAAGCATAACAAAACATTCTTAAAATTTTAGATTTTTTGGAAAACTTACTAGTGGGTTTTTCATTGTCCTATTGGTAGATTTTGCCCACTGTCTTAGTTCTACTGGTGGGTTTTGCCTACCGGAAAAATTGCACCGCAGAAAAGTGACGTCCTACCTGTAGGTATTACCAAAACCTACTGGTAGGTGTGCCCAAAATTGTGTGATTCACCTGTTTTCGATTTTCAATCCACTCCAATCCATTCTATATCCATCAAAAACATATATAATGAAAATTTTCACATTAAACATGATCAATACAAATTCTATTACATTCATTTTCATGAATTTACATGCTAAAATTAAGTTTTATAGTGATTGTACAAAAACTCAAAATAAAGCTAATGAGAGCCATCCATCGGTATATATCCCGCGCTTGAAATGGTTTTCCTATAAAGGGTGAGCCACGCTCAATTGGGTATGTCCTAAAGAGGCTATTTCTCAACCTAGATTCATATAAAATGTTCACTTGTAACATTTAACAAGCAAAAACCATTTCAATCAAGAATATACAATTCAATGTTAGAAATCACCATGTTATGGCATGAAATGAGATGAGACTCACTCATGCACTTCAACCTGAGCCTTCACCGGCTCCCTTCACCCATGCAATGCTATGGGTTCAAACTGGGCTTTTCAAGCCCTCGCCATTGACGTTATACATCTAATGACTATTTAAAATCTCCGAATCTTCTTTGGGGTGGGTATTTATGGATTTATACCAACGGACACCCAACCGACACAGAATTTATGGAATTCTACCAACGATTCCGCGTACACCGACATATTTTATGGACTATACATCAACGGAGTGTGTATTCAATCACCGGGTCTCTCACCTTAGGGATGGTCCAGCTCTTCTTGCTAACCCCGACCTAATTTTCAATGCAAACATGCTACTCAACCGGATCTTCAATCCAACATTCTCGAGTTCACCCACCCATTATCCACCAAGTGTGGTATTAGATGACAACCATGCACTCTCCCACCAAATGCGATGTCTTCATGCATATGCAATGTAATGTACAATTACAAAATAACAATCATGTCCAATATGCTATGAATGTCATATGGACCAAATCTATTTCATTTTAACATATACCATGGCTAATTATATCATATGCATATAATCACTATAGTTTATCACAATGTCAATACATCATTAACATATTTCAAAATAATAATTCCCAAGCATGTTATTTCAATTTCATCAAAATAACATATCTCACTTATTCATGGCATATTATCAAACACCCAACAAGGCACAAATTTCATGTAAACACATAATATGCCCACAATTCCACATTTCTCAAGAAATTATTACAAGTAACTTTCACATATCAAACTCAAGTTAGAAATTGGTTTTAGATTATTTCTATACTCATTTCCACATTTCAACAACAACAGACAATTGTTAATGTATCTAACAACCTACCCATCTCATATAAACACCCTAGACTGGAAATAAACCTAAGTAGGATAAAACCCTACCTCTTGAAGCGTACAAACGAGTAGTAGCAATCTTCAAGAACGCCAGCCAAGCTTAACCCTTGATTCTTCAAAATTTCATTTTTTAGATCTTTGATGAAATCCCTTCTTTTTTGGTACGTAGGCATAGCCCTCGACGAGGAGATCGACTTTAATACTTGACTTGAGTCGATTGGGGCAATAGAACTTCGTAGATCGTAGAGAGAAATTGGAAACCCTTGTTTTTCTCTCCTTTCCCTCTTTTCTCTTCCAACGTAAAGACCCTGTTGAATGAATAGTGGAGAAATCTAATTTTCTCCTCTATTTATACCCTTTAAATACTTTCTGCATGTTGCGCCACACATCCCTCATTCCCAGGTTTATTTTCGCTCCGAATCGATTAAATTTCGTCATGGTTCAAGTTTAAGACACTTATTTCAACTTGCCATAAATTATCTTCCAACTTTCAAAATTTTATTAAAAATTTCGTTTTTGGGTCACCCGAGACTCAACTGTCTCGTGAAACGCGAAAATTTAACTATCTTAGAATTTGAAAAAATTTGTTTGGGTGATTAGATTTCGTGAGACGAATCCAATGGTGAGGTACATTTCGTCATTTGAGCTCAAAAAAATTTCAGATTTTCAACCCGTACTGAAAATGATAAATTACCATTTTGTCATTTTTTATAAAAAGTTCAAATTTTCCTGGGTTTTACAAAAATGGTTAAATCCTTTTGAGGGAAAAGGTTGAGTTGGGATGAAACTTATTACCAGAATTATCTCTTTGTCCAAATCTCAACATAGTGCCGTAGGATGTAGCAACTTAAGTTTGAGGTGATACTGGGACAGTAAGTGTTAAAGTCTCTAGTTTTTCAATTTTTCATTCCTGATTTGCGGATTAATTTTTCATTCTTGATCTGTAGGATCTCATGATCCTTGTCTTCTAAGTTTCTTTCAATTTTTTTTTTCAAGTCATTAGATGTGGAGATTAGGATTTGACCATAAGCATTGTAGTATTCTTTTTGAAGGTTTACATGGTCAGGTAATTCAAATAACGGAATGGAATCGATTTGGATCCTTCTCATGCTCCTTGAACAAGAGTTGTGTGAGATGGATGAAGGAGATGATTGCCGCTGCTTCATATTGGAATGGGATTGATGTTTTCTTCAAGAAATTCAAAAGTGATGGTTATTGTGCGTGGATTGAATTGGAGAAAAGTAAGTGTGGAGAATATGCTAGGGTTACTTAGATGATGAATAATGGTAGAATGAAGGGGATGAGTATTCCCAAAGGATTTCAAGGAAGGGGATGTGACGCTTTTAGAAGATTGTTGGAGAATGCTAATCTTAGTGGTCAATATCCTTGGTCAGAGGAGAGGAAGAGTAGAGGGTGGGTTAAGGCCCTTGGATGCAAAAAAGTTGAGAAGCAAAATAGGGGGTGGGTTAATGTTATCAAAGATAAAGTTTCTAAGTATGTTAAGGGGGATAAGTTTATGCTAAAAGAAGAGGAAAAATGGAGATGTGCTGTGGTTTGTATTAGGGAGAGTCTCTTTGTCCCTTGGAAAGCCATTTAGAATCACTTGGTTAAGTTTCTGCAATTGGAGGTATCTTTGCAACATTTTCAAGTTGATGAAGTGTTATTTTTTTGTGGAAATATAGTCCAGGTAGAAAAGATCTGTAAGAGTGGATTAATCCATATGGAAGGTGATGCTGTTGTGAAGCTTCAATGATGGTGTCCAGAATCCAATACCAATAGGAGTCAAGTATCGTTTTTGGGAGGATGGATAGTAGTGGTAGGATTACCTTTCCACCTATGATAAAGAGAAGTCTTTAAGAAGATTAGAGATTGGTGTGGGGGGTTTATAGATGTTGATTGAGAAACCGAAAGTCTTTAGAATCTGGTCGAGGCACAAATTCGTGTTCATAAGCCGTCTTCGAGTCTCCTCAAGACTTTGTACCAAGTGGATTTCAATGGAGAATCCTTCCCGATTAGGGTTAAGGTATTATTGAATTTGGAAAGTTTCAACCGTTTTCAGAAGATGAGGTTACTGGAAATGGTAGAACAAAATTTCTTGTAACCAAAGGGAGGTTGAAGATGATAGAGAAGGGTTGGGTGGTTTACGTGGCAACTGGAGAAGGAGGAGGGATGAAAGCTTTGGCGCAACAAGGGGTGAGAATAGTTGTTCATAGTTGATGTTGGTTAAGAGTTCAACTAATGACACAATTAGTGCCCCAAATCTTGCTGATTATAGAGGAAAGGAGATAAAGAAGACATATCTGATTTTTTAAAAAATAGATGATTCTGGATTAGGGAAGGGTAACTCAAAGGAGATGGACTGACATGTGTAATAAGGGGAACATGGGCTTGGTATTAAAGTTACCCATTATGAAAGGAATTGTGGAAGGAGGAGGGACTGGGATAATTGGGTTAGAGGAGGTGGGTACAAATTTTGGGCCCTTTTAAATCGAAGATTGTGGGAGATTTTAATAGAAATTTGCTAGTGGCCCAACCAATGAGTAAACCCCAGTGGCCCTTGGGTTAAAGACATCGACGAGAGGAGAGAAATCTAGGGTTGTACTTTGTCAAAGTGAAGAGGTGATGACTGTCGATGATGTTTGTCGAAAACATTAGGCAACTGGTAAGGAGATAGGGATGATTGACAATGGATGCGAAATTGATGACTTAGACAATATGCAAGAAAATTTCGAAATAGGGTTTGGAAGCATGGATGAAGAGTTATAGTGGGAGCAAACCTTAACTATTGAGGAAGGTCACTGTGATGCTTTGAATGCTAAGATGAATTCATATAGGAGTGATGACACTGATAACAGCTACAAGGCGCTGTTGAATCGATGCGATATTGGTCATGAGAGGGTACATATCGAGAAAATATATGACGACATGGCAAGGCTCTTCGTCGTAGAAAAAACTAACGAAGTTCAAGGTGATGATCAACGTGCACGCCAATAGATTTGTGAGGTAATTGTTAATTCTCTTCCTTGTACTTTAGAAGGTAACAAATTACCCCAAAAATCTTCATTGATGTTTTCTTCCTCTAGTTTATTGCCTTCTTGGGGAGTTAGTGTATCTGTCCCATTTTTTTCTAAACTCGGTATTGATGTCAAGGGGATAACGGTGAGGAAGTTGGAGTTATTGGGGAAGGGGTCGATTTTTGAAGGACAGGAACGGGGGAGAAGATGGTTTCCAGTAATTGTAATGTAAGTTGGGCCTTCTGAGAAGGGTTGGGGGATTCCTAGGGAGAATGGACTTTTGTTGAGTTTGGATAGGGCCAATTTCAGGCTTATTAGTTGGTCCTCAAAATGATGTCTGGAATTGTATGCCAAATACTAGTAAGCGCCATGCCACCGTTAATCTTGACTCAGAGAATCTAGATGGTATGACAACCAAGGCCATTATAAGTGTTGAAGAAGAGTTTAGGGAGAGAAGATAGGTAGGGAATGAAGATAGGTATCCAAGTGATTGTTTTTTATCGGATGAGGACAAATGAGTAGTGCTAAATTTTTTTATACATAAGATGGATTTGTCTTTAGTTCCATCAAAGAAGAAAGGAAAACAAAAGAAGGAAGTTAGGAGTGAGGGAGCTAAAAAATTTACATTCAAGTATAAATTATGATGGTGGTAGTTGTAGGAGAGAGGGAGAGGGAACTATTGTTTGTATGAAGATAGTAAGCTAGAATATTAGAGGGTTAGGGTCGTGCAGGAATAAATGTTCAATTAAGGAGTTTTTGGGAAGGATAGGGTCGGACATAGTGATATTGTAAGAAATTAAGTTGGAGATGATTGATAGGAGAGTTATTAGTGGTTTATGAGGGTATAGATTTAGGAATTGGGTTTTGACATAGTGATATTGTAAGAAATTAAGTTGGAGATGATTGATAGGAGAGTTATTAATGGTTTATGAGGGTATAGATTTAGGAATTGTGTTTTTTTACCTTCAATGGGGAGTTTAGGTGGTATTGTCATTATTTGGGAGGGAAAATTGGTTGTTGTTGAAGAAACTCTTGAAGGGGAATATACTTTATCGATTAGAATTAAACACAAAGAGGGCTTTGATTGGTTGCTTATTGGTATTTATGGGCCTAATAGACCTAGTAATAGGTTTTCTTTGTGGGAATAGTTAGTAGGGTTGTTTGAGATTTGTAGTCGTAGGTGGTGTATTGAGGGAGACTTTAATGTTTTAAGATACCCAAATGAAAAGCTGAATGGGGAAAGAATAACAAAAAGTATGTGAGACTTTGATTCTTTTATTAGGGAGATAGAACTTAGAGATCCTCCTTTGACCAATGGTATGTTTACAAGGTAAAATTTAAGAACAAAGGCGGTTTGTAACAAATTAGATAGATTTTTGTATTCTGTTGGGTGAGAATATTGTTATCCAGGGGTTAGATAGGAGATTCTGTCTAGGGTGGTCTCAAATCATTGTCCTATTGTGCTTGCGGATTTTAAAGTTAGATGGAGACTATGTCCTTTTAGGTTTGAGAATATATGGGTTGAACTTAGAGATTTTAGAGGAAGGATTAGAGATTGGTGGAGAGAGGGAGGGGTTTAGATTAATGAAGAAACTTGGGATTATAAAACATTAGTCAAAGGTGTGGAATAAAGAGGTGTTTGAGGATGTTCGTGAAAGCAAAAATAATTATTTTGGATAGTATTGAAGAAGAAGATAAGATTGATAAAAGAGGGGGTTTGGATGAAGGTTTGAAAATGTAAAGAAGACAGCTTGGGAGTAAATGAGTGAAAGAAGGTGATAACAACACAATTTTTCCATAGAGTGGCAAATGACAATAAGGTGAGGAAGATCATTTATAAATTGGAACTTGATGGTAGGTCAATAATTGAGGATGAATGTTATTGCGAGGGAGATTATTAGTTTTTATGCTAGGCTATATTCGGCCTAGGGAGGTTCTAGACCTATTTTGAGAGGTCTTGAGTGGAGCCTTATTGAGGGTAAGCTTGTAGGGTGGATAGAGAAACCTTTTGAGAAGGAGGAAGTAAGGAGAGTGATGTTTGAGTGTGGTAGAGAAAAGGCTCCCGGGCTGGACAGGTTTATCATGGCCATATTTCAGGTTTGTTGGGATAATATGAAAGAGGATTTGATGAGGGTGTTTGATGAAGAGTTACAAATGTCACATTTATGTCTTATCTTGAAAAAGTTCATTCTCTAAAGTTGAAGGATTTTAGGCCTATTAGTTTTAGTTACAGGCCTGTACAAGATCATTGCAAAAGTGCTTTTTAGGAGGCTTAGTGAGCGTTTGAGTGGCACAATTTCAATTTGTCAGGGTAACTTTTGTGAGGGGGAGACAAATTATGAATGTAGCACTTGTAGCTAACGAGGTGGTAAGGAATATAGTGCCAAAGGACGGGAGGATTTTGTGTTGAAAATTGATTTTGAGAATGCATACAATCACGTGGATTGGACTTTTCTAGACTTTGGGTTGGAAGCAAAAGGAATCGGAGTGAGATAGAGGAAGTAGACTAGGGGTTGCTTAGAGTTGGCCAATTTTTTGATCATTATGAATGGGAAGCCAAGGGGTAGATTTAAGATATATGGGGCATTTAGATAGGGGATACTTTATCACCTTTTTTGTTCACTTTGGTGGTGAATGGGTTGAGCAAGTTGATGGAAAGGGTGGAGAGACATAACTTGATTAAAGGATTTGTTATAGAGAGGAAAAGAATTAAAGTTTCTCATTTGCAATTTGTAGATGATTCTATTTTCTTTTCTTCTGGGGATGAGCATAGATTAAGTAATTTAAAGTTAATTGTTGATGTGTTTGGCGTGATTTCTGGGCTTAAGGTTTATATGGATAAGAGCATTATTGTGGGTATTAAGTCTAGAGGAGAAAAGGTTACTAGAGCGGCTATTGAGTTGGGGTGTTTGGTAGGGGAGTGCCCAATACAATACTAAGGACTTCCTTTAGGTGGTAACCCAATGTCAAGGACTTTTTGGGATCCTCGTGTTGTGAAAATTGGAAAAAGGTTAGATGCATGGAAAAAAATCTTTTATTCCCAGGGTGGTAGATTAATATTGATTCAATCAGTTTTGTTAAGCATTCCTATTTACTTCATGTCACTTTTTAAAATGTTTGGAGTGGTGGCTAGAAAAATTGAAAGTTTAATAAATGATTTTTTGTAGGAAGGAGTAGGAGAGGGTAGGAAGGACCATTTGATTCGTTGGGAGGTGGTAACTAGACCAAAAGATAAGGGAGGCCTTTCAATTGAAAATTTGGTGAACTGCAATGTTGCCTTGGTTGTGAAATGGCTTTGGAGGTTCTCTTTGGAGCAAGATTCATTGTGGCATGCCGTTATTAGGAGTAAGTACGGATTGCAGAATAATGGGTGGGATGTTAACGGGGAAAGGGGTACTTTTTTGGAGTATGTGGAAGTTCATTTTCAGGGTTTTCCTTCTTTTTCATAGTGGCTAGTGGGTAATGGAACTAGAGTCCGTTTTTGGGAGGACATATGGGTTATTGAGTCTTCTATCTCTAATCTCTTTCCAAGATTGTATCGTGTCTCTTGTTTTCAAAGTCGATTGGTTACATTTATGTTTCAATCCTTTTCTACTCCAATTTCTTAGGATTTTGGTTTTTGTAGGAATCTCAATGATAGGGAGTGTTCTGAGTTGATGATTCTCCTTTCTATGCTTCATAAAGTTTCCTTGATTTAAAACTATGAGGATAGGAGGTATTGGATTGGTAGTGTGACTGGGATTTTCTCTTTTAAATCTTTTTGAGTCTTTAATTGATGATTCCTTGATTCCTTTTTTCGATCCATCATTGAAGATTTGGAGGATGAAGGTGCCTTTAAAGGTGCAAGTTTGTGCAGAAATAATTTCTAATGCGAAGATCAGTGCTAATGAGATTCTACAAAAGAGGACCCAAATCATTGTCTTCAACCACAATGGTGCTTTACGTGTAGAAGTGAAAATGAGAATGCTGATCACCTTTTTTTGTATTGCACTTTGGCACAAATGCTTTGGAACAATCTTTTTGATTTTGTGGGTTTCTCTTGGTTGCTCCAAGGACCATGATTTCTATGTTTTGCATGGACAATGTGGGATTTGAAAGGAATGGTAGATGGAAGACTATTTGGAATAGTGCTTTCTTTGCTATACTTTGGGTGATTTGGAAGGAAAGGAATGCTAGGACTTTTTAGGATAAGAGTAAAGAGTTTGAGGATTTATGGGATATAATTTATTTTTGGCATCTTTTTGGGCATCAACTTCTAAGGATTTTTAAGATATTCTTCTCTTTTGTATCAAAACAAGCTTGAAGGCATCATGTGGCTTATAGTTTGCTAATTGTTTTTATGTTTTATGTTTGTGTTTGTTTGGATTGCTCGTCCACACTTATTTAATTTTATTGTATGATCTTTTGATTATCAATAAAGTTGTGTTTCTTATTGAAAAAAAAAGTTTCTTTCAATTTTTTGTCAAGTGTCTAGCACCCAAATCCATTTATCCTGAGTTTTATATTTCAATCCTAAGCTGAGATAATATGCTGGAGACAAAGGTTCATAGTATATAAGTAGAATAACATTCTCGGGGAGAGAATTTGCGTTCATGTTATTATGGTTATCTTTTTTTTTTTTTTTTGGGGGGGGGGGGGGGGAGGGGGGACTTGGACCAAAGGCCTGTTAATTGTTACTATGGTTATCCACATGTATTTATTTATTTATTTTTGAGTGTGTTAGCTTAATGGATTGATTAACGTCTTGGTATATAAGATTTAAAAGTTATGATGAAGTCTTGGTATGTAAGAAATTTATTTTGTGGGGGAGAGAGTTTATGTTTTCTTGTTCTGCAAAAAGTTTGTATTCTGAAATGCTATTCAAGCAGATTGTTACATCTGAGAATGTTTCCTTTGCACTGGCTGGCCATAAATTTATGAGATGAGGTCTTTTCCCTTTTGAGAACCTTTTTTACAATTTATTTCCTTCTCTTTTGTAACTTCGCTTTTTAAGTTTTTTGTCTCATGCTTAAACAAATCTTCTAACGATTTTCTTTTTAGTTCAGTCCACTGGAGATGATGGGTGCCTGGCTGTAGACTTCTTTACTTTTTCATCTAGCATTGCTGAACATTTGAAAGCAGCATCTCTTGTTATCAGTCATGCTGGTGAGGTTTTCTTATTTTCATTTCTTTTTCTTCTTGAATTTTTTGTTTTGTTTTGGGGTGTTGGGGGTGGGGAAGGGAAATATGATTGCTGCATAACATTGCATGCTTTTTATACCCTGGTCTTCTAGATCCAATAAATTGGGCTTAATTTGGTGAATGACTGGTCCATTTTCAAAAGGATTCCTGCCTAATGGATATTATTTCTATCTGTAAATTTGAATTCCATAAACAAAATCAATGTGCTGTGTGATATTCTAGCATCATTCACATATCATCGGCTCAGACTATGTTTTTTGCTAGAAGAAGCCAAGATTTTTTGTTGACCTATATTAGATGAAGAATGAATCAAGATAATATAAATTGCTCTGAATGGATTATGCTTTACAGCAACACAAGTTACAAAATGAAGGAACAAAAGATCAAGACACAAGGAATTAACGTGGTTCTGTCTTAAGACCTATGTTTACAACACACAACCCACAAATACATTTGATGTTTTGTATATATGCTTCACCCACATATAAAGGGTCAAGAATAATGATGACATCCCACAATCAAAGGGATTAAGATAAATCACAATCACATCCCATAATCATAGAGATTTACATAAATAGAATCTGTCGATTGATCCGATCAATCATGGGACTTTATCTTCAACTCTCCCCCTCAAGTTGACACACAAAAAGGTTGAAGTGAAGTGTCTGGCTTGAATTTGAAGACAATATGATTGCTTAAAAATGATCTTAATGAGGTTGATAACAACCCTTCAAAATTAGTGAAGCAGATGACAACCACTTGAAAACAGCCTTAATGAGGTTGATATTTGATAACAACCCTGGTCAGACTGATAACAAGCACCCGAATTGAAATGGGAGAAGCTGATAACCACCACTCTGAAATTGTTGACTTTAATGAAGTTGATAACAACTTCTGAAATGGAAGAAGTTATTGACAACACAACAGCCAGAGAATAACAATAAAGTAGTTATTGGAGAACTATAATGGGAAATGGACGAGAACGCCCAAATTGTCAAGAAGGCAAGAAGCTGGCTGGGGCAAGGTTGACGAAAACTCACTCTTCATGATATGATGAAATCATATCATACAAAGGCAAGAAACTTGGATCTGGATTTGATCTAGAAAACCCATGGGACAAAACTCCATCTAATGTTATGGAGGATTTGATGCCTTAGTCTGCTGAAGATGATGAGACTTGTCTTGAGGAATAGATTAAAGACATGTTAGCAAAATCTGTTTAGGACATAAAATAAAAAAGGATTCAGCATTGGTGGATGATTTAGGAACATAGAGTCGGTCAATAGAGTAAAATCCAGAAGGAGGAGGAAATGAGAGCACTAGTAAGAATTGCACAATTGTCGTTGGAGCAGAATTTGGTGACAAATAAAGACGTGAAGGATCAACTTTTTTGTTACCATGTTAAAATTTAAATAAGACAAACAAAATGAAGGAATTAGAAATCAAGACACAAGGGGGTTGTTTGGTACATGGGTATGGGGGGGCTTGTCAAGATGTGTTTGGGAAAAATAGTCCAAAAGACCCCAAAATCTCATGTTTGTATGGAAAATTCAGTCCTAGGTTTTCAAATCCGGCCCGTAGATGGCCCGAAGATTAAATCCATGATTATGAGTTTCATCAGACATAGGAGGGGGTGAGTTTGGGAAGATGGGTAAGGAGTTAAAGATTTAAAAGACAATTGTACCCCTTAACATGGATATGAATTGAATTGATTAAGAGTAAAATAGTCATTTACAGGACAAATAGTTGTTAATAATTATGATATATCTGTGGGTCTTATATTTGTATGTGTTGTATACCAAATATGGGTATAGACCGGATTGAATGTTGAATCCCATATTTGTAAAGAGAAGTTTGAGTTTGGAAGGGTTTGGAGAAACCAATACAAACCCCTCTTTAAAATTCATCCAATCAAGCCCAAGGAATTAATGTGGTTTGGTACTAAGACCTACATCCAGGACACACAAAAACCCACAAAGGGTTCTAGGGCTTTGATTGAGTTCTGTGCACAGCCAGTGGTGTTTACGGGCATTTAAGAGCTTCGTTAGTAGCCTTTTTGCTTCGGCAATGGGGTCTTCTTGCTCTAGCAGTGGTGTTTTGCTCTGGGGAATGATGTTTTGGCTTCTACAGTGATTCTCCAGCCTCTGGCAGTGGTGTTTTGCTTTGGGCAGTGATGTTTTGGCCTCCACAGTGATTCGCAAGCATTAGGTAGTGGTGTTTTCTCTTGGCAGCGACTTGTTGGTGCCCTACAAGTTTGGATTTTGTGTTTTTTGAGAGTTGTGGTCTATGTGAAGGTCCTTTTGTATTGACAACAGCTAGTTTGGTCCCTTTTTTTGTTAGGTTAATCTCGAACTTGATATTTAGTACTCTCTCCGTTCCTAAATATCTGTCGTTTAAGGTTTTTGCACAGGGATTAAGGAAGCTATTAAATAGCTCTAATATGAGTAAAAAATAATTACACAAGACTAAAATACCCTTATCCAATACGCATTGGGAAGAAAAAGAATATGAAAGACATTTAGCCTACACTTAATCTATTAAGCACTTATTAGAAAACAAAGATAAGGGTAAATTTGGAAGAAAAAATATTAATTATGTTTTGGTTTCATAAAACGACAGATATTGTGGAACAAAAAAAATACGGTAAAATGACAGATATTTAGGAACGGAGGGAGTAGTTCGTTTGTGTTAGAAAAGTTCTCTATTGTTGAGTAGACATGTCTAGAGTCATTGTAGAATCTACCAACACTGAGATAGGTGGGGGGGAGTCATGTAGGGACTCTTAGATACAACTCTTCTTTTCTTTCCAGCTAGTCTAGCAAAATTAGATGGGGGCAATTATTTGGCCTAATCCCGATCATGAGTGGGCTAAATGGATACTTGATAGGAGCAAGTAAGAAACCCAAATCTGAACTTGATCTTACCCAATGGATCTCTGAGAACTCGTTAGTAATGACATGATTTTTCAACTCAATGCAGCCTGACATTAGTCGTGGTTTTTTGGTTCTTGAGACGGCCAGTGAGATTTGGTCAATGGTGGCTTGTATATATTTATAGGTCGGGAATGATGGCCTAATTTATGAGCTCTGAAAGAATATTCATGAAACTAAATAGAGGGATATGACTATTGCAGAGTACTATGCAAGATTGAGTAATCTGTGGCAGGAGCTGAATTATTTACTAGGATCTTCAAGCAGATTGTGTTGGAGACCGTGCTAAGTTTCAGAAGTTGATAGAAAAGGAATGATTATATGATTTCCTTTCAGGTCTTAATATGTTGTATGATTAAATCCATATACAGGTTTGAGTGGAGAGATCCTTTTCCTTCCTTGAGGCAAGCATATGCTTATGTGCAGCTGAAGGAGAGTAGGAGTGTCATGTTTCATAATCCAGCTCATGATTGGTCTGTTATAGCAGTTGTTCTATAGAGAGAATAGATCCTTTCAATCTTGTGGTGATGGTAAAAATGGAAGCATTGAAAAAGATCTGTTAAAATGTGACTACTTTGGAAAGACGAAACACACTAAAGCCTATTGTTATAAGTTGCATAGTCATCCTTCTAGGGGATGTGGTGGTAATATGGCTAGTAATGTGCGCTCACATATCCATATGATTTAGATTGCTGACCCTACCTCCAGTGGTCCATCTCTATCTACTGGTTTTGATTATGCGAGCTTCATTGCATAGGAGATGCAGTTTCTCAAGCGTCTAATAGCCCGACTTGATACTTATTCTGCATTTGCTTCCAATTTTGCTGTTTTTAGCTTTGTTCACACAGTTATACATGTCAGTACTTTTACTGCTTCATGTTCCCTTAATCCTTGGATTATCGGCCAGAGCTATTGACCATATGACAGGTTCCTTGAGTCTTTTCTCTTCTTATTTCACATTTTGCGGTAGTGATAAAGTTAGGGTTGCAGATGATTCATTGTCATTTATATTTGGAAAAGGTTTTATTTATTATTCTCTTTCTGTGCCTTTGTCTTCAGTTCTTCATGTCCCTAATTTTTACGCTAACTTACTATTTGTAGTAGCATTACAAAGTATCTAAATTACTTTGTAATATTCTTTTCATCTCAATGTGTTTTTGAGGAGCTGAGAATGTGGAGAATGATTGGCAGTGGTAGATCTCATGGTAGTTTATATTTGCTAGATGATCAACCTTGTCGGGCACTTTAGGCTTCTGGTTTTGTAGCCCTCCAACAATTACATCAATGACATTAAAGACTTGGTCATCCATCAGTAGGAGTTTTAAAGATTTTTTTCACTTTTAGTAAAACAATGTAATAAAGATAGTTTTCTTTGTGTTACTTTTATTGATTGCTACACTCGGGTTACTTAGGTTTATTTGTTGCATAACAAGGACGAAGGGTTTACTTTTTTCAAGAGTTTTCATAAACTAGCAATTACTTCGTGTGATGCTAAAATTAAGGTTCTCAAGATTGAGAATGAGATTGAGTTCTTTAATGGAGAATCCTAGAGTTATCTTGTGGAACATGAAATTCTTTACCAATCAAGTTGTGTGGATACACCCGAATAGAATGATGTATCAGAGAGGAAGAATCGACATTTCCTTGAAGTGGCGTGCTCCTTGATGTTTACTATGGATGTCTCTTAGTCCTTTTAGGGAGATGTAGTTTTTGACTGCTGCATATCTCATCAATTGGATGTCTTCGATAGTTCTTGATTTTGCTATTTCTATAGGGATGCGGGATGCTTCAAGAGTCAATTTCTCTTCACTGTATTCCCCTAAAAGTCTTTGGTTATGTGTTTGTACATGATTATCGAAGAACCAAGAGAAAGTTCGATCCAATGGCATTGCATTGTGTCATTATTGGCTATTCTACTATCCAAAAAGTGTATAAGTATTTTCATTCTTAGTTCTGGAAGGTGTGTTAGTATGGATATCACATTCCATGAGAGAGAGCCGTATTTCCCCACTCCTCCACCATTTCTTCAGGGGAGCAGTGTATTGAAGAAGAGATGCTAGAGGATGAATTTCTTCTCTTACCTCCCAATCTATGCTTGAATTTGAGAGAGAAATCTAGCTAGGGGGAGCTTCAAGGAGAATCACTTGTTCGCGGGAGCAGACTACTTGTGGAAGAGTAGATAAAGATGATTTGTGATGCTATACTCGATGACCAGTTAAGCAAATAATCACTTATAAGCCACTAAGTCAGTCATCATCTTCAGACTCAGGCTCCTGAAATCTTTTCGCTTGTATCAGGTAATGAGCTTCTTTGGAGTAATCCTGTTGATTATAGTTCTTTACCTATTGCTATTCAAAAATGAGTTCAGACTTGTACCCTACAATCCTATTTCTAAATTTGTTTCTTACGATTTTGTCTTTCTCCTATCATGCTTTTATTCTTTGTTTTCTATATCTCTTCCTTAGAGTTGGAATAAAGCCTTTCTAGAACTCAAGTGAAAAATAGTCATGGTTGAAGAAATGAGAGTTCTAAGAAAGAATGAGACCTTGAGAGCTTATAGCTACGGGGTTTACTCAGTCATATGACAATGACTATTAGGAGGCATTTGCTCCTATGGCGAAGATGAATTACATTCATGTCGTCCTTTCTTGTGTTGCCAATTGAGATGGGATTTACAACAACTAGATGTAAAAAATGCATTCCTTCATGGGAACTTGGAGGAGGAAGTGTACATGGGTATTTCTTTGGATTTTTCTTACCCAACTATTGAGAGAAAAGAATGTAAGTTAAAGAAACGTCTTTGTGGACTAAAACAGTCTCCTAGAGCTTGGTTTGATAGATTTTACAAGGTAATGGTCAAGTTTGGAAACAGGCAGAGTCCTGCAAATCACACGATATTCATCAAACGAGAGAGTGGTAAAATCTTAGTTTTTATTGTACATGTTGATGACATAATACTTGCAGGTGATGATGTGTCCAAACTGAAAGTCTACCTTGTTAAAGAATTTGAGATTAAGGATTTAGGGCATTTAAGCTATTTCACAGAGGAAGTATATCCTTGATCTATTGAAGGAAAACGACATGCTAGGTTGTATACTAGCAGACTCACTTATTGAGACAAACCACAGATTGAGAAGTGATAAAGTTGATAGAGAAAGATATCAGAGGCTTGTTGGGAGATATATACCTTTCTTATATTTGCCCAAACATATAACATATGCAGTGAATGTTGTTAGCCCATTCATGCATTCTCCTCGAGCTTCTCTTCAAGAGGTAGTTCATCGTATATTAAGGTACCTCAAATCAACTCTAGGCAAATGAATATTGTTCTCAAAGCAAAGATCGTTTGAGATTAGAGGCCTTCATAGATGCAGATTGGGTAGGCTCAACTGGGGACTGAAGGTTCACTACAGATTACTGTATCTTTGCAGGAGGAAATTTAGTTACTTGGCGGAGTAAGAACCAAGCAGGGGTGACTAAATCTTGTACAGAGGCAGAATACAGGGCTATGACTCATGGTATTTGTGAGCTTATGTGATTGAAAACCTTAATGAAAGACTTGAGTGTCTCTAATGGTGAACCTATGTGTCTGTGTCTATATTGTGATAATAAGGCTGTTATAAATATTGTTCACAACTCAATTCAACATAACAGAACAACACATTGAAATTGACATGCACTTCAATAAAGAGAAGTTAAATGATAGATTCATTTGTATACTCTTTGTGATGTCCAAGGAATAATTAGCTGATGTTTTTACTAAGGGGTTTAGTAGTAGACATTTTCATTCATATATATGCAAGTTGGGCATGAAAGATATTTATGCCCGACTTTGGGGGAGTGTAGAATGTTTGGTTATTTTAATTAAGGGTATTATTGTAATCTGCAATTTATTACGAGTTAATATAAAGATGAGTGATGAGAGAGGCAGGTGAACACTCATTCTCCTTAACCCTAGTTTGTAATCTCTTCATTCTCCTTTTCTCCACTCTAAACCCTAGAATCTATGATCTTTAGATTTCAATTGTATCTAACTCAACATATTAAATATCTCAATTACAGTGCATAATTCAGCTACTCCAGAAACACATCTGTCCCTTTATACCCATTTGGCCAATCGTGCCAAATTTCTTGCAACAGGTGTCGATTTTCAGAATCAGAGAACGTCTACTGTTAAGTTGTTTGAGCTTCATGAATTTGTCGCGTGGGATGCTGTAACGCCACCTAGAATACGGAACGACACTGGCACTGGCCCCCCCCCCCTCCAAAAAAAACAGTAGAAAAAATAAAGGAAAAATAGAGAGCAATACATAAAGGGGTTGATATTTGCTGATAAAAAGCATAAAGTAGATTGTGTTTTGCTTAACCATGTATCCTCTCTTGCCGTGGCTATTTTTGGAACTTAAAAAGAAATAACAGGAACACACAGATTTCAATTGGATCTGAGTTTGTAAAGTGCTGTGTCTACATTCTGTAGTTTAAGGCAAATTTTGGTAGTAGAATAAGGACAAGAGGAATCAGAGAAGGAATATGTCCATGTAACTAGATTTGATTGTGCTGCAGGTTCGGGGAGTATATTTGAGACATTGCGGCTTGGTAAACCTTTAATCGTGGTGGTGAATGAAGATTTGATGGACAATCATCAAAGCGAGCTGGCAGAGGAACTGGCAGAGAGGAAGCATTTGCTTTGTGCTCGCCCTCAAACACTCTACCAAATCATTACGGGTATGAATTTGGAATATCTTATTCCATATCCTCCAGGTGATGCCACACCAGTTGCTAAACTCATAAACAGGTTTCTGGGTTTCCCTGATGATTGATGGAATTGTAGAAAAGCTTCACTGAATTAATCGAAGTGTCAATTCTGGATTTATGACTTAATTGCTGAATTGTTCATTGCTTTAAAATTTCCTTCTCAAGCATTGACTATTTCGGAAATGAGGCTATTGTTATAAATTTACCGTAGAAATTCTATACTGATGCCATGCCATCATTATTGGTGATGCCTCTATTTTCTTGTGGTCACTGTAGCCATTCAATAACCAAGAGATGACAAAAGTGTACATAGAACAAAACGGCTTGGAATCAGGGAAGGTGATGACAACTTCAAGTGCTGGCGTATTGATGGGATGTCCATATTAAGCTCTATCACTTCAATTTGGTTCAGTGAGGCAGAACACATTCTAAGCTTGAGGAACATCACCCTGTTGAGCTCGTGAATGCACAGTATGCACTTGGTCTTGGCTTGTCATCAAGATAGAAATGTACATAGCCTGTTCTCAACCAAATGGCCATGTGATTTAATTAAAGCTGGGATGGCATGGTTTAAGGTCGCAACATTGGCATTGACGCTCAAAGACGTGTTAGAGGACTAGTCTAGGTTGTGTAAAACTCGGTGGTTTATAAGTAACGTTGAACAATATCGGAATGGGAGCGACACCTGACTTGGCTGAGTCGTATTGGTATTGAACAATGTGTGATGGTCTCCAACTGATTGTCTGGGAAAAGATGAAGACAATTTAAAATGCTGTTACAACTAACCTGGGGCAATAAAAGAAAGCTCTTTTGAAGTTGCATATAACATGGTTGTCAACCCAATACATTGAAGCAGCATACTATCTTTGAACAAACAGTTGGATTAATGATGTTGATAGATCACTCATAGGATTGAGGCAATGTGAGGGGAATTTGAGTAGGTGGGTGATGATCACATAATATCTGATTTGGAAACCATGCATTACTGAAAAAGAGGTTTTTAACCTGAGATTGCTATGTATCTTTCATTTGCTTGGGCTTGGTACCTACTTAAATTTAAGGGTAAATTACATTTACCTCCCTTGAGATTTGGTCAAATAACGACTAGACCTCCTTTTGTTTGAGAAATAACACTGAGTGGGTTTTTTGTTCGTGGGTGAGCCGCAAGGGTGGTGGTTCTATACTAGTGGCTCTGGATTGCGGTGGTTTTGGGAGGCTATAGGTGGGGTTTTGATGGGTGGTATTTTGGGTTTGAGGGTGGCAGAGCAGTGGTGGTATGATGACGGTGTCACGGTGTAGGCTTAGCTACTGCATTTGTGGTGCTTATGTAATGTCTTTTTGGGGTGTATGGTGGTGGCGGTGCAGAGGTGGCTTGGGTGTTTTTTGTGGTTTTGGCTGGTGGATTGAGAACAAAGGTAGTGGATTTGGGTGGTTTTGTTGTGTTTTTGGTTTTGGTTTTGGTTTTGGTTTAGGTTTATGGGGGGTTGTAATATTTAAGGTTGACAGTGGAGGTGGGGTTGATTGGGAGTGGTTTGTGTATATTGTGAGATTAAATATTAGGTTATTACGTAATTAAATTTGTTTTCAAACTAAATTTGAGTTTCAGCACAAAATTAAATAAATTATAAGAATTAATTTGAATTTTGAGATAATTAATCTAATTAATTGAATTGATTTAAATTTGATTCGAGTTTGCAATAAATTTGATCTAATTAAAATAGTTAATTAGATTTGGTAGGAATTTATGGATATAATCATTTATATTTGATTTTGAAAATAAATATTTATATAATAAAGTACAATACAATTCGAATTTGAAAAGATAAATAAAATGACTTTTGCTATTCGTTGTTGAGATCTTTTTAAATTTTATTTTAAAGTTAATGTAACTGTTAATATTAACATTCCAAATTTAATATGAAAAATAAGGTTCTAAAGGTGTATTTGATGTGATTTTTTAAAAATGTTTTTAATACTTATATCTTCTTATAAGTATTTTTTTTTTTTTAAAAAATAGTATTTGAAAATCGCACCACCAACATCTCTACTATCACCAGCCCCACCATTACCACCACCGCCACCCCACCACGATCACCGCCACCACTATCGCCACCTTACAACACCCATCGCCCCTATTACCACCGTTACTCCACCCCACCATCACCTCTTCTACAACAACTATCACCACTGTCCCACCACCCCCATTAGTGTAACCCCACCACCACCACCTCATTAGTGCCTCACCACTACCATTGTTGCCGCCATTTTACCACCATCACCCCTACCACATCACCCCCATTGCACCTCAACCACCGTTATCATTGTCACTTATAGTTGTCACTATTACAACTGATTGTTATCATCCATCACAATTATTACTGTCTCCCCACCACCAGTACCACCACTCGTGTCCCACTATAATCAGTGCTTAAATTTCTTTATTTCTCTCATATTTTTGTAATTTAATTTTAGGTGTAAATATAAATATATTTATTGTTGATTTTTTTTTATTATTCCATACCTTAAAGCACGGGAGATAACTAGTTATTCAATAAATAAATTGATTAGATTTGGTTTGAGTTTAGTGACAATTTATGGAATAAATAAGATTTTTTTTTTTCATTTGGGATCAATTCTATTATATTGATTAAGTAATTTGTTTCTTCAATTGTACTGTATGTCGATATGATATGGCAATTTGTGATTGGATGTGGTAAAATTACCTAAAGGTCAATAAGTAGAGAATTTTATGCTTTGAGGGCATTATAATCATTGTTGTGCTGCGTTTAGAAAGATAGAACTACTTTCATTGACAAGAGAGATCACTGTTATTTCTCAAATAAAAAGGAATTTAGTTATTATTTGATTAAACCTTAGAGATTAATGTAATTTACCCTAAATTTAATTCATGTGCACATCCAAACATGACCAACTGTATCAAAAAAACTGCAACACCCACATGAACTTTCTGACACTCTCTCTCCATCGGGAGGAAACAGGTGCAACCCACATGGATGGTAATATTCTCCTGTTTGGTGCGGAGGTCTTGTCATTATGTACAATGTCACTCTCAATGGGTAAGGTGGTAAAAGGATGAATAGTTCTAACATTATTCTTTGGAATACCTATGAATGCGTTATTAATGGCCTTGAGTTACATTAGGGCTAGCTCGCTATCAATTGCACAAGTCAAAAACTTTTGAGTGTCAATTGAGTCGTATCGTGTTATATTCGAATTATATTATTTTAGATTCATGTCATATTCACGCGAATAAAACTCATTTGAATAAATTAGTTCATACAACAATAGATTGATGAATGAGACAAACTAAAAAATACGATTTTTTTTTTGGTTACAAAACCAATTAAATGAATTGTGACATTAATCTAATCTATACATTACTCTTGGTTATTAGATGTGTTACTAGAGAATGATGCACCCAACAAAATAAGTTGTAGTTCAATGAGGCTAAAGCTACCGTTCCATGAGGACCAAGAATTTTTAATCAATCCTACAAAATGGGATCAATCCCAAGTTTTTTTGGATCAGTTCTAAATGAAACCCATTTAGTCATAAACATATTTAAGTTGTAACATGACTTGATTAGATTATAAATTATAACTTTCGGCATGGAATAAAAAAAATATCCAATACCCAAAAAAAATGGAGCAAATGTAAGCAAGGTGGAACCTATCCTTGAGGTGACCAACTAGAAGATTGCAAGGGCTAGTTTAAATGATGATGAACAAACATGTGGCCAAACAAAAGAACAAAAAGAGAAAAGCTGCAGCTCTGAATTCACATTCGTACAAAATTGACCCCCAGAATTTTTGGAGTGAGAAGAGTCAAAAGTTTGTGTAAGAAACTATGAGTTTAATATCGAGGTGTACAAGAAACAGATAAGGTATAAGAGGTGCATATACAAAACTACAGTGAGGTGGGGAGTGTGGATGCAGAAAGAGTATACATTGAAATAATATGATTCATTAATACGGTTCCATCAAACAAAGGCGATCCCATAATAGAGTCTCATTCAAAAAAGTCATTAATAACAAACTGGTTGTTATAATAAATGTCAAATAAAAAACAAACTAGGTCAAGTAAGCATAAATAAGCTATGCCTACAACGCACTCAAGTAAAATTCTCGGGTACCACGCTTTGATACCAACTAATAGGGGGGAGAGTAATTGATTGTCCTTGACACAATTATACAAGTGAAACTACACTAGCATGATCTAGCCTCGGGGTAGGGGAGGGGGGTTGAAAAGGTCTTTAATGAATCTCGTGCAATTATCTATGTCGATTTTAGACCTATTTACTACAATTATCAATTTAACAATTAATTAGTCATTAACACTTGATGAACCTCTTTTCAACAATGAACAAACCCTTAGTGAATGAGTGGATACAAGATGTGCAAATTCAACATTGGAGTGAATGACTTTGTTTTCTTTCAAAGTCATTACCGACTTAGACATCGGAGTGATTTTAACCGGCCTACCCTCAATTTCTGGCAATATGCTCGTATTAAACATTGAAGGTAAGAGATTTTGTCTTTTTCTGGCGATGGTCTTCAATTGATTGCCTGAGGAAAGATGAAGACAATTTGGCATACTTTGTAAGATTTATCTGATTTCTTTGCAGGTTTTGAAAATCAGGGACAATAAAAGAAAGCTCTTTTGGAGTTGCACTTCACATGGTTGTCAATCCAATACATTGAAGCGGCATCCTATCTTTGAACAAACAGTTGGGCCTACTGGTGTTGATAGATCAATCAAATAGGATTCATGCAATGGGAGAGGAATTTGATTAGGTAGGTGATGATCACATGATATCTTATTTGGAGACCATGCATAACTGAAAAAAGTTGCTTTTAACGTAAGATTGTTATGTATCTCTCATTTGCTTGGCCTTTGGTCCTACTTATATTTAATACATGTGCATATCCAAATATGGCCTACTGTACCAGAAACTGCAACATCCACGCGACCTTTGTGTGTGTGTGTGTGTGTCTCTCTCTCTCTCTCTTTCTCACACACAGGCTTTGGTGTGTGGGAAAGACCATCAGGGATGAGACAACTGCATAACACAGGAATGGAGATATTCCACTGTTTGGTGGGGAGGGTCTATCATTATATGCAATGTCACTCTCTGTGCAAGGCTGGTGAAAGGGTGAATAGTTTACTTCTTATAGTATTCTTTGAAGTCTAGTGAAGGCCTTGAGTTACATTAGGGGCTAAACAAGAAGGTAGTTAGTGTCACCTGAGTCTACTGTGTCATATTCAAACCATGTTATTTTAAATTCATGAAGCCCATTTAAATCAAAAAAAATTCATGCAATAATAGATTAACCAATGAGAAAACAGAAAAAAAAAAGAAGAAGAAACGTATAAGTTTTCTTATTGCCATAATAGTTATTCTTGTCTGAAACTAATATAATTTATCTTTTATTCGTAGTACTTGGTGGTTGTTATTTTTAGATTCATCTTGTGTCATTGTATTTTTACGTGGCGGTGGTCGTAATACCCGGAGCTTTGCTGGTTTGTTTTGTCTTCTTACTAAACTTCTCTGAAGCCATGAAAAAAAATAAGAGATTTTTTAGAGTTAATTACATTTTTATCCCTAAAGTATGCATATTTTATCAATTTGGTTCTCATTGTATCAATTTTGTCAATTTGATTCATAAAATATTTAATTTGTATTTAAATGGTCCCTAACCAAATAGTCTATTAAGCCTTTTGATATAAGTGACTATGTGTCATTCTTTCCGACGATATCATCTGAACAACGTTAACACGTGATCACTTCTATAAAAAATTTAACAGACCGTTTGTACAGAGACCATTTGAACACGAATCAAATACTTTAATAATCAAATTGATAAAATTAATACAATGATGACTAAATTGACAAAACTTGTATACTTTAGAGGCCATTGTTAGCCCGATTTTCTAATATAAATATAATGTATTAACATCACAGTGCAGAAAAATGAGAGATCCACATAATGTACTTCGGAAACCCTGATAAGCCAAAATTGTTCTTGTAATATTTCATAGGTTATTCTGAATTCTGTTGGTAACTTGGGTGATTTTTGAATGGTACTCATATATCTACCAGTATAACTCCAAGACCTTAAAACCTTCATGCAACATAGAGTAAATATTAGGTTAACTAGTGATTACTGATGTCTAAAGTGTACTCTGTGGAAGTTATTAGGTTAAAAAATTATCTAATCACACCATGAGATCATTGCTTAGTAAATGGTAAACGCTTGTAAAGTTATGTAATTTTTTTAAGGACTGTTAAGAGATTAATCAGCCTCAATGGCCAACGGCTCGAAAAGAATAAATGATTAGCTAGCAATTGAAGGAATAGAACCAAGGAGGCACTAGAATACATTGGTTTGTGTAAATTTTGAATATATATATATATATATATATATATATATATATATATATATATATATATGTGATGAACATTCTTTTTTATCATTAGGACCACTCCTTTCTGTCTGGCACAACCTGAAACCCAGGGCAACCAATTGACTTTCAGCTACACAAATTGTGGATCTTAGGATTGGCATGTGCAATATTATCCAATATCATAGGCCTTAGACATGTGAATGCCTTTTTTCATTATGTTTTTAATGGATCAACAAGCAAATTTCATTGATATTTATGGATTACTATGGCCAGTTAAAAATCTCACTTCTCAACTAAGGGTAAAGCCTCTCTTTCGTCCAAGTGTTATTCTTTAAAACGGTGTATAATATTATAGAATATCTTGACTCCTCGACTATGAGGTCAGAAGTTTAAATCTCACTAAAATTGATATGGATAGGTGCTAAAAGAATAATAATACTTTCGATTTAAAACATGAATCCCATCTCAACAGACCACTTGAACAATCAAACTCTCATCTCTCAACTAAGTGGTCTGAACTTTTAACCTCACTAAGGAAGTTTAAGCAGACATGGTTTTTTTTCTTCCTAAGACATGAACATGCCATTTCGAAAAAATACTGTGTGATTCTCATATTAGGTTAGGCATAACACAATACATGTAAAAAGAAAAATTACTTTTCCAATTCCAACCATGCAGCTACTGCATCGAAGTTTCACAAAAAAATCTAGAGGATGAAGTTTATGCAGACAACGAAATGATTAGCAGCTAATCATTTGGTTGCATAGGGATGAAGGGGTGCAAATGCTTCCAATTTTTGGTGATAGAAAGACAAAGCCTATACCTTATAATGTAAACAAAAGAAGCGACAGAGTGAAGTACAGATGACCCTCGATTAAGAGAGAGAGAGAGAGAGAGAGAGAGATGTGGCCATATAGGGGTAATATGATTCTTATGACAGGAAGGGAAGGATAATCTTAGGCAGACCAAAAAAATAATATCAAAAAATTGAATTCAAATAATGTGACCTTGACATATTTGAATTTTTTGTTCTATTTTTTTGCACTTAAAGTTTAAATTTTATTTATCACCTCAGGCCATATTGTTTTGTCTATATTTTTGTCCATAACATTACTCTATTATTCTATTTTTTATCTTACTTTTTAACTCGTCTAACATTATGCATTACTAACTTACCCAAAAAAACAAATCACTACGCATTATAATGTTAAACAAAAAAAAGCATTGCGCATTACCATGTAGGAAAGCTAAGCCTCTCCATCATGTGACCATACAGGCATTATCACATACTAGGAAAGAAAACCCAACCTGGACATTTCATATTGCATCTCTCTCTCTCTCTCTCTCTCTGCGCCATGGAAACTAACTCCACTGGTGCTCCTGCAAGCCCATCTGGTCTTTCAGGAAGAAAACATACCCATCAACACCACCACCATAATGCCCTCCCTTCTACCTCTACTCTTGTAATTATCATACCCATTATCATAACCATCTTGCTCCTTGCAATACTACTACTGATAGTGATGCTCCGCCGCTTACAATCTGCAAAAAACAATGGCAGCACCAAGAACAATGGTATCCTCAACAACAGTAATTGGAAGTTCATTTCTCATAGAACCATTAACATCAATTCAAGCCCCGGTAATGACTCAATTCCCCATTCCACACTTCATTTTTCTTTCTCTATATATAGAGACATGCTTTTTCTAATTAGGACAAATACGCTTTGACCACTATGGTCTTGATCTCAGTTTTGCTCCTTAAACTATATAAGTTTTTTACTCTACACTTCAACTATTTGAATTTGTTTTGCATTGTTCCAAACCCAAACTTTTGTGATCGTTTGGACAGAAATGTCTACAGGTCGGCACTAAGTAAAATAAAATCATATAGATATGGGCAAAGTGAATGAATTTTCATTAAATTTTCTGCCAAAATCGCATAATCATTGTAAGTAATGTGATACTAATAACTATAGCTGTGTAATATGAGAAGCATGATAGTAGAGGGGAGAATTGTAGCATATACATGTTACCATTTTTCTGCAAATTTTGATGTGGGCTTGTATGACAATGAAGCAGATGTGAAAGGTGGGTGCCTATATGGAGGAAGTTCAGGCTGTCTGTCTCAAACTAAGTTTAGAGTGGTCCAAGTTTTCACCTACAAGGAGCTTGAAATAGCGACAGAGAAATTTAGTGAAGCAAATGTGTTAGGAAATGGAGAGTATGGAGTGGTCTACAGAGGGGTCCTGAGTGATGGAACCATGGCAGCAGTTAAGGTGTTTCATAGGGAAGGCAAGCAAGGGGAGCGTGCATTTCGTTTAGAGGTTAGTGAGCTCATTATAGTGGTAATTGTTTTCTTTGATAAATTCTTACTTTTCTCAATTAGTTGATAGGGACGTGTAATGTCAAGTTTGCATTGTGTTTAAGTTAGGTTATGTTAAAATTTGTTCAATTCATGCCTAACTCATTTGTATTTGTGTATAATCGTGCTCATATTAACTCATTTATTTGACTAGTCTAATAAGTCTCACTCGAATCCGTTAAAGTTCAACCCAAGTTTATTAATTTCATGTTAAATTCACAAATTGTGTCTAAAATTGATAAGCATACTTCTTTGCTTCATTAATTTAGTTGTTACTCCTCAAAATAGTATAAAATGGTGAAATTGCTTTCACCACCAGATACAAAGCAGTTTAGGAAGTGTTATAGTATTCAATTTGGTATTGTAGAGAGATTACCACTAAATAAGAGTTAGTTGCAATTCAATTCGAATCAAGTTACAATCCAAAAATATCAAATTTTTTCCTGAAAAAAGTAGAAATCAATTTTAAATGATCAAATTTTATGACAATGTCACCTTATTTGAGTTGTAACTTTCAATATAATATTGAAAAGTAACCTTCTAGTCTGTCCGGGAAGTATAGCAAAAGAAAGGAAAGGGTCTCTAATCAGAAAGTATGTTTTGTTAACTTGCATGCTTGAGTGTGTGTGTGTGTGTGTGAGAGAGAGAGAGAGAGAGAGAGAGAGAGAGAGAGAGAGAGAGAGAGAGAGTTTTGCTTTAACATGCCCCAAACGTGCATATTCTTGTCAAATCCCACTCCACCTAAAAACACTAATTTGGTTGTTGACTTTAGAGAGCTCTTTCACTCACTATCATCACACACACTTTTCTGGCTCCATGTTCTCTCCATTTTTGTATCTTCCAACCCTACTAATAAATACCCAAAAAACAACCAGGAATGTTGACTTAAGCAATTAATCTCTCTCTCTCTCACACACACAAGACACCTACTTGTTTATCTCTTTACCTAAATTCTACCTTACATTCTCATGTACAGGCATTAATGGACTCTATACACCAATTAATGCACATGAGCATGCGACATAATGATAACAATCCTTTTTTTCTTTGGGCTTTTTTTTTTGTTATATTTTGGCAGGTGGATTTATTAAGCCGCTTGCACTCTCCTTACCTAGTGGATCTTCTGGGCTACTGCGCAGATCAACACCACAGGCTTCTAGTATTTGAATTCATGCCCAACAACACTCTTCAACACCATCTCCATCCTCCCAACAGGCAATCCCTGCCGTTGAATTGGGGTAGCCGACTAAGAATAGCCCTTGATTGTGCCAGAGCCCTTGAGGAACTCCATGAACACACCGTGCCATCAGTCATTCATCGCAATTTCAAATGCAGTAACATTCTCTTAGATCAAAATTTCAGAGCCAAGATTTCGGATTTCGGGCTGGCAAAGATAGGTTCAGACAAGATTAACGGTCTGATTTTGACCCGCGTGTTGGGGACCACAGGATATTTGGCCCCGGAGTGAGTGCTCCATCTCCATCAGTTTCATATAGCTCTCTCTCTCTCATAACCATACCTAATAAAAAAAAAAAACTTCCAGAAAAAGCCATGCACATAGGCAGTCTAAGGTCTCTATCTCTAGCAAACCATCATTTTCTCTGGCCTTTGAAAGCTGCCTGGCGAAGCAAAATTCATGGACAAACACTGGATGACATACCCTACACAAATCTGCACAAAATGAATTTCTATACTTCATTTTTTGAACTTATTTCCTTTACATCAAGATTTTTAACTTATTTTTATTTACTAAAAAAGTTTTAGTAAACGCACTTACATGTGTTTTTATTGGAAGTATGTTCTCCGAATACATTTTTACATTCAAAAGCGTAAATTTAAACCATATTTTCATATAAACAACCGTAGATAAAAAAATCAATTAAGAATTATGCAATAGAAAGAACAAAGTTTGGAAATCACAGTTTCAGAGATCTCCTTCTTTCCAAAAAATGAAAATTTCTGAAATTCAAATGTTGGCAACGTAGGTATGCTGCAACAGGCAAGCTCACGACAAAGTCGGATGTATACAGCTACGGCGTGGTTCTTTTAGAGCTCTTGACCGGCCGTGTTCCAGTGGATACCAAGCGCCCTCCCAGAGAAGATGTCCTTGTCTCATGGGTTAGTGACCAGAATCCCTTAATCTTACTTTCGAGGACGTTCTTGTACCATGCTTATATATGATGTTAATGAACTACAATAAAGTGTTACCAAATAATACATAAATTGATAGTCTTCGCAACGGCATAACATAAATAAAATTCATAAGATATTATAAATGATGACACTAGACTGACCAACAAATAGTCTATAAAAAAAGACTAGAGGATATGGTGCTCACATGTTGATACTTTTGATTCCACTTTTACTCCTGTTAAAATTTTGCTGACAATGTTAACACCACATCATTTAATCCTCCATTTTTCGTGTTTAATCAGTATAGCATTATCCTTATATAAAACACCATAAAATGCCACTCATGTATTGACTGTTTTGTGATTCAATTTACGGTGATTCTATCCTCGGAATTTGAGTTTTAGTTTTTGTTTATAGAACATACTTTGAAACCACACGGGTCCAATAAAAAACAAACTATATTAGAGAACACGGATCCGACGTGATATGACATTCATCGAAAGATATAAAACCTCACAAATTTTTTTTTTTTCATAATGATTTTAGGCTCTTCCAAGGTTAACCAAAAGAGAAAAGGTAGGGGAAATGGTTGATCCGGCTATACAAGGCCAGTATTCCAAAAAGGATCTGATTCAGGTCAGTTTGGCTTTCCTTCTCATTGTTATCATAATTGATTCCAAGTCCAATCTAATTAATTATGCTCTCTCTCTCTCTCTCTCTCTCGGTTTTCCAGGTAGCCGCTATTGCTGCCATGTGTGTGCAAACAGAGCCAGACTACCGCCCGCTAATGACAGATGTTGTGCAGTCCTTGATTCCTCTGGTTAACAACCTCTCTTCTTCTGCATATGCCTCAGCCAATTCCTTCGGATTTAATCCAACTGTGAGTCCAAGGTCTTAGGGGCTGTTTGGAATTCCATTGGCCCAATCCACAAAACAAGCTGTTCTATCTCAGCAACACACTTTCTTTAATGCAACGGTTTTATCACATCATTATTGACATGCAAGTGGTATTTCCAACAAATTGGGTACCATCATCTAATTTTGGTGAACCACACTTGATTCAATAACCACGACTATTCATAAATTCTATTTGACATTTCATAATTAATTGATGACAAGACGTGTCAATGACAACACAATTTCACCGTTGCATCGAATATTTACTCCTTCAGCAGACATGGTTGATGAATGGGAACCAAAAGTCATAATCCGTAGGCCACTTTGTTTTTGTTTTACAGAGGGTACCACCCTGCTGTGGGTATCAGGAGTTTTAGTTCTCAGACCACTCGTCACAACATGCAAATTGAAGGGGCAGCAAAAGGTAGCAAAGCACATGGGATCAAGGACAAGCCTATGAGGTAATGAAAAAAGCTAAATCAGAACGAAGTTTCTGAACCTGGGCACCCGTACCAGAGCTCTAATTGCCTTCTGTAGGCTGAAATACTGAAGAACAAACAATGTTGCAGACAATTAATAATGTTTTATTACTTTTTATTCTGAATAGGTGAGATTTTTTGTATAGTGAACAATAATGTGGTGGTTGTTATTCTATCATTCATGGTATGTGGCGCTTTAGTTGTACAGTATTTTAATGCAATTGTTTATGATCAAACTGTTTTGAAACTCTAGATAATCAGTTTTGGTCCTATTCCCTATTCCAGGGATGGTCCACATACTCGAACGCAAAAACGTACTCTTTTGATGGATGTGTACATATCATTGCTTCAAGTTCGATTCGTGAAATTCAAAATTTTTGAAATAAAATAACTTACTAAAGGAGAAAAACAGTAACAAATGACTTCATTTCTGGAAAGCATAATACAATTAGTTAATAAACTTTAGTCTTAGAGCGGCTCCAACCCACTCTCTATTTCTCATTTCATCCAAATAACTCTTTAAATGTGGTGAGCCATTTAGCCTCTCTATATTATTTCTCTACATCTTTTTCTCTCTTATCTCTTTATATATATATGTTGTATTCTTTTTAAATCATTAGAAGTTAGTGAAAGTTGGATGAAATAGTTAATTAAAATAGAGAGTGTGGTTGGAGTAAATCTGTAACAGTGACTAGTTAAAGTAGAAAATGTAATATTTAAATATATTTTGGCTAACTATTTTAGAGAGGTGAGTCGGAGATGCTATTAACTATTACAACTATTAGGATCAACTATATGCATCTTCAGTGCAGACCCAACAATTAGGCTGCTAAAGCTTAGACTTTAGGCTCCACTCAAATCGAAAGTCTCAAATTTTTGGGTGTATTAATTGTCCATGTCAAAATTTTACATTTACAACATGTTTAGGCCTAGCAAAAAAACTCCATAAAAATATAACGCAATTAGAAAAGTTTAAGCCCAATAAATAAGACCCATAATTAGAAATTTATAAATGACTTAGCTGTATTATTTATTGATACAATAAACGAAAAAAAGTTGAAATGCCGCAACTTAATTTGTATTTTCTCCTCTCGAATCGAAAAGCAAAAATTATATATTTTGAATGAATGCAATTTAATTATTATTATTATTATTATTATATTAAATATTAATATGCCCTCATTTATAAATTTTGCTTTAGGTCCCATTTCCATTGGACCACCCCTGTACATCTTATTCCACCCTCAATCCAAAAATGCCTTAAATAAGATAACGCTACATGCCAAACTGTTACCCTGTATTTGACTAGAGCATGAGTGCCCTCCAAAATACGTTATAGTTCAATGAAGCCAAAGCTACCAAATTGGGATCAATCCCAAGTTTTTTGGATCAGTTCTAAATCAACCCATTTAGTCATAATTTTGATTTAGTTGTTTAAGTCGTAACTTGCCTTGATTGGGTTACAAATTATAAATTTCGGCATAGAATCGAAAAAAAAAAGAATTATTCAATACCAAAAAAAATCTTACAAATGTAAGCAAGATGGAACCAATCCCTGAGGTGACCAACTAGAAGACTGCAAGGGGTAGTTTAAATGAAGATGAACAAACATGTGGCCAAACAAACGAACAAAAAGAAAAAAGCCACAGCTCTGAATTCCTCACTGGTACAAAATTGGACCCCCAGAGTACTGAGAGAGAAGTGTCAAATGTTTGTGTAACAAACTGTTTGTTGTTGTTTTCCGATCAAAAAAAACCTGTTCGTTGTTTTCTGTTATAGGGAGAACGGATTTTTTATACTGAAGTGTACATGAAACAGATAAGGTATAAGAGGTGCATATGCAAGCTACAGAGAGTCGAAAATGTATACACTGAAAAAGTAAGATTCATCAAAGAAAGAGAATATAAGATTCAGATATAATAAAGTATGGAAGATAAGCTTGAAGAAATTAATAGTTCACCACATAATACTTCTTTGGTTTACGAACAATTGTGAAGTGTATAGAGTCTGGAAAAGGTTTATAAAATGCCTTTCAAAATGTTCAGAAATTCTTATGAATACGAACATTTCTAAATTATATTTACAGGCCAAATGTAGAAGATACGATTCTCAAATTCCCTATAATTTTGTATTGACCTCGCCAATTGCTATCCCAATATTGAAATAATCTGTTCAAGTTTTATCAAGTTAAAGACTGATGGATCAAATCAGTAACTTCGTTCTACATACGGAGGGCAGTGGTAGAGAGCTCAGATTAGTGCTCTGTCGATGCTCAGAGGTACTCGCAGATTGTGTGGTTCTCCACACCTTATCGAGGGATTGGGAAACCTGTCAAAGAAAATTTGGAGAGTAGAAAACCGGTGTAGTGTCAACCGAACCACCTCTAACGCCTAAGTCGGTGAATAAGTTTCTGTAAAATAAAACGTTACAGTGAAATAACAGAATGTTGGATTTTTCTCCTTCTTTTGTTTGGATCTTTGAGTGGCTTTCTGCTATAAAGTTTTTGTCTTTACCCTTTATTAACGAGTGTTTTTATAGGTGAGTTTGAGTGTTTCCCAGTACAGGGCTTGTGTCAATGGGTGTTTCAGAATTCAATAGGTAATGTCAGATAAGAAGTGCCATGTGGCACTCCTACCGCGAGATGGGTATGCATGTGGCTTCTGATTAGGGATGGCAGGGAATTGGAAACATTAGGGATTCATCCAAATTCGTTTGTTTGGACGGGAATGTATCATACGTATTAAACGGTGAGTGTATACATAAATATCCGTACAAACTTGTGATAGAATGAAAACGGTGATGAACTGAAATATATCCCCCCCTCGGCCTCCACCTCGCCCCTCTAATATATAATAATAATAATAATAATAAATAAATAAATAAATCAAATTAAGTGAAACACACATTTTTTATACATATTATTTTTTTAAATTTTTTTGTTTGATCCCATTTATTATAGATAATAATTTTTCATCCTTCTTGCAAATTCATTTGTGAGGTTTTATATTTTTTTTTTCTTAAAATTACAAAAATTAATTGTTTATGTGTGGGGATGGGGATTAAATTTTTTCCCGCTAACCGGAAGTAGACAAATATTTTTGAAGTGAGTACGGGGATGGAGACTACTCCTCGCCCCGCCCTGATCCACTGCTTTTTCCATCCCTACTTCTAGCGTGTCATTTTGGATAAATTGACCTCCAATGTTTGTTCAACCAGATAGCAAGGTTACGAGGTCAGGATTATATCCATCGGTTGCCCGCTTATTCCTTATGACCTTTTGTAGAAGTAGGATATACATAATTTATGAGGTCGGCCTCGAGACTTTAGAAGTGGCTCTCTTGACAGTTACTCTAATTTGACATTTTTGCCTTTTCTTGGGTTTTGAACAGCCATTTTGGCGCCTTTTCAAAAACCAAGGATGACACATTTATGTGTTATCTTTTCATACCATGACCGCTGCCTTTCATTGCTTCCACATGTCGAGTCTTCTAGCATCCTTCGATTGTTTGCACTTTTCTCCGTTGGATTGATTGAATCTAGTTTGTTGCTTGCGGGTATATGTACCCATCTTCTATTCTTTCTCCATTACTCCCCATTTGTAGTTTCTTTTTATTTTGGGGTTTCTAGATTTCCTTCGTGGAGTATTTTGCTTAGAAAGATCTCCCTTCCTTTTTCTTTGGTTCCTTTATGAGCATTGATCCTATTATAGTTTATGGTGATAGTGATTTGGATAGCGGCACCAGTCCTTACAATCCTCCCATGCATCTTGGTAAGTTTCCTTGTGAGACCTCCAACTTTAGGCAATTGCTCGTAGAAGGTTCTCCTATGGAAATCATAAAAGCGATCTTCAAACGTCATGGTTTTGATTACCCTTTTGTTTTGCTAGCAATGTCGGGTGAAATTAGTGAGGATATTCTAGTGGGTTCGTTTGACCTTGATGCGGACTCAGAGCAGACTGAGTATGCTGGTATGGGGGAGGAGAAGGGTTTTGAGCCTTCTTTTTCACCATCAATCGATAGGTCCTCACTGTGGCAGCCCACGAGATAAAGTGTGGTTATACAGAGGATAATTTAGGGGCTCTGAAGTCATGGTATGGTCTTACAGACTTTTTTCGAGTGCTGTAGCCATCAGCGCATGAATGAACTTGTTCTTTTTTGTATGGAAAAGTGTGTTTCTTGGAGCCCGCTCTTTGGCCTGGGCTCTGGTTTCTCGTCCCTTCTTTTATTGCCTCGGTGCTCTCTTTGTTAGGACTGCCTCTCTGTCAATTGGTCCCTAACACTTGGAAGACCCTCATCGGTCTACTAGCTTTATAGAGATTTAGTGGTGGGGGGCTGTTATTCTATTTCTCTAGCGTAGTTTGTCTATTGTGTCAAAGTGAAAGAGTGTAGTCAGAAGGGCTATTTTTATCTTAACACTCACTAGGGGGTGCCTAAATTGGGTTGGGGGCTGTCGGATTCGAATAAAAACTAGTTGCCCTGGTTTTTCTACATGTCAGGGGATTGGGAGTTCGATCTAGAGGAGGGACAGCCTAGAGATCGTTCTTTAGTGCCCAGAGTTTGGGGCGTCTCGGTTTCTTCTGGTGAGTTACTTTTTCTAGGGTCTTGTTTACATTTACAATTGCGTTAGTATTTTTCTTTACTGACCTTTTTCACTTTTTAGCGGCGAGGACAGGTCTCAGTGAAGAGTTGTTGAAGCTAGTGAATCATACCACCATGTTTTCTAATCACGACTTTCGGATTATGATGGTTGAGAAAGGAATGGGTGTTTTTTTTCTATGCACTTCCCATTTGTCTATTATTTCTTGAAAAAAATAAAAAAAATTTGTCACTTCTTTTAGAATATTTGGGTCTACCTTGGGATAAGAAGGCTCTGATGGCTTCGAAGGCCATATTCGTCCTTGAGAGGGGCAACCTCCCTCCTTATAAGAAGACCAAGCTCCCAAAAAGGGATTCTTACCTATCTCCTAGGTTGATGGTTCTGGTGAAGTTCCCGGTGAAATGGCCTTTACTGAGGTTGTTGCTGTTGAGGGGAAGGTGATACATCTGGTTGTGGATCTTTCAGAGAAGACTGGCAGGACAATTCCTCCTTTAGTAGGCTTCGGCTTAGTTTACCATCGCAAGAGCCCAACTGAACTCAGGGTGTCTTTCCCTTCTGGTCCCCTAGAAAGTCCAATGGTTTGAGTACAAAGAAAAGTGACTAAGGAAGCCATGGAAAAGCTACAGGAACTTGATCATGTTGAAATCCATGTCAGGGCTTATGAGAAGATGAGTGAGGTATTTTTTATTTGTTTTTCTTGCCTTTATTCCTTCTTCTCCTTACCTTTTGTTCTGCTTTTGTAGATGGCAAAATTGATATCATCCCTTTGTGTTGGGGACCAAATAGTAGTAACACTTATCTAAAAGGTCTACAAATCTAAGGCTTCTTTGACGGCTGATCTTGATAAGAAAAATGTCCTCCTTGAGAAGGTTATGAAGGAATGAGATGTTTTTTCCAAGAAGGCTATTGATGCTAATAGCTGAGCGTTTAAATCAGTAGAGTCCTTGCTGAAGGAGATAGAACGTGATTTTGAGTTGGAGGAGAAGCTTTTAAAGTTGACATTGGCCCTTAGTGAGAAGGAGAAGAAGATTGTGGACAGGGAGGAAAAAATGGTTGCCAAATACAAGGATGGCAAGGATTTTCTTGGTGACATGGGGAATGCTACTCTACAAGGTACGAGGTGTTTCATGCTCAAGTCGCGGCCAAATTTCCTGACATCGACTTTAGTACGATCCAAGTTGATGACGAAGGTGCTGACAAGGAAAAAGAGTGAAGGCCTCCTAGTAATTTTCTTATTTTTGTGATGTGATAGATATTGTAAGACATTTTTAGGATTTTCTATTGTTGTAAGTTTTTGTTGGATACTTAACCTTGCATTTTAATGTTTTCTGTAAATTACCAATGTTGCTAATTCTTTATGTCTTTTGATACTGCTCTAATTTCCTGAGGTCTTTGCCTTTAATAATTGCTCATTAGTTTAAGGAGATCTGATATCTGGCTCTTAAGGTCAACTTATGGCTTTGTTTGGTATCTAAGGTTTTTGCCTTAGGTTTTACTGGTTTAAGGAGATCAGGTCTTTATTCTCCAAAGGAGGTTTGGGAATGGGTTGGCTCTTCGCTTAGGAAATCAGTACTTTGATAGGGAGATTGAGCCAGATTGTGGTCATGCTCCCTTTTCCCTTACCTCAGTGTGAATCCTTTTTCCTAAACTCTGAGGTCTACGACCTTGGAAATTCCTTTGCTATGGGGGTTGATGGAGGTGTGCAAGATTATTTTAAGAAGATTGAAAGTCGGGTCTTTGTCATGCCCCTTCTTCTTTCCCCTAGTTTCCCTTGGGTGGACTCTTGCCTCGGTAGGCTTTTGCCTCAGTGGGTGAGACGATGATTCTTATTCGTCTTTCCCAATTCTAAAATTTGTAAGATAATTTATTTTTTACAAAAAATTCCAGATTTCATTCTCGTCTTATGAGAGTACAAATATTTTCATTAGGGGTAGTACTTCTTTATATGTTTGATATTCCATGATGTTTTCATTCTTTCCCTTGGGAGGTCTTCCGTTTGTATGTTTTGGGTTGGACCTCTTTCACAACGATGTAGGGACTTTCCCAACTCGGGCTGAGCTTCCCCTTTTGCTCAATGACAGGTTTTTTCTTTAACACCAGGTCTCCTTCCTATAGTTTTTATTCCTTAACCCACCTAATACAAAAGCGGGTATTTTGTTGTTGATAAGAGTCTACTTCGAGAGTGGCTTGATCTCTAATCTCCTTGAACAAGTCAAGATTTGCTTTGAGTTCCTCCTCATTTGACTATGGATCATAGTGTTTGATCTTATGTGAAGGAAACCCGATCTCTGTAGGCATGGTTGATTCAGTTTTAAATGCCAACATGAAGGGCATTTCTTTAGTTGCCTTCCTTGAGGTAGTTCAATAAGGCCAGAGGACTTCAAGTAGGATTTTTACCCATAGTCTTTTCTTCTCTTCTAATTTTGTCTTGATGTTCTAGAGTAAGGTTCGATTTGCGACCTCAGCCTATCTGTTTGCCTGTGGATGCCCGGGGGAGAAAAAGTGATTCTTGATACCGAACCTTATGTAGAATTCTCGAAAGCCATTGGAATCGAACTGCTTTCCATTATTCGATATGATGGCCTATGGTAATTCGAATCAACATATTATGGATGTCCATACAAAATCCATACTTTTTTTTTCAAAGAATATGGCCAGAGTCTCGGCCTCCACCCACTTGGTAAAGTAATCAATTGCTATTATAGTAAAACGATGCTAGATTTTCCTCGAGTAAGGGGTCCTACTATTGTCGACGGCCCACTGAGCGAAGGGCTAGGGGTTGGTAATTGAGATGAGTTCCTATAAAAGAATAAATGTTGGACATTGACGAACCTATGACATTTTTCATAATTTTTAACAAATTTTATTACATATTTTGCAATTGTGGACCAATAATATCTTTACCGAAGGGCTTTGTAAGAGAGTGCTCATCCTTCAGAATGGTTTTCACAAATTTCCTCATGAATTTCCCCTTTGGACGTAGTTAGCTTCTTCTATTCCTAGGCAACAAAGGTAGGGAATCGACATACTTCTTTTGTATAGGATGCCCCAAATGAGTATGAATTTGGCTAATTTTAGGGCTACCTTTTTGGCTTCTAGACGTTCTGATGGGAGGTCGTCATTTTTGAGGTATGACATGTATGGATCCAAGTAGTTCTATTTTGTCCAAACTTGAAAAATTTTGTAGGCTGTTGTTTCTACTAGAATGCTAGGCCTGAGCAGGTATTCCAAAAGGACATTTTTTCCTCCACAGTTTTCTTTCAATGAAGCTAGTCACGCTATTGAATCAGTGTTGCTATTCGTAGATCTAGACTGTTGCTCAATGGAGAAGATTAAAAATTTATCAATGAGGGAATGATACCTGTTTAGGTATGCTGCCATCTTGTCATTCTTGACTTTGTATTCCCCTTTGGCCTGGCTAACTATGAGTTGTGAATTGCTTCATACCTTAATATCTTGAATGCCGTGATCATTGGTGAATCGGAGTCTTGTGAAGTGCCTCGTACTCAACCTCGTTGTTTGAAGCCTTGAAGCTGAGCTTGAGAGAACATCCCAACTTATGGTCCTCTGGTGATATCAGAAGGGACCATTTTGTTTGGGGTTCCTTTCTAGGTTCCGTTGCAATTTAGGTCGATATTCCATCGGTTGAGGAGGGATAGATTAGCTCAACAACAAAATCTATTGCAACTTTTCCTTTGATGGCTTGACGGGGCTGTTATTGTATATCAAATTCTTTTAGCTCTATGGCCCATTTCATCAATCCACTTGAGGTTTTGGGTGTTTGAAGTACTTATTGGAGGAGGTGATCAGCGAGGACTAATTCGATGAGTTTGAAAGTATGGTCTCAACCTCCTGGCTGCGATTATGAGAGTGAACGTGATCTTCTCTATGGTAGGATATCACTCCTTAACTCCTTGGAGGGTGCGACTAGTGTAATATATTTATTGATTTTTGAATGCATTCTTCTTCTCTAATAAAGATTGAGCTGATAGTTGTTGTAGAAATGGCTAAGTAGAGGTACAAATTTTCTTCTGGGACTACAATGGACAAGAGAGATGATGAAGCTAGGTATTTCTTTAGCTGGGTTAAGTATTTTCACACTCCTCTATCTATTCAAAGTACTTCCTCAATGTTTTGAAAAAGGGAGGCACTTTTTGGTAGCTCGAGAAACGAACCTATTGAGGGTCGCTACCTGTCCTGCCAACTGTTGGATTTCTTTTGTACATTGGGGAGACTTCATGTTTCTGAGGGCAGCAAATTTTTCTAGGTTGGCTTTGATTCCTCGGTTGGTGACCATGAATCCAAGGAACTTTCCCTAGGTAACTCCAAAAGTGCACTTAGCAAGATTCAACTTCATCTTGTATCTCTTGAGAACTTGGAAAGTTTCTTCGAGATGTTGGACATGGAGTTCAACCTCGACACTTTTTACCAGCATGTCATCCACATAAAACCTCCATGGTCTTGCCAATCTAAGATTTAAACAGGTAACTCCAAAAGTGCACTTAGTGGAATTCAACTTCATCTTGTATCTCCTGAGAACTTGGAAAGTTTCTTCGAGATGTTGGACAAGGAGTTCAGCCTCTAGAATTTTTACCAGCATTTCATCCACATAGACCTCCATGGTCTTGTCGATCTGGGCTTTAAACATCCGATTCATCAGTTGTTGGTATGTAGCTCTTGTATTTTTCAGCCCAAATGACATCACTCAGTAATAGAATGTCCCTTTGTCGGTAATGGACAACATCTTCTCCTCGTCGGAGGGCTCCATGAGGATTTGGTTGTATCCAGAGTTATCACCCAAGAAGATGAGGAGCCCAAGGCCGGTAGTGGTGTCTATAAAGATATTTATTCATGGCAAAGGGTAGCTATCATTTTGACACACCTTGTTGAGCTTGGTGAAGTCAACGTAGAGTCTCCACTTCCTGCTTGTCTTCTTTACTAACACAACATCAACCCAAGTCAGTGTGTGAAAATCTTGGGATCTATTCCTAGCATGTTAGAGTGGTCCCAGACAAAAACATACTGGAGCCCCTCTATTTTCGTCTTCTCATATGTCGAGGACCTCAACTTGGACAGCCTCTTTCGGCATCTTCTCCTTTATTGAAGCAGCACAACATTCCCTTGCTATCAATTGGTCTCCCTTGACCTATCCTACATCCCCTGGTGTGGGAATCACAACACCAGGTGGTAGGTTGATGGGACCAGTGTTTTAAAACCCAGCTCGGCAAGTTAACCCGAAAAATTGATGAACCATAAATTGGATTTTTTATACAATTCAACCGCTAGGAAACCGTTTGAACTGGTCAAAACTAGAGAATTATCATAAAATCGTTATAAACTGGGCGATTTTTACCATCTAAACCAGTCTACTTATATCTTCACTTTATTTATTTTAAAAATTTTTAAACTGAGCCACTAGTCCACTTAACTTGTCACATCCTTAGTAGTAGGAATGGAACCACCAAGCAAGACCACCCCACTCAGTGAAAGATATGAACTGTCTACTTATAAGGAGCATAATCCTCTAAACTTTTACAATGTTTCCGATGTGGGATTGCATGCTGTGTGTTTTAAGTTGCCTTGCTGTTTTTGTTGTGGGTTTTAAGTTACCTTGCTTCTTTTGCTTTTTCTCATATACCTTGTAGTATAATTTTGAGCTACATTATTACAATTTATACAAACTGTTCAATTCTTATTAGTGAATTTCTATATGCCCTATCAAATTATATAAATTGTATAAGCAAATTAATGGATATTTTTTTGTCTTTTTAGTTCATTTGCAATTTATTAAAACATGTTATTTTAATAGCTATAAAATTCTTTTAGCATATTCATTATTATTAATTATACTATTGGTTTGACCATTGACCCAACGGTTGAACCAGTGACCCGGTCCTTTTGTCGAGTTGATGTCCGGGCCGAGTTTTAAAACTATGAATGAGACTGCTCGAAGGACATTGATAGATAGGCAACCCATAATCATGTTGTTGGACAAGGGGGAGCCCATGACGAAGAAGTTGACCATGATGGTGGATTGTCGTGGGGGTTCCCCCGACGGTGACTAGGAGGAGAATAGATCCTAGTGGGAAGGCTTTTTTCGCTTGAGAAGCCAGTGAGTGGAGAGGTAACCACCATCAATTTCCCATTGTCGATACCAAGTTGTTCAAACTCATCTAGGTGCAAAATATCAACCGAACTCCAGCTATCGACAAGGATTCTCTAGACCTTGAAGTTAGCTATGGTGAGGGTCATTACCAAGGGGTCATCGTGGGGGAACTGGATGCCTTTAAGTTCATGTTCAAAAAAAGAGAGTGGTTCTTCTTTTGTCTTGGTGTACTTAGGGAGCCGGTCTGCCATTTGGATCCCATATACCTCAGAAAACATTCAAGCTTAGCAAGTTTGGTTTTTTCGTGTGGATGAAGATTACCCGCATTGATCTCTCCTCAATGACTTGGATTTTTCCTATGGGCTCTTGATGTGCTCAATTTTTGGGCTTGGCTGACTTTTCCTCTTTGGCCATTTGTTTGTCCTTGCGGTCTGTTGAGATGCTTGGTTTGCTTTGTGAGGTCTCTATATTCTTTGGTGGTATGGCCATGATCTTGGTGAAAACGACAATATTTCTCTTGAGATCTTCTCTCTGGGGGTAATCTCATTTTTCTAGGCCATTTGAGAATCTGGTCATTCTCCACCTACAAGAGCACCTATTTTAATGGGGTATTCAAGGGAGTGTACCTGTCAAGCTGAGAGGTTGGTGATCAGTCCTCTTGCTCTATGAATTTTCTCGTCTTCTTCTTCTTTGCTTCTAGCAACACGGTTGTCTTGGTCGGTTCAGCCATTCTTTTCTCAAGTTGGCTGACCAAGAATGATTCTTGTCAAGCATTGATGGTGTCCTTTGCATTCATGTGTTTCTAGGCTCTCCTCAGATAGAAAGACAAGTTAGTCACAGAGGTCACATACCCCATGTGGTGCTCAGCTGATGGATTTGAAAAAATTAGGCAAAGTTTGAAAAAATTTAAAATACTTCTCACCTAACTCTCAAATTCTCACCTACCTATTAAAGTTTGTCAGAAAACTCTCAAATTCTGAAATTTTTTTTTTGGGCTAGGTAGCCGGGTTCTAACAGGTTTTTTTGGGTCGGTTATTGGGCCGAGTTTTAAGCTAAGATTATGGCTTTGGGCCGGGTAGTGGGGTTATGGCTAAACCCAAGCTCTTTCTTAAAGGATATTGGGTTGGGTAATGAGACCTGTGGGTAATCCGACCCATGGACACCCCTACCCTTCAACCTTCACGATGTTCTTATTATCATTATTCGACTCAAGAATTTCGTTATAATTTTTTTTTTTCGTGAATGAGATGAAGTTATTATGTAAATTAAACTATAAAAATAAAATAAATACTTAAGTTATGTAAAAAGAACTTTCTCATCAAATGAGAGCACTTGACAATCATGAGTCTTTGAGACATCTAAAAGCTCAGTCTTAAGACTTTAGAATACTTGAGAGTTGAGAGCAAATGAGAGTTTTTTTTTGCAAATGTGGTGGGTTGAAATAAAATGCAATCGACTTTATTTATAAATTATACATTAAAAAATAGTCATTTATTTATGACCGTTAGTTGTATAATTGGAGAAAGAAAAATTTCTAACCCATGTGCTACAAGCCTGCAAAGACGGTTGCCCAGCCTGTTCTTGCTGGCTTTGATTGAAAGACAAGACAGTCAAAGAAGTCACAAATGGAAAGACAAGACTGTCACAAAAGTCACAGACCCCATTTAGTGCTCAACTGTTGGATTTGAAAAAAATTGGCAAAGTTTGAAAAAATTTAAAAGACTTCTCACCTAAATCTATAATTCTCACCTACCTTTCAACTTTGAAATTCACACCTACCTTGCAACTCTCAAATTCTCACCTACCATTCAAAGTTTGACAAGGACCTCTCAAATTTTGAAAAAAATTTGTTTGGGCTAGACAAACGGGTATTAATGAGTTTTTGTGGGTGAGTTATTGAGGTGGGCTTTGGGCCGGGTAGTAGGTTTAGGGATAAACCCAAACCCTTTCTTAAAAGATATTGGGTTTGGACTCAAGCAGGCCAAATATCGGGCCAATCGGGTTTCGAGCTAATTTTTTTGGGCTGGGTAACGGGACTCGTGTGTAACCCGACCCATGGACACCCCTACCCTTCACCCTCATCGATGTTCTCATTATCATTATTCGACTTAAGAAATTCGTTATAAAAAATATTTTGTGAATGAGATGAAGTCATTACGCACATTAAACTATAAAATAAAATAAATACTTTAATTATGCAAAAAGAACTTTTTCATCAAATGAGAGCACTTGACAATCTTAAGTCTTTGAGATAGTTGAAAGCTCGATCTTGATACTTCAGAACACTTGAGAGTTAAGAGCAAACGAGAGTTTTTTTTTTCAAATGTGGTGGGTTGAAATGAAATGCAATCGACTTTATTTATAAATTATAAATTAAAAAGAAGTCGTTTATTAATGTCCATTAGTTGTATAATTGGAGAAAGAAATTTTTTTAACCCATGTGCTACAAGCTTGTAAATATGGTTGCTCAGCCTACTCCTATTGGCTCAGACGGAAAGATAAGACAATCGCAGAAGTCGTAAACGAAAAGACAAGACAGTCACAGAGGTCACAGACCCCATGTGGGGTTCAGTTGCTAGATTTGAAAAAATTAGGAAAATTTTGAAAAAATTAAAAATACTTCTCACCTAACTCTCAAATTCTTAGATACCTATCAAAGTTTGTCAGGAACCTCTCAAATTCTGAAAAATTTTGTTTGGGCTAGGCAACTGAGTTTTAACGAGTTTTTTCGGGCCAGGCTTCTGGCTTTGGCCAAACCGAAACCCTTTTTTAAAGGACATTGGGCTCGGGCGGGCTAACTATCAGGTTTCAAGCTTATTTTTTTGGGCCGGGTAACGGGACCCGTGGTTAACCTGGCCCATGGACACTCCTACCCTTCATCATCCTCGAAGTTCTCATTATCATTAGTCGAATCAAGAATTTTGTTATAAAAATATTTTGTAAATGAGATGAAGTCATCACATAAATTAAACTATAAAAATAATAAATACTTAAATTATGTAAAAAGAACTTTCTCACCAAATAAGAGCACTTAACAATCTTGAGTCTTTGAGACTGTTAAAAGCTCGGTGTTGAGACTTCAGACCACTTGAGAGTTGAGAGCAAATGAGATTTAGGAGCAAATGAGAGTTTTTTTTTGCACATGTGGTGGGTTGAAATGAAATGCAATTGGATTTATTTATGAATTATATATTAAAAAGTAGCCATTTATTTATGACCGTTAGTTGTATAATTGGAGAACAAATTTTTTTTAACCTATGTGCTACAAGCCAGCAAAGACTCATGCTCTTTCTGGCTCAGACAGAAAGACAGGAAAATCATAGAAGTCACAAACGGAAAGACAAGGCAGTCACAGAGGTCACATACCTCATGTGGTGCTCAGTTGCTGGATATGAAAAAATTGGAAAAAATTAGGCAAAGTTTGAAAAAATTTAAAAGACTTCTTATCTAACTCTCAAATTCTCACCTACCTTTCAACTCTCAAATTCTCACCTACCTTTTAAAGTTTGACAAGAACCTCTAAAATTCTGAAAAAAATTGTTTAGGCTAGGCAAGCGGGTTTTAATGAATTTTTGTGGGCGGGTTATTGAGCCCAGCTTTGGGTCGGGCTTCTGGCTTTGGGTAGGGTAGTGGGTTTAGGGGTAAACACAATCCCTTTCTTAAAGGATATTGGGCTCGAGCCTATCGGGTTTCGAACTTATTATTTTTGGGCCAGGTAACGAAACCCTAGGTAACCCCAGCCCATGGACACCCCTACCTTTCACCCTCATAGATGTTCTTATTATCATTATTCGACTCAAGAATTTCATCATAAAAAATATTTTGTGAATGAGATGAAGTCATTATGTAAATTAAACAAATACTTAAATTATGTAAAAGAACTTTCTCACTAAATGAGAGCACTTGACAATCTTGAGTCTTTGAGACAGCTGAAAGCTTGGTTTTGAGACTTCAGAAACCTTGAGAGTTGAGAGAAAATGAGAGTTTTTTTTTTGCAAATTTGGTGGGTTGAAATGAAATAAAATCGGCATTATTTATAAATTATATATTAAAAAGTTGTCGTTTATTTATGATCGCTAGTTGTAGAATTAGAGAAAGAAATTTTTTTAACCTATGTGCTACAAGCTTGCAAAGATGGCTGCTCAGCCTGCTCCCGTTGGCTCAGACGGAAAGACAAGACAGTCACAGAAGTCATAGACGGAAAAACAAGACAGTCGTAGAGCTCACAGACCCCATATGGTGCTCAGCTGCTGGATTTGAAAAAATTGAAAAAATTAGACAAAGTTTGAAAAAAATTAAAAGACTTTTCTCCTAACTCTCAAATTCTCATCTACCTTTCAACTTTCAAATTCTCACCTACCTTTCAAAGTTTGACAGGAACCTCTCAAATTCTAAAAAAATTTATTCAAGCTAGGTAGGCGAGTTTAACATGTTTTTGTGGGCGGGTTAATGGGCCGGGCTTTGGGCCTGGTATGTGGGCAGGTTATTGGGCTAGACTTCTAGTTTCGGGCCGGGTAGGGGTAAACCCAAATCCTCTCTTAAAGGATATTGGGCTCGGGAGGGCCAACTATTAAATTTTGGGCTTATTTTTTTTGGGCCAGATAACGAGACCTATGTGTAACCTGGCCCATGGATACCCCTACCCTTCACTCTCATCGATGTTCTCATTATCATTATTCGACTCAAGAATTTCGTTATAAAAAATATTTTTTGAATTAGATGAAGTCATTACATAAATTAAACTATAAAAATAAAATAAATACTTCAATTATGTAAAAAGAACTTTCTTACCAAATGAGAGCACTTGATAGTCTTGAGTCTTTGAGACAGCTGAAAGTTCGGTCTTGAGACTTCAGAACACTTGAGAGTTGAAAGTTGAGAGCAAATGAGAATTAAGAATAAATGAGAGTTTTTTGTTTGCAAATGTGGTGGATTGAAATGAAATGCAATCGGCTTTATTTATAAATTATATATTAAAAAATATTCGTTTATTTATGACCTTTAGTTGTATAATTAGAGAAAGAAAAATTTCTAACCCGTGTGCTACAAGCCTGCAAAGACGGCTGCTCAGCCTGCTCCTGCTAGCTCAGACAGAAAGACAAGATAGTCACAGATGGAAAAACAAGATAGTCATAGAAGTCACAAATTCCATGTGGTGCTCAGCTGCTGGATTTGAAAAAATTTGGCCAAGTTTGAAAAAATTTAAAAGACTTCTCACCTAACTCTCCCCCTACCTTTCAACTCTCAAATTCTCACATTCCTTTCAACTTTCAAATTCTCACCTACTTTTCAAAGTTTGACAGGAACCTCTCAAATTCTGAAAAAATTTGTTCGAGCTAGACAAGCGGGTTTTAACGGGTTTTTGTGGGCCAGTTATTGGGCCAGGCTTCGGGCCGGGCATGTGAGCAGTTTATTGAGTCGGGCTTCAAGCCGAGTAGTGGGTTTAGGGATAAATTCAAGCCATTTTTTAAAGGATATTGGACTTGGGCTCGGGCAAGCCAACTATGGGCCTATCAGATTTCGGGATTATTTTTTTTGGGCCGGGTAACAGGATCCGTGGATAACCGTCCCATGGATACCCCTAGTCCCAGCTCCTGCCCTCTCCGAGGTTCCTTCTATTTCATCTAATTTTTTTTCGGATTCATCTAATCTTGCTCATGCTTTGCCAGATGGAGTGACTGTACTTGAGATGCCCCAGATTGAGGAAATCATAGATCCTATTGTGGACTTCTAGGGCTCTACTTTGAAACTTCTTAACTTTGTATTTTGACTTTGTAATAGTTTTTTTTGGATGGAATGAAAAATTTATTATCTTGTTTATGTATTATCATGTTATTTCCCCTTTGCCCCCTTGCTTCAAGGAGAACTTTTGTTCTTCTGGGAGCATATCCGTCTTGGTGAAATTTCAAGTATGAGGTCTGCTCCCGACTTTATCTGAAAAACTAAACTTCCTTATGAGCTGAAGAGCTCATTATTTGTCTATGAGCTGAGCTGATGAGCTCATCTTTTATTTTCTATGAGCTGGAGAACTCATCTTTTATTTTTATGAGTTGAGATCTTCATCGTTTGTTTTTATGAGCTAAAATGTTCGTCGTATGTCTTATGAGCTGAAAAGCCCATCATTGTTTCATGAGTTAAAGAGCTCATCTTTGGTTTATGAGCTGAAGAACTCACCATTTGTTATTATGAGTTGAAGAGCTCATCGTTTGTTAGTAGTAGAATGATGACCGAACTGGAACTTCTCTTTTATTGCAATGAATTGTTTACAAGCGTATAGTTCTTTGTTAATGGAAGAGCTTCTTCAAATGCTAAGCATTCTAGGAATGAGGCAAAACTCTTCCTTCTTTAGTTTGTAGCTTGTAATTTCCTGGTCTGATTACTCTTGATGTGATGTATAAGCCTTCCCAATTGGGCCTTAGCTTCCCATGAATGAGGTCCTTCTAGTTTCTTGAGGACCAGATCTCCTACGGTAAAACTTCTATGTTTGATTTTCCTGTTGTAGAATCGAGCTGTCGTTCTCTGATAATTAAGGATGCGCTGTAAGGCTCTGCCCTTTTTTCATCAAAGAGGTCGAGATTAACCAAAAGTGATTTGTCATTTTGCTTAGGGTTGGTGAGCTCTATTCTTGGGATGAGATGCCTATTTTCACAAGAGCCACTGCTTCAGTCCCATAAGCCAAGGAGAAGGTCTTTTCTTGAGCCGTCGACTTGGCTGTGGTCCTGTAAGCTCATAGCACTTCTGGCAGATGTTCCACCCATTGTCCTTTTAAGGCTTCAAGTTTGGTCTTCAGAGTTATTTTTATAGTTTAGATGGTTCCCTCTGCTTGTCCATTCGACTAGGGATGAGCTGGTGTAGAGAAGTAGCTTTTTAGGCCTAGCTCGGCACAAAATCTTTTGAACCTTGAGTTGTCAAATTGTTTTTCGTCGTCTATCACTAGAGTCTTAGGATTCCAAATCTATAGATTATGGATTTTCAAGTGAAATTCTGAATTTTCTACTCTGTGATCTTTGCAAGAGGCTCCACCTCAGCCCACTTGGTGAAGTAATTCACTCATATTATGACAAATTTGTATTGTCTCGTGCTTGTTAGAAGAGAGCCGAGTATGTCTAGATCCCACTACTAAAATGGCCAGGGGTTAATCACCGAGGTGAGGAGCTCTGGTGGGTAGTTTGTAATATTGACATGTACTTAACAGGTTTTGCATCCCTTGACCACCTCTACAGAGTCCCTGAGTATGGTGGGCCATAAATATCCTTAACTTATTGATTTGCTAGTCAAAGCTCGAGCTTCGATGTGATTGTCACAAATGCCTTCGTGGATTTTCCTTAGGATGTAATCAACCTCATCGGTTTGTACAGGTTTCCTTGGAGGATAGTGAATCTGGATGACCTGGCCCTTAACTTTGTTGTTTCTTTGGAATCTGTTGGTAAGGTCCTATTCTAAAGGTACTCCCTGATTGGATCCATCCAGGTTGGCTGAATCTATACAAGAACTATTTCTTCAGCTTCAGGGCTCACTAATGGCTCGGCTAGCTGTTCAACTAGAATCAGCCTATCCAGGTTCTCTTGAGAGGCGGTGGCTAGTTTGGCTAAGGCATCAACTCAGAAATTTTTAGCTCTAGGGATATGCACTACTTTAACTTGAACAAATTTTCTCATTAGTTCTTGTGTCTTCTTCAGATATAGAGCCATTATTTCTCCTTTACCCTCATATGTCTCTTTGATCTATTTCACCATCAGTTAGAAATCACTATGAATCACGAGCTGCTCTGCTTCCATGGAATGTGCCATGTCGAGCCCTACGATAATGACTTCGTATTTGGCCTCATTATTTGAAGCTTTAAACCCGAATCTGAGGGCGTATTCAATATCTATTCCATTTGGGGAGGTCAGGATCAGTCCAGCACCACTGTCTTGGGCGTTTGTTGCACCATCTACAAAAAATTTTCATGTCGAGAGGTCGGGTATCAATTAGGCTGTTCCCAAGGATGGTTCTTGACCTGTGGTAAACTCTGTAATAAAATCTACCAAAATTTGCCTTTTGATCGTGATTTTGGGCTTGTACCTGATGTCAAATTCATTGAGCTCTATTGCCCACTTGATCAACTTTCCTGATGATTCTGGTTTGCGTAGGACTTGCTTCATTGGTTGATCTGTGGTGATTTCTATTATGTGGGCCTAGAAATAAGGTATGAGTCTCCTTGCAAATGTTACCAGAGCTAAGAATAGCTCCTCCATCTTTGTATATCTCTCATCTGTTCCCCTTAGAGCTATGCTGCAGTAATAGACTGGTTGCTGAGCTCTATCTTGCTCCCTGACCAGCGCTGCACTGGTTGAGAAATCTGAGACAACAAGGTATAAGGTGAGAATCTCCTATTCTCTAGGACTCACAAGGATAGGGGGTGAGTTGAGGTAATCCTTGGGGGCCTTGAATGCCTCCTCACACTATGTATCCCACTGAAATGCCTTTTTCAAGACTTGGAAGAAGGGTTGACACTTATCGCTTGATCTGGAGACAAAGTGACTCAATTCTGGTATCCTCCCTATTAAACGTTGGACCTCCCTTGTGTTAGAGGGTCGTTGCATGTCGATTACAACTCTTACTTTTTTCTAGATTAGCCTCTATTTCTCGGTTATTAATTATAAAACCCAGGAATTTTCCTTTGGAGACTCCAAAGGTGCATTTAGCTGGGTTGACCTTTATTTGGTACTTTATGAGAATTTGAAAGGATTCCTCAAGATGCCTGATGTAGAGCTCAACTTTCAAAGATTTTACTAGCATGTCATCGATGTACACCTCTATGGAGGTGCCGATCTGCTTCTGGAACATGCGATTCACCAATCGCTAGTATGTGGTCCAGCGTTCTTTAGTTCGAATGGCATGACTTGGTAGCAGTATGTTCCCTGCTCAATTACTAATGATGTATTCTCCTAATTATTTGGGTCTATCCTTATCTAATTGTATCCTGAAAAGGCATCCATGAAACTTAGCAGCTCATGCTCTATTGTGGCATCCACGATCAAATCAATTCTGGGAAATGGGAAACTGTCTTTGGGGCAGGTGCGGTTTAGATCGGTGAAGTGGGTGCAAAGGCACCATTTGCCATGGGACTTCTTGACGAGGACCACATTGGCCAATCAGGTTGGATAATCCACCTCCCTAATGGCCTTGGCATGGAAAAGCTTGTAGACCTCCTTGTTAATCACGCCAGAAGCTCCTTCATTTATGCTTGATAGGCTTGAAGGTTGGATTCACATTGAGCTTGTGCATGATGACTAAGGGGTTAATCCCCTGTATGTCCTCCTGTTTCCATGTGAATACCTTCATATTCTCTTTCAAAACTTGAACATGGAGGACCTTAACCTCCTTGAGTAGTTTTGATCCTACGTACACCAAGTATCCTGGGTCTTCGTCGAGCTAGATAGGTTCCAGCTCTTGTCTCATGTCGAGTTTATCTAGTTGTATGGTCTCAACCTCTTTCTTCTTCACAGACGTCATGTAGCATTCTCTTGCCACTCGTTGGTCTCCTCGGACCACTCCAGTGCCATTCTCTATAGGAAACTTCATTATGAGGTGATAGGCAGAAGGAATGGCTCTCATGGCGTTGAAGGAAGGTCTTCCTGGCAAGTTGTTGTATGCTGATGGAGCATCAATGACCAAGAATTTCACTTTGGTGTTTGATTGGCAAGGAGGGTCTCCCATTGTGAGGATGAGTTGAATTGAGCCAGTGGGAGCACCCTCTCTCCAAAGAATCCAAGAAGGTGAGCCCTCACCAGCTCGAGCTTGTCTCTCCAATGTTCATCTTGTCAAAGGCGAATACAAAGATGATGTTGGCAGAGCTCCTGTTATCAATTAGAACCCGATGGATGGTTCTATTGACGATAATAGCCCTTACTACCAAAGGATCATTGTGGGAATGTTAGAAACCTTCAAGATTTGTATCTAAAAATGTTATGTCCATGTTCAATCATGGTGTATTGGACATAACTTGTACCTCCAATACATCTTCGGCTCAAACTTTGCGTATATGGGCCTTCTTGGCTAAGCTGATTTTCCTATCTCCAGCAAACCCTCATGATATCACCCTAATTTATCCCAAGGGCTGCTGGTGTTGCACAGGGGCTTGCTGTTGAGGTGCTGAGGGTGAGTGAACTCTGTTTTGATTGTCTTGTGCTACGAAGCGGCACAATTGTCCCCTTTGAATTAGGAACCCGATCTCCTTCTTCAGTTGGATGTAATCGTCAGATTGATGACCATGGTCTCTGTGATACTCACAGTACTTTGAAGTATCCTATTTTGTGTGGCCATCTTAGGAACTTTTCATTTGTACCTTGTAGAGGACCTAGGACACCGTGTGGTTGAGGGTAGTGAACTGCCTTGGGGAGTACCTTGGCTGTAACTCTTGAGGTGGGGGCCCCAGGCGGTCTCTAATGTCTCCTCTTCTTTTTGGGGAGCAATCTCTGTCTCTCTGTGGAGACATTTCTCGACTACTTTCTTTCTTCGGATTTCGGTCTTTCCTTTTCACTTTCTTCTTGTGGACACCTGAGCTTCTGGCCTTTGAGAGGAGTGCTTCCTTGCCATTAATGTACTTCTCTGCATTGGCAAGGACCTCAACCAATATGGCTTGCGGGTTCTTGGAGATAGAAAATATTGAGTCCTTGGATTGGGCTCCTAGTCCATCGATGAAGGTGGCGAGGGCAAATCTCTCATCAGGGACGTCCACTTTAAGAGATTCTGAATTGAACCTCTGAACATAGCTTTGTAGTGTCTCGTTGGGTCCTTGCTTCATATTCAACAAATGTAACTTGACTTCCGATAGGTCCGAGTTCCAATGAAATACGAGACAAACAATACTGAGAGCTCCTTGAACGACGAAATAGAAATTGGGGTCAACCGGTTGAACTAGGCCAAGGTTGAGCGTTTCAGTGTGATAGTGAAAGCTCGACATCTAGTTCTTATAGGTATTGAGGTGGTCTATGGGATCCCTGATCCCATCAAAGGCTTCTATCTGTGACATTTTGAACTTTGGTGGAAGAGGAAAATGTATCACTTCTGTGGTAAAGAGAGACCAATGCGTCCATGGACATAGGGGTTTTGCCCCTCACAACTTCTTTCACGTGGCTGAGCTATTGTTGAATCTCTTTGAAGTGTTGCTCCCAGAACTACTCCTTTTTTCCCTACTGATGTGGGGGAAACTCGTTCTTGTGAGTCCCCCTGTTTTGACTTTGTACTTCCTCGTCTTCTCCATTCTTTTGAGCTCGTCAGCATATGTAGTCGAATGATTTGCTGTGCTCATTCTCCTCCGTATTTTCCCTCAAGGGATTGAGAAGTTGATGTTCCCCATGTTGGGGTCCATCCTTGGCTAGCTATGCCCTTGGGGGGGGGGGGGGGGGGGGTTGGAGGAGGTTCATTAATTCCTTATTCTGCTAGAGAAGGCGTTAATTGGCTAGGCGAACGGCCGCAAGTTCGTTATTCAAAAGAGGATTTACCATGGGTGGGTCAACCTCTAGGTTAGGCAGGAAATCACGAGGATTTTTTTGTTGCCTTCCAGTGGCAGCCTCTTGTTGGTTATGCAATCATAGGGGGTTTACTTGACTTTTGCTCATATTGCACGTAGAAACTATCAATTACTGAAGACGATCAGTAGAATTTTTTTACAGGAACAGTCGTTTCCACAGATGGCACCAACCGATGATGTATGTTGCATAATTGAGCAGAGATAGAAAGTTGATGGACACTGAGTGACTCAGTTAGTGCTCCTAGGCTATTAAGATAGGAAAGGGGATTAGTACAAAGGGTCTATAGTAGTTCACCAACTCGAAGAGTCAAGCTAATCCACTCTTAAGAGAATCTCTTACTCTTGGGACTTGTATTAATGAAGAAAGGAGATTACAGAGAATTGTTCTGATTACAATTGCTTGTGTTTTTGTTGAGAGGGTCATGCCTATTATTTATAGTTGGTCCAAGGCCTTGCCTGATCCATGACGTGATTTCTGCCTATCTATTGTAACGGTTGCATCTATAGTGCAACGACAATGATGGGTGCTGAGGCAATTGCAACTCATTCGCCTGATTATTCGACTGTTACGATTCGCATGATGCTTGGGTGGAAGCCAGCTGCCATTTGTGTTGTACTGGTACAGGTGCAGCTGTTGGAGAAGAGGTTCCGACTTGGAGCTTCTTAGTAATCAAGGGCGGGATATGTGTCTTCAGCTGGAGAGATATGAGCTGACCTCCCGAGTTCAACATTTGACATATTCTGGGTATCATCGGTTTTTACACAAGTTTAAACAATGGAAGTACCGCAAAATTTAAGGTCAATGAAATAGCTTTACCTGAATTCTTAAGTTTTTTAAATAATGCTTAAGAGACTGTGATCTCACCTGGAGGTTGACGTAGGCCTGCTCATCCTTCGAGATGCTCAGCCTCGTTTCTTTGCATTTGCCCCAGAACAGAGTTCTTTTGGTCCTTCGACCCGAGTCTTCCCACCTCGGACCTCTCCTAAGTCCACCCGAGCCAGTTATCATTATCTTAAAAGACTTAATAATCTTCATCTAGTAAAGCAACTCATGTTGGTGATGAAGGGCATGGTTAGAAAACATCTCAAATATCCGTAGCATCTAAAGCCAAATCATTCTGCTTTATGACCCTTGATCCAAAGCCCTTACCAAAAATATCGCAAACCAGTGATTTCTCAGTAACACGAAGCATAATCCAACAAAATCAGATTCAAATAAAATTATTGTTTTTACTTTGTCGGCCGGAACAAGTGAAGAGCTACAATGTGGCTTCCATTCCCACTGACATATTTTTACAAGTTACGAAATATACTGCAATAAAATTAGTTAGTGTACAAAATAAAAGAAAAGCCGGACCTAGAACAAAGCACCTCTTCCATGTGCTTTAGTAAAGACCGTAACAGCTCGTCCACCCTCCATTAGCAACCCCAAAGCATAAACAAATTTTGCTCAAGTATTCCAATTGCATCCAAGTGCTCAAGTCTTCGAAGTACTGCCTATAGTATGGTTTAAGTTAGAATTTTACATCAACTTGGAGCATCCTCACTGAAGTTCATATTTTATGTGTTTTCAGCAGTATCACTTTCTTCTCCTCCCTTCTTCGGCTGCAATTTATTGTTCTTTCTACCAACTTTACCTCCATACTTTGCAAAAGCAGCTGATAAAGCTGATTCAACAGTTAATTCTGGTTCTTTCTTCCTACGTTTCCTTTCATCCTCCACTTTCTGCTCGTCTTCTTTTTCTTTACTCACTGGGAAAGTCTCCAAATTGTTTTGGACAGGAGTTTCAGGAACAGGTGGGCGGTTCTGAATTACACGCTTGAATGGTTCATGAAAAGTGTCGTACAAGCGTCTTACCTGATTTATCATTAAGATGGAGACCACAGAATCATACAGAAGGGAAAAAAAAAGTTGCAATTGTCACAAAAATTAGAGGGAGGTGAACAAGATGGGTGATAGCACCTACGGTGCATGCAACCAGAAATGTATTATAACAGATCATTTAACATATCTCAATTTGAATATTTTAAGTCTCCACTTATTGACTTATCTGTTGTTATGTACATATATCGACATAGCAAGCCAAAAAAACAATCATTCCATTGAAAATATTCATGGGTTAAATGTTACTCATTCACCTTTAGCTGTTAAAGCAATGGATAAGAACATTGACAAATACCTTGCGCTCTCCTATGCCCGGGCAACGGCCTAGATCCTCCATGGATGCATCCATGGTAGAAGAAAGGGACTGCAATGAAACAAAAGATCAGTATTGCAGGACCAGATCCCAGAAAGGACAAAAAACTACTAGTAGCAATGGCATGTTGCAGATCTACAGACATACCCCAAAGGTAGAACCAAGAGTGACCACATCAGTCTTGTTAACATGTCGAACTGAGGTAAGAGCATGAGTTAGCTGCAGTCAAAGAAAGTTCATGTCAGGTAAGTCTACTCAAATAGCTGTGAATGTGAAAAACCTATCTGATCATTTGTGCTCACAAAAAATCAGAAATATTTAATTCAGTAATCAACCAATAAACTTCTCCAGCATGAACATTAATCATTAGTCAAACACCTCAGCAACATAGATACCCGCGATAGATAGTCTGCATCCATCTGGCCCTGAATAAGGTCTGCAGGCTTGTTTTCATAAACTTTTATTGTCTCCAAGTACCGACCACATTCTTCCAAGCTAGAGCAAAAGAACGTAGAAATTAAGTTAATCTACTGAGGCAAGACATGAAACTGTTCCTACCTTAAAACTAATTTTATAACAGAGACCATTCTGCATAAGGATCTTAAAAAGAGAACTGCAAGACACAAGCCAAATATGATAATCTTCCTAATTAAATAATTATTTTGCCAATTGCAACAGTATTAGAATTTCTAGAGGAAATAGTGAAATGTAAAGGAAGCCACAGACACTGTATCAGACATCCCTATAGCATGCTTAAGTTATGCCATTAAGGATCAGGGAAAATCATAAGATTCTGGTGAAGAATAATGCAGAGCTAAATGCTCACTCCTAAAGCATGCAATATATTAGATATTCAAGAAATCCATTTGCATTAGAGATACCTCCAGCCACATAAAAGTGTACAATCATGAAGCAGAGCTGTTTTTGTGACTTCAAGTAAAGGCTTAATTACATCTTCCTGAAATCAATTGCAACAATGAGTAAAACTAACCCCGCAAAATTTCACCATACATATGTCAAAAAGGCTCTGTCCAGAGATATCCATCAACTACTCAACATAATGCTACCAAAAGTGAAAAAGAAGTTTATTATTTGCCCAAGGTCTTACAACATCAACATGGCACAAAACAACACGAAGCTTGAAGTTTTTCTGCAATTCCCTTATTCGGTAATACAGGTAGTCTGGATGAAGCAGATGATACCGAAGACTGCACTAAAAAGTTCAAGTTAGTCAAGGGTATGAATAAGGGGCTTAACATGCTTATGATCCTAATTTCTAATTTATGCAACTCTTGATGAGAAACTAGTTAAAAGAAAAACCAGGTTCAACAAAATTTCAGTATCTTAGAAGGAAATGTTAAGTTGAGTTTTTATTTATTTTTTTTTGTAATTAAGCATCAAATTATGTCCATCTGTAATGTCAGTCAGTGAACTGTGAACAATGTGCAAATGCTCTCACAACTCAAGAATGGAAACACCCAAATAGGAGAAAATACAATTCTCAGAAACTTTCTCAAGTCTCCTCAAAATCTGGAAAGTTAGACATATCAAGTTACGTTTAGTAACTCCACTAAACACGGGGTAAGCAGTTGCAAATTAAATAGTTCTCCTAGACACAGATTCTTAGTGTTAGGCAATGGGACAACTATATTGACCTCATGTGATGAACCAATGAGGCATCTGTTTAGCCAAACACAAAGCCATCACCTATGTGTACTGCTCTCAAACAAGTCACAGATATGCTCTCGTAATCCTTACCCAAACCTACTGGAAGCGCAAAGCGACTGCAAATAACACAAAAGAATGTAACAGAAAATAAAAAACCCAAACCTGAGATAAAGAGCACAGGAATTCTGGCCCAACATGTAATCACATATAACATCTGCAAAAGCCCATCTCACGTTCCTTATATGTTTTAGCAAAGGATTTCCCTTCTGTAAGAGAATTAAAGATAAAAAGGAAATTAATCAAGACAGTTAACAGAAGCGGCATTAATTGTTTGGTGTGCTTATTAACCTTTTTTTTTTTTTTTGGCATTGAAAAGCCTCTGGACATTGGGATGTTCATGAATAATTTTGCTTACAAATCACTGCTAACCCCAAAGTACCAAAGACTCTACTATGAATACTTTTGTTGATAAAGCCTATCAGATACTGCAAGTAAGGTATCCATTCCAGCCAAGTATCTGTTGCTGGTTCAACTGAATCTAGAGCTGGTCCAGTTACTCCTCCTTTAGTCCTTGACAGGTTAGTCTGTATTTCTAACCGAAATATATATGAGAAATAACATATGTTTTTCAATAAGAAATAGTAATATAAGCTACTTTTAGCCGAGAGCCAATTTCTACCTCCCTTATGATTAATGGACAGGTAATTACAGCTCAAACTATGACGCTAGAGAATGCAGATTCGAGTTTCAGACAAATGACTTTTTAATGGGCTGCTTGTTAAGAACACAGATTCGTGTCTCCGACCAACGACTTTTTAAAGGGCTTCTTGTTAATAGGACAAATCTAGTTGTCTATCTATTCAGCAATTGGCGTTTAAACTCAAATCTTGTACCACATTCTGCCCATTGAGAAAAATTTCCATGTCGATCCCATAAAATGCATATGATATTGTAGTGTTATTTTTTTTTTTAAAATAGCATTTATTATTCTAATGACTCGAAGTGTAAGCAATCAGTTATTCCAACACTACGATACAACTGAACTGAGCATAAATATGAATAGAAAAGTCAAAATTATATGACCCGTGAAATCAAGATCAACAATACATGCACCAAAACAAGTTCATGATTATAGAACACTAAACTAATACTCAGCTGAAAGAATCAAACCATACAAGCAGCCATTTTTCAAATTTTATTAAATTTTATGTGTATATATAACAAACCGCACCTGTCTATGGCTTACAAGAATTGCATTGCGACTTGGGGCAGTTTGCCCAGACGATGTAGAAGTAACAGAGTGAGCTGAAAACGACGACGTTGATGAAGGCAGAACCTCCGATTGTCCAATTTGCCTAACGCAAAAAATAAATAAACAAACCCTCATTTACCCAATTTACCAATCAAAAACGCAACATACACACGCACAAGCACGCATTTACAGAGAGGAAGAGAGAGAATAGAATTGATTTGATACGTTGAAGCAGTGGTCTGTGTGGGTTGCGAAGAGGAGGAGGATGGGGCTGGCGGCGGAGGAGGAGGAGTGTAGAACTCCGAGTTCTTGATGAAATTGAAGGCTTGAGAGAATGAAGGTGATGGGTTGAAGAGAGACGGTGCTATTTTGGATTGAGAGCTCTCGATTACTTCTTCGTAAGACGGTATTTTTATCACGAATGAGCTCTTCTGCTTCTGAGTACGATCTTCTTCTTCTTCTTCGTCTCCCATTTCGCTATTTCTTTTCCTCGGCAGTTTGTTGAAGAGATTCCGCTCGAACATCTGTATACGGGCTCTGGTTTTTTTCAGTCAAAGGCGCCGGTTCCAACTAGGGCCGTTAAAAAATCAGAGTTAATTGGCCGCGGCCCGATTTCGATTCATTTTTAATTATTCGAATCAATTGAATATGACTCTTATTTGATGGTTATTTGAGATAAAAAATATGATAAAAAATATTGGTCAACATGATATTATTATTTTTAAAGTTCATTTGTGATTCAAGCTAAATTAAATCGAGTCCAAAGTGATTCCTAGACACTCAAATTTTATGCATTAAATTAAGAGTAATGTTAGATAAATTTAAAAATTAGACTCGATAATTTCAACTATTGAATAGGTAGCGAATCTCAATAAATGTTAGGACCCACAATGAAATCAATAGTTGAGATTATCAAGTCTAATTTTTAAATTCATGTAGCATTCCTCTTAAATTAATACTTATCAGCTAGCACCCTAGATGCTCAAATTTTTATGAAAGATAAATTGTACTGTCAGTACTTGAGATTTGTCATTTATTGTACATTCATCTTTAAAATTTTAATTTTGTCAATTTCTTTATTCATATTGACACATTGACTAATATTGATCCTTATCTCTAATTGTTATCCAAAACATTGACCAAAAAGAGCACGTGAGCAGCATGTGAGGAAGTCAAAAGGACAATTTTGTCATTGCATAAGGTAATATATTTAATAATATATATTATATATATATACATTAGTTATTGCTTATACATAAAGACACAAAATAATAAAAAAATAGTCAACATTAAACATAATTTTATTCACACTCAAAATAAAATCACAAATATAGAGGAGAGAGAAATAAATTTAAGCACTAATTGTAGTGGGGTTGAGCAGTGGTAGTGATGGTGGAAGATAGTGATGATTGTGGTGCGTGGCGACGACCATGGTCGTAGTCGTGGTGGCAGTGGTGAGTGGCAACAGTGATGGTGGTGGTGATTTCTGGGTGACGGTGGTAGTGGTAGCCATGAATGACGGCGATGGCGGTGGCGGTGGTGGAGGTGGGGTAACGACGGTGGTGGTGGGTAATGACGATGGTGGTAGTGGGTGACAATATGCTTTTTTGGGCAACAGTGTGATGGGTGGTGGCGCACAACGATAATGGTGGTTATGGTAGGAGTGGTAGGGGTGTGTTGATAGTGGTTGACGACAATGGTGGGCGATGACGGGTAGTGGTGGTAGGTGTGGTAGGGGCGGGTGATAATGACTAACAATGATGATGGGTGACGACGGGTAGTAGTGAGTGACGGTGGGTGGTGGTGGATAACAATGGAGGTGGTGAGTGTTGACGGTGGGCGACAATGGTAGAGGAATGATGGTGGTAGTAGTAATAAATATAAAAATGAGATGATGATGGTGGTGGGTGGTGACGGTGGACGACAATGATAGTAATCGGTGGTGGGTGGCGATAGTGGTGGTGGCGTTTGCAACAAAGGTGGTGATGGGCTGGTAGAGAAGACGATGGTGGTGGGGGTGATGGTGAGACAGTGGTAGTGGTGGGGGTGGCGACGGTGGTTATGGTGGGGTGGTAGTGGTGGTGACGACGATGGTGGTGATGTGGCGACAGTGGTGGGGTTGTGGTAGTTGTGATGGTCGTGGGATTGGTGGTGGGTCAGTGGGGGTGGTTGCGGTAGGGGTAATGGTGGGATAATCGTGGTGGTGGTAGGGTGATATCAATAGTGGTGGTAGGGTGGCGGTGGTTGTAACGCCCCAAAATCTACCTTGGACGACATTACTATCTAAAACCATTCACATCATGAGAGTAACTAATAAAATCCATAAATAAAGAAAATTTCATTCATCATACATAATATCTACAACATCATCCAAAAGAATAGGCCAAACCATGACCATTACATCCAAAAGAATATGTCAACTATGACAATTATATCTACAAATCAAATTTTATCTCGTAGCGGAATAAAAAAATTATCATCCATACATTGTCTCAAAATGCATCTTCTAGTCTAGGACATAAAGATAACAACTCTAGACATCCCCTTTAAGACCCACGCTTCCATCCAATTAAGCTTCCCAAGCTACCTGTTCATCAAATCTGAGCTCTTCCTCTAAACCGAATCTGAAAATAAATATGGATTGTAAGGGGTGAGCACTAACTTCTGTAGGAAAATCTTCCCAAACTTGAACAAAGTTTCGAAAATATATAAAGCCTGCAGGTCTCATTTTACAAATATCATATACGAATTTTGAAAGAAAACAGTGACAGTTCATCTGATCTCAAGTTTACGCAATATCAATATATAAAATGAAGAAGTAAAACTAATTTTCAAATCACAAACCATTCCAATATCAACCATTTCCAACAATTTCTTGTATCATTCCCCACAATGTACTATTAACCACATTGTACCATTATCCACATTATGTATCTGTATCTCATGTAGGAAGTAAGACTTCACATGAATACATACATTGAGAATATTCTGGCCCACACACATACACCCAATCCTCGCAAGGATATACAATTTTAGGAAGGATGTATACCGACACATCGGCATTGACGATCCAACCCAGGAATAGTATACTAACCCTCAACTTCGATACCATGTGAGCGAATAGTGGTTTAATCCTCACAAGACGCCAACCCCACTACGAGTGGTAGGGAACCTTCAAACCCACACGGAGTAAGAAACGTATCTATCCACTCTATGACACTCAGTCAACGACCACTTATGTTCATCCGAACATCCACACAAGAGAAACAATACTACCAATCATCAAATCACAAGTAAATGAAAACCTCCCAATTCCATAGGTATTTTTCCAACGGAGCAATTCAAGAAAAATATGCAAAAGATCATCAAGCATATATTTTTATTGTTCAAACAAAGTACTAGAGTTTTGAAATTAAGAGCAAAGGAATATCAAGAAGAAAAAATCCATATTTCTCAAAAACTAGAGTTTTGGTATCAAGAACAAGAACTTTAGGCTATCAAACCCTAACTTTATTCAAACATGATAAGGTTTGCATGAACATCAAGGAACCAGAATTTCTTAGCCCTAGCCTCAATGAACAAGAGTGAGAAGAAACCCCTACCTTGCTTCCTTAGTGTTGTGTGAAAAATTAGAGATTTTGATCCGATCTAATGCGAAGATCCCCTTCAATCTTGTGTTTCTCCCCTTCTTTCTTACTATCCAAGGCTCTTTAGTGGTTAGAATTGATGAAACTGAGCCTAAGGAGTGCTCCATGGGTATTTATAGTGGAAAAATTGGAGAGAACACCCAAAATAGATCTGGGACAGCCCTCGATTTGGTGCGTCTGGACGCATGTTTCTTCGCCCAACTTTCTACTAAACTCGTCCGAACATGTGTCTATTCCCGTCCGGACGTGGGTGACAGTATATCCTCAACTTTCAGATCAATTTTAACCTATTTAGAAGCCAATTCAAAAATTTTTGTGACATACACTTTTGTAGCCCTTGAAGTGCAATTTCTATTGTCCAAAAATGAGATCAATAGGAGTTAGGAGTAAAAAATTAAAGGTAACATACTAAGGTAGTGTCAAATTCCTTTCTATCCGAATTTTTTCTAAAATGTGTTTAAACTCCGGGATACTTTCTAACTTCTAATACACCCCATATTACCTCTCTCAAGGTTTTTCAATCTTCCGAATTCAATGGAAATCTTATTTTGACCTAAAAATATTTAGAAACTTATCTAACAACCCTTCCTAAGCTTAAATGCCTTCAAAACTTAAACTTCACAATCAATTTGTCTCCCTAGTATTTATTCCTATTGTTACAATCTATATGGTTCATTCTTACATCATTACACATAAAAGAATTATTAAACAATTACATTACTATATTAATATAAACATGTGAGAGTTTACCATCCACCCCCTTAAAGAATGTTTCATTCTCAAAACTTACCTTGTATAGAGATCAAATGAGGATACTTCTCTCACATCTCGAACTCGGTTCTCAGGTAGCTTCCTCCACCCCTTGATATTGCCACTGAACCTTCACCAATTGGATTACTTTATTGCGAAGCACCTTCTCCTTGGTATCAAAGAATCTTCACTTGTTGTTCCTCATTGGTTACTCCATCTTGAATTTCAATTCCTTCTAAATCCATGACATGCGTTGTATCGAAATTGCACTTTCTTAACATTGACACATGAAATATGTCATGTACCACTAACAATTGGGCTGGTAATCAAAGTTGATATGCCATTTTGCCCACTGCTTTGATCACTTCAAATAGTCTGGTATATCTTGGGGCTAATTTTTCCTTCTTGCCAAATATAAACACTCCCTTCTTGGGTGACACCTTGAGGAACACATAGTCCCCTTTTTGGAATTCCAATGGTCTTCTTCTTTTATCTGCATAGTTTTTCTGTCTACTTTGTGTTGTGCCTAGTCTTTCCGTAATTAGTTGAATTTTCTCAATAGTCTCCCGAACAATTTTTGGCCCAAACAGACTACTCTCTCCAGCTTCTAACCAACAAGTTAGGGATCTACATGGTCTCCCATGCAATACCTCATAAGGTGCATGCCAATGCTAGATTGAAAACTATTGTTATATGAAAATTTCACCAACGACAAATGATCACTCCAACTTCCTTTGAAGTCCAACACACAAGATCGTAACATGTCCTCCAAATTTGTATCACCCTCTTCAATTGGCCATCTATTTGAGGACGAAAGACGATGCTAAAGTGCAACTCTATCCCCATAACTCATTATAGACTTTGCCAAAATTGCGCCACAAAACTAGAATCACGATTTGACACAATAGAGAGTGGAACTCCATGTAATCTAACAATTTCACAAATATAAAGTTTGCTCAAGATTTCTAAACTGTCAGTGGTCTTCATACTTAAGAAATGAGTGAACTTGATGATTCTATCTACAATGACCATATGACATTATGCCCTCATGACGTCCGTAGTAAACCAGACACAAAATCCATGGTGATGTGATCCTTCTTTCTACTATGGGATAGGTAAGGACTGTAGTAATCTTCCGGGTTTTTGATGCTCCACCTCCACCTGCTGACACACCATGCACTTTGCTACGTACTTAGCCACATCTTGATTCATCCCTTTTCACCAATATTGACATTTCATGTGTCTATATATCTTAGTACTACCAGGATGTATGGAGAATTTTGAACGATTAAACTCACCTAACACTTCTTCTCTTACTTGGTCATTGTTGGGTAAACATAGTCTTCCACGAAACTGTAACTCAGTATCATGTATAGACCAGTTCTCAACAACCTCAATCCTCTACAATCTACTTAGATATTTTCCAACTCTGTATCTAATTGTTGTAACTTCACAATCCTTTTTTAGAGAATTGGTTGAGCTACAAGATTAAATAAGCATGGTTAGGCCTTGTGTCTATCCACCCACAGATTGAATTCCTCAAAAGCCTCAATTATCTTCCACCTATTAACCGAAAACACATTGATTTCACCCCCAAGACTTCCTACTAAGTGTATTTGCTACTACATAAGCCTTCATCAGATGGTAGTTGAGTGCAAAATCGTAATCTTCTAGATATTCAATCCTCATTCTTTGCTGAAGATTCAATTCTTTCTGTGTGAATATATACTTGAGACTCTTATGATCAAAAAACACTTGAAACCTTTCTCTTTACAGATAACACCTCCACAACTTAAGAGCAAAAACCACAGCGGCAAGCTCCAAGTCGTGAGTGGGATAGTTTCCACTCATGAATCTTTAGTTGTCTCGAGCCATAAGCAACTACCTTATCTTCCTGCATTAGCACACATCCCAAGTTTCGTAACGAAGCATCTTTGTAAACATCGTATCCTTCCCCACTGCTCAGAATAATGAGGATAAGAGCTATTGTCAACCATTCCTTCAAGGTGTGAATGACTAGTTTACACTCTTGAGTCCACAAAAATCTTTCCCCCTTCTTCGTAAGGCGAGTCATTGGCATCGCTAGTTTTGAGAACCCTTCCACAAAACTCCGATAGTAACCTGCTAATCCCAGGAAACTAAATACTTTGGTCAAATTTCTTGGTGGTTCCCATTTCATCATGGCTTCAATCTTTGCGGGGTCAACAGCTACACCCTATTCTAATATAACATGGCCAATAAATTTCACTTCCTTCATCCAGAACTCACATTTACTCACCTTAGCATATAACTTATGCTCTCTCAAGGTCTGAAACACTACCGAAAGATGGTGTTCATGTTTCCCTTGTGTCTGTGAATAGATTAATATATCATCAATAAAAATAATGACAAACGGATCTAGATATGGTCGGAATACCCTGTGCATCAAATCTATGAAGGCTGCAGGAGCATTAGTCAGTTTGAACGGCATTACCATATATTCAAAATGACCATACCGGGTAAGAAAAGCTGTCTTAAGAATATCCTCCTCCTTGATCGGTAGTTGATGGTACTCTGTGCAAAGATCAATCTTGGAGTAATATTTAGAACCCCTCAGTTGATCGAATAAATTATCAATTCGTGGCAATGTGTATTTATTCTTCATTGTCACTCGATTCAACCTTTGGTAGTCTGTGTATAACTGAAGTGTTTCATCATGCTTCTTCACAAAGAGGATCGGGGCTCCCCAAGGTGAAGTGATTAAATGGATAAACTCAATAGCCAATAGTTGGTCCAACTGCTTCTTTAACTCCTTCAACTCCAAATGTGCCATTCTATAGGGAGCAATGGATATGGGTTCATTTCTCAGATATAGATCAATCATAAACTCAATCTCTCTCTATGGGGGTAACTCGGGTAGTTCATCTAGGTAAACATCCAGAAAATCCGATATTATCAATACCACGTCAGATTGGGATTTATCTCAATCTCCCCCATCAAGCTGGCTAAGAAACTCAAATTGGTCCCCGCCTTAGCTTTCAAGAATCTATTGCCCGTAGTGGGAAATGGGTGGAAAGAATTTTGATTATTAATGAAACTGAAAACTACCCCTCCCGGTAATTGAAATAAAATTCCTTTACGAAAATTATCCATTACCGCATAGAAAGTGGACAAGAAGTTCATCCCAAATATTATGTCATAACCCTATATGTCTAATGCAACCAAGTCTACAATCAATTCTTGCTCCTCAATTCGAAGCATACAACCTCTATACACCCTTCTAGTATCCAACCGTTCTCCTATAGGCATGTGAATACTCAAAGCATGTTCTAGATTCTCAAGTTCTAATCCCAATTTAATAGTATATGTAGTGCATGTGAAGGAATGAGTAGTACCGGGATCAAATAAAATTCGGGCCCAAGAATTATAGAGAAGCAAAATACCTTCCACAACTGCATTGTGGTTTATACTAGTGGTGACTTAGTTGTATTCACCTATAGTGGTTTATGTAGTGGTGACTTAGTTGTATTCACCTGTCCAACCGTCTGGGTATTCCTTTGGGGTGGAAAGATCGGACAATGATTCTGAATATGCCCTAAACCTCCACATGCAAAGCGGGCTCGTGTGTCTACTCCTACCCTCTCTGATAAGCCTCCAACTCCTCGAACTGTCTGAAATCTCTATCCAACTGCCTAGTTTGGGCGATGGTATGGTGTTGCCCTATTCACTCCACTATTGCTAGCACTGGTCCTGATCAGACGTCCCCTTGTAAAGTTTTGTCATCTCTAGTTGTCCTCTATGTCTCTCTTTACTAGTGCAGCTCTTTCGACAAGATCCCCATAGTCCCGAATCTTGTGAACCACAAACTTCTTCCTGATGGTAGGTATCAAGCCCTGCTTAAATCATTTAGCCCTCCTGGCCTTAGTAGAGATGAACTCCGTGACATAGCGGGATAACTCATCAAAATTTCTCTCATAATTCGCCACGGGCATGCTACCCTGTCTTAAAGCCATGAAATCCGCACTCATTTTGTACCTAAATGATTTAGGAAATACTTGTTTTGGATGATCTGATCAAAATCCTCCCAAGTAAAAGCATCAGTGTTCCTCTTTCTTTTCATCGAATCCCACCAATGGTATGCCTCCCGTTCTAGTAGATATGTAGCTAGGCCAACCTATAGATCATTGGAAACTCCCACACTATCACACATTTTCTTCACTCGGTGAATCCACTTATTCGCCTCTAAAGGGTGAGAGCTTCCTTGAAAAATAGGTGGGCGTTGCCTCAAGAATTCTCTAAGAACTATCATCATTCTATTTTCGTCCTCGTTGCTCGGTACAGGGGCTAATGGTTGACACCCCCATTGTGGTTGTTGTACTAGAGTGGTTAGCTCCCTTAAGCATTGATAAATGTCATTCATGGCATCAGGAGGTGGTGGTGGTGGTGCTTGACCTCCACGACCACGCCCACATCAACATCCACATCCACATCCACGTCCACGTCCATGTCCACAATCACTGTCCATCCTGCACATTAATTTATAATTTAGTTTTCGTAATGTACTAAACACCCTAACTATCACTTTAATCCAAAGCATAAGGCTTGTATAGGCTTTAAGTCAATATTTCATTCGACCTAGCCCTACCTCTCTAGTGGTAATCCATAATCTATAGCTCCTATGTAAGACCTAATTCTTAGGCTCTGATACCAAACCTGTAATGCCCCAAAATTTACCATGGACCGCATTACTATCTAAAATCATTCACATCATGAGAGCAACTAATAAAATTCATAAATAAAGAAAATTCCTTTCATCATACATAATATCTACAGCATCATCCAAAAGAATATGTCAAATCATGGCCATTACATCCAAAAGAATATGCCAAACTATGACAATTATATCTAAAAATCAAATTTTATCTTGCAGCGGAATAAACAAAATATCATCTATACATTGTCTCAAAATGCATCTCCTAGTCTAGGACATAAAGAGAACAACTCTAGACATCCTCCTCGGGACCCACACTTCAATGCAATTGAGCTTCCCAAGCTAGCTGCTCATCAACTCTGAGCTCTTCCTCTAAACTGAAATTTGAAAATAAATATTGTTTGTAAGGGGGTGAGCACTAAGCTCTATAGAAAAATCCTCTCAAACTTGAACAAAGTTTAGAAAGCATATAAAATTTGTTGGACTCATTTTACAAATCTCATATATGATTTTTGAAAGAAAACAGTGACAGTTCATCCGATCTCAAGTTTACGCAATATCAATATATAGAATGAAGAAGTAAAACCAATTTTCAAACCATAAATCATTCCAATATCAACCATTTTCAACCATTTCTTGTATCATTCCCCACAATGTACCATTACCCACATTATGTATCTGTATCTCAGGTAAACAGTAAGAATTCGCATGAATACACACATTGAGAATATCCTAGCTCACACACATACCCCCAATTCTCGAAAGGATATACAACTTTAGGAAGGGCGCATACCGATGCATCGACAGTCACGATCCAACCCAGAAATAGTATACTAACCCTCAGCCTCGATACCATATGACTGAATTGTAGTTTGGTCCTCGCAAGATATCAACCCTAGTACGAGTGGTAGGGAACTTTCAAAACCACAAGGAGTAAAAAATGCATCTATCCATTCTATGATACTTGATCAACGACCACTCATGTTCATCCAAACATTCACACAATAGACACAATACCAACCAGTTTCTCAAATCACAAGTAAATCAAAAACCCCCAATTCTATAAGTATTTTTTCAACAGAGCAATTCAAGAAAAATATGCAAAAGATCATCAAACATATATTTTTATTGTTCAAACAAAGCCCTAGAGTTTTGAAATTAAGAACAAAGGAATATCAAAAAGAAAAAAACCATATTTCTCAAAAACTAGAGTTTTGGTATCAAGAACAAGAACTTTAGGGCTATCAAACCATAACTTCATTCAAAACATGGTAAGGTTTGCAAGAACATCAAGGAACAAGAATTTCATAACAAATATCTACAATTTAGAGTCAAAACGCACACACACACACACACACACAAATATATATATATATAGCCCTTGCCTCAATAAACAAGAGTGAAAAGAAATCCCTACCTTGCTTCCTTAGTGTTGTGTGAAAAATTAGAGATTTTGATCTGATCCGATACGAAAATCCTTTTCAATCTTGTATTCTCCCCTTCCTTCTTACTCTCTAAGGCTCTCTAGTGGTTAGAATTGATGAAATATTGATGAAACTAAGTCTAAGGGGTGTTCCATGGGTATTTATAGTGGAAAAATTGGAGAGAACACCCATAACCGGTTTGGGATGTGAAGCCCCCATCCAAACGCGTGTTTCTTCACGTAACAGTGGAAGTGATTACACAAGACACATGTAATAATTTAATTGGAGAGATCAACACATTTCTATTAAATAATTCAAAATTAGGAGGACTTAATCTTTAGCAAAGGAATGCTTATGGAGCCCTCACAACTTACAAAATAATTGTTATATATATATATATATATAACATTCTTATTCTTTCAGGCATTTCAATAGACTTGGCAAAAAGCTTGGTCATCACCGACAGCTATATTTATGGTGTCGCCAAAAAAGAACTATCTTAAGTCAATTAGATTCTTTGGACCTTGCGAATCTAAGCTTACAATGTAGGTCATATCATTTACATATGTAAATGACTACAACAAAGAAAGCTAACTTCAAAGCATTATTTCTTACAATAAAATTTTTTTTTTGGAAAAAAAATCAAATTTATGGAACCATTAAAGCATCTAGTGATAGATCACACTATAAGCATGTAGTGGCCAGGTATTTGAGTCACAAAAAGAGATTTAGCATATGACCGAGTAAAATTCAACATTGTCTAGGACCACAACGATAGGAGTGTCGTGCATTGAGCTATCATATTTTACTTTTCTACTAATTAATGGCTAATTAATTTATTTTGTTTCATTGGTATGCAGTCATGCAAGGATGCACCAATGGTATATTTGTGTCTTTATATTCGTTGATGATGCTATGTTGATATTCACATACTCTCTCTAAATTTCAACCCTTTGTTGTGGTAGGCTTTAACCTTCTATAATAGCAACAATTTGATTGTGAAGAACTTAAAGATTCAAGATGCACAACAGATTCATGTTTTTTTTTAAAGAAATGTGTGAATGTTTTAAGCTTCCAATCTCGAGGTGATTGCGCCTGAGATGAGCCCCAACACTGATGGAATCCACGTCACTAACACCGAAAACATCTAGATTTATAACTGTGTTATAGGAACATGTATATATCTTTAAAACATGGAAAAACGCTTTGTGTCTATGTTGTTTATTCTTTTAATTTGTCTCTTTAGTCCCTTAAATATCCAACTTTTGCCAAATTATTATTTCAATTGAAAAAAAATAATTAAATTTACTCATAAAAGTGGTCATAGGATCACAATTTATAGGTATTTTTGATAATTTAAGACGCGTTTAGGGAGTGGCAGTGTAATTTGTTTATGTTTGTTTTTCAAAAACAATTATAATTGTATCCCCATTGATTTTGGAATTATAAAACTAGGCAAATGTGATCACGTGGGAGACATGTAATTCCATCAAATATAAGATATTTAAGGATTCATTGGTAATTCCAATTTAGAAAATAATAATTTCGGATGAGTCAAGCCAATAGGATGAACCAAATGAGTTCTGCATCATGAACTTTGTATTGTCGACATCACTTTAAAATGTCACGTAGGAGGAAATTACAAAATAGAACATGAAAGAAATGAAATGATCCTAAAAATTCATTCTTTATTTGACCAACTTGACTAAAATGAAAAATCGATTAACTATAAATTGACATAAAAAAAAGAATGAAAACTAAAATGACATCAAACGCATATTTTATAGACTATTATCACATCTTGCTTTATTTGATGCCTTGTTACAATGCTAATGCAATCCTAACAATAAAATTTCATTTTTATGTTGAAGGAGATGATTGTATTTCAATTGTGGGTGGATCCAAGAAAGTGTAGGCTTTGGGTATAACCTGTGGACCAGGTCATGGAATCAGGTTCTAGATTCAAAAACCTCTAATGATAAACACACTCTAATTCCAATGAAGTATAGTTTGCATTGTGCATTGAAGGATTTTGTTGTTGTTGTTGTTTTGCATTTTGATGATGAGCTCAATATCGAAAGTTTAGGATCCAAAAATTAAAAAGCTTATGTTTCTGATAGAACGATGAATGAAGGTACGCTTTATAGAACAACAAATGGAGTCAGGATCAAGACATGACTGATAAGAGAGAATCTTGTATAGTAATGCATGCGCTTGCACACACGTGTACAAACATATATGTATATGCACACACGTACTGCTAGATTAGGAAAAAAAAATGAGGCAAAAAAAATGAGAATGAAATGATGTGGTGCTACAAATTGCGGGGTGAAAGTATTCCTTCCTCACACGTTTATTTTTCTTATTTTTGTTTTATTAAATTGAAAAAAAAAATATTCTTCAAATTAAATTTTTACATGTTGCATGTATAGTCAATCCCTCCAACTCCCCCAGTCATTTTTTCAAAATTTTCCCCCTTCTATATTAACTTTCCATCTTGCTCTCCTTTTTTCTAAATTTATTAAACAATTTTAACTACTATATATATATATATATATATATATATATATATATATATATATAGAGAGAGAGAGAGAGAGAGAGAGAGAGAAAGAGAGAGAATGGAGATGCTAAAACAGGGTGAGAGATGCAAATCCCGTGCATTTCTATTTTTTCATTATATTAATCATATGTACATCCAATCTTACATGCAGGGGGATTTGGAAGTGCAAGTAACATAAAATTTCAGAATATTAACATGCACGACGTTATGAACCCTATAATCATAGACCAAAACTATTGTGATTAAGCTAAATCCTGTACACAAAAGGTAAAACTGTAAAAGTGTACGTCGAAAGTTCTAAAAAATTATAAACCCTAGATTTTATTAATATAAATATATCTTCTTAATCTGTCTCAGAGCTTAACTATTCAAGTGAAAAATGTGTTTACAAGAACATTAAAAGAAAAAGTGCTTTTGATGTGGCTATGAAATTTGACTGCAGTAAGAGCTTTCCTTGTCAAGGGATTATGTTTCAAAACATCAACATAGTGTAAACTTGAGGTGGGGCAACAAAACCTCTATGTAGCAATGTCAATTTGTAGAAAATAGGAATTGTTTTGCCACATTGCCCTTAAGGAGGAAGATAATACTTAGAATTTTTCCATATTGGACTTCCATTAATTGATAGTTAATTTTTGGGTTTGTGAAAAATGGGCTGAATTCATGGTCTAATGAGATGAGTCCAATATTCTTAAGTGATCTATTTTGATGGACTTGTATGCATGTTTTAATTGATGTGGTTGAGGCAGTTAAGTGTATGTCTTAATCTAATTGTGGTGCGTAATGGGAGAGTCCATTAGATTCATTATAATAACAGGTTAGGTCCCCTGTCCACTTTATAACCTAATTTGGCTTGTCCACTGAGAGTCACATATTGCTTTGAAGAAGGAGATTAAGACATTTCCCTTCCACGAAAGAAACCCAGAGATCAAGTATTATAACTCATACATGAATGTTCTAAATCTTGTAATTTAGATCTTCTAAATTTTATATACAAATTATTAAAATTATTACATATAGTATCAGAGCCTATCGTATATGAATTTAGAACACGATAAAATTTATGTATAATTAAGCTGTTAATTTTCATAATTTTTTGTGTCGCGGTCCATGGCGTGATTAAAGCAAGATGCATTGATTAAAATCAACGATACAATAGGCGATGGTAAATAATTACCCAAGAGTTGATTACATCAAACTCAAGAGAAGACATTCACGTCATATATCTACACGACTATATATGACCTTCACGACACTTTTCAAGAAGAAATAGTTAAAAAATTGGCTGTGAACCAAGCATTCAAGATTCCAATCATGCAAGAGAATTTTTTCCTTTCGTGTTTTTAATGGATTATTTATTGTCACATTTTCAAGTTTTACCAAACATGGCCTTGGCATAGTAGCAAGGGCCTTGTTTGGTTGTTGCGAATATTGTCAATTTTTTTTTTATTCTTTTTGAACCTATGCAAACAAGTAACAAGGGTTTGTTTGATAGCTGCAAATTTATATTGAAACCTTTATTGATTATGTCATATATTCAGAGAACTTATTAAATAATTATTAATTATTTATGGGTCTTGCTGATGAATAGATGTAGACTTTATCCATACAAATTATTGATAGCAACTAATTTTTATTTTTCCTTTCATGCTAATGCAACTTTGATTGAATTTCTATAATTAATGGAGGGTGTTTTTACAATTCCAATTTTAGTCCCTAGTGATTTATACGATGAATTTTTTTTATGATTTACATATTATTTAGTAAATATTGGTAGATGTGAGTTTAAATTACTTAATTTTAATAGTAAAAATAGAATTGAGACTTGAATGTAACGACTGATGATGAGTGATCTATAGAGTTACATATTGGTTAGTATCTCATATTGATTGATCACATAATCTTTAACTATGGGCAATTTGTTATAATATCTAATTTGAAAAATTTTATGATTTAAGATGGATGGTTGCCACCAAAGTAGTCCATTCTTTGAAATTTATACATTTTTCTCATGCTTTTGTTACGGGATGGTCTCTAAATTATAATATACAATTACCTGTACAAATGAGGTTATTGTGTATTATAATTTGGAGATGTCATGATACCTTGGGTCAGAGATGCAATAGTCTAGAAGATTTATCTATTCAAAGGGGATAGATTTTTTAAAACTTCAACATTCTCATTGGTTAATTTCATGAAATAGAAGACCTATAATATATTACATTCTCTGCTCAAAGGAAAGTTTGTAGTGATGCATTTGAACTCTTATAATAAAATATGGCTTATTATGTTTAGAATATATTTTATTTATTTATTGTCCAATTTTAGTAACCGTTTATATTCTCGTTGCCTTGAACAGTCTCTTTTCCTATGAATAATAAAAATGCCAACATTGAAGTCTTGATTGGTTCTAATTATAAGAGCTGGAAGCAAGATATAGAGTTTGACCTATGAATTGTTGATATAGACTTCACCCTGAAAGAGAATGAACCTTCTAAACTCGCTGGAGAGAGCTCTCTTGAAGAAAAAGAATTTTATGCAAAGTAAGAGAAATCTAATTGGTTGAGTATGATTGTCATGAAAAGGTCTATTTTTGAACATCTTACGAGTGGCTTGCCTGAAACCAAGAATACCAAGGAGTTCTTTATTGCTATAGGAGAGAGATACAAGGTATCCAATAAGACTGAAGCTGAGGGCCTAATAAATGAATTAATGAGTATGAATTATGACAAAGTAGATGGTGTTAGGGAATATATCCTTAAAATGATCCATGTTCAAACCAATCTCAAAGCCTTCAAAATTGTTATTCCTAATGATTTCGTTGTTCATCACACTCTTAACTCTTTGCCTCCTGAGTTTAGTCAAATCAAAACAATGTTACACGATATTTGTAGGTACCGTTGATTCATTTTTAAAGGCCTATTGTGGATGAGAGTACTTACATCTTAAGCAACAACAGTGCAAAGAAATTTGATTGGTCTTTACATATTTTTCATATGTTGTTCTTAGTTTGCATTAAATGAAAACAAATTTCACCAAGGGTGAAGATGAAATAAATGGATACTACGACTATAGCAGGGAAACGACGACACTGAAAATAGGCATGTGCTGAAGGCGAGACACTTGGACAAGTATGTTATACATTCTTACATTACGTTATGTTGAGCATTATGTATACAAATAATTAGTTTGTTCATCAGCTCACATACACCCATAATAATAGTTCCATTACTTTAGGTGTAAAACATTTTGTGGTGGCAAGATGTTCCCTACAAAAACTTGTGAAATTTTTAGCAAAATTAAATGCCGCACAGAAACTAGCCATCAAATCAATTGGTTTGGGTAGATTGCTGAGCATAAGTTGCAAGTACATTAGGCTGGATTTGTGTGCATGGTTGGTTGAAAGATTTGATCCTCAAAAGTGTGTATTCAAAATATTTGGGAAATGTGTGAAGTTCTGCCCCCAAGATGTGACCTACATAATGGGGTTACCAAGCGCAGGGACAAGTGTGGTGACAACTGGAACAAAAGATAGGATTACTGGTCTTTGTATGTCAATATTTAACGGACAACCGGAGGTGTCTTTGAAAAATTTGGAGTACCATATTGGTGTAATCAAAGATGAGTCTGACGAATTTATACATTTGGTTGTTTTATATATTATTGGTTGTATGCTTTGCCCAACCATGCGAACTATGCTAAGTGCTTCAACATTGCATTTTGTTGTTGACATGTCTTTTTTACGACATACTAATTGGGGTAAGTTTGTATTTGATGCAAAGTTTAGGACAGGGATCAATGGATGGTTGTCTGTTAGTTCTCATGGTATTTTACTTATAACAAATATGCTTGTTAATGTATATATGGTATGAAAAGAATTTGTTATAACACATGATCTTGACTTTATTTGTTATGTAGGTTTTTTATCTTGAACGGGTAACACCAAGAGGAGAAACAATAATTCCTTTGGTGTATTTCGACATCCCACGTATTGGACATTGGGGTGACAATGATGTGAGTAAGCAAATGAGTGATATATCAAAGTTAGGAGACTTCAAGCTAGAAGATATATATATATATATAGGGTTATTTTTGCATATGATAATGTCTTACATATCGTTGACGCGCATATATTCTTGATGTTATGCATGTAGTTATCGGTCTTCATTCATGAGGAGCTAATTGATAATACACTCAATACAGCCACCCAACAAGCATTATTTGGCGTATGTAAATATACCATCTCATTGTATATATTTCCCAAATCCTGTTATAGAAGACCATGGCATGTGGAGGATTTACTATGCTTTGTTTTTTTTTTTTTTGAGCGTCAAATTATTACAAACGGCACTTGTATCTTAAGATTTGCGATTAAGCATTGCCATACTAGAGCTAGTTGCTGAACGCATGGAACAAAAGTTTGATACTTTTTCAATACAATGCACAACATCTTTTTCTGTGATGGATAAATGATTGGGTGAGATTGGACATATCGTGTCCCAAATTTTTGATAAATCAGGGACTGAGAAGGATGCGCCAGACGACATGGGAGGAAATAATGATGAAGAGGGAATTGATATCACAAATGTGAGTACATTTTCCCTTTTTTGTCATAACCACTTCTCTTAATGACGACTTCCTTCGTACATTGATTATGAAATTTATCTTGTAGGTTGAATTGTATGACCAAAAGACTCGGAGAAACGGTGATCAAAATAATTAGGTATTTAATGGGTTGTGTATTAAAAATGCTAGCTTTTTTGTTGCGTGGCACTTATAACCCCTTATAAGATAAATCACTTTTTGGATGGTAGATGTGGTGTTCCCACGAGTAACCCATATTGATGTTGATGTAGAGTGTGTAGTCTACAATTATATATTTGACAACAAACAGTCGTCTAAGTATGTGATTATGGACACTAGATTTGAACATATATCTTATGCTTAACAACTGCTAATGTTATCATGTTCTAATGCATATGCGCACTTAATTAATGTGTTTTGTACTTCTTCAGTGAGCTTCTGGTGTCATTTGCTGACTATGATGATTGCACGCGGGAAGTGTTACAAACCTTAGCCCTAGAACAATGGCTAAGTGGACTTGTTCATAAATCTTCCTTTGTTGATTTTTTTGTGGTGACGTTATGAGCATCAAATTAACATTTCGTGTGTAAAATGTATAAGGTAATTGATTTGTGTGCGTGCATCCCTCCATAAACAAGACGATGGTACTTAACAACGGTCTTCTCTGTAAGTACATATGTTCATATCATGTAATTTTGAGTTGCACTCTTTAATAAATATTTCATGTCTTGTGGCAAGCACATTAATGTGTGTCAATTGATGTGATGTAGCAACAAGCTATTGCAAGTACCACCACATGCAGCAATGGTGCAAAGGAAACCCTACAAAAGTAGAAGTTTAGTCGCCTTATAATCCCTAATTTCAAAACCACTACCAAGTTATCCATTGTTAAAATTTCATTATTTAATAGTTGTTAAGTTAATATCAGATACCTTTACATGATTTAATAAACCAATGTTTATTTGTATTTAGATATATGCCCCAATGAAAGATGATCGCTCACATTGGTATTTACTATTGGTGAATATAGAGAACAAGTAAACAATCCTACTCGATCCTCTACCAACTCCAACAAGGAAAAGGATTCACGCGCACAAATACGAATTGAGTTGTAATATATTTATGATTTTCAGTAACAAACGAATGTGTCCTCGATTTTGGTGTACTTACATGCCAAACTTGTTTTGTAGATTGAGATTTTGGACGACATCCTTGCAAAGAGGGCTCCTGAATTTAAACAAAAATTGCGCAGATGGAATGTTGTTAAACCAGATTGGATCCCCAAATAAGGCAATGGGTTTGATTGTGGACTTTTTGTAGTCAAGATGATACAAGTATCACAGTTGGGACCAGGTTATACATGTGCCGATTCAGACGAAGAGCTTTACTTATCCTACAATCAAAGATTGTTTACCTAATGGTGCACCATTGAGAAATGTAAGATAATAGTGAGGACATGCGAAGGGAGGTGGCTGTTAACTTGGTTATCACTAGGGACAACATAGTGAGAGATAAAATCATACATACGTCACAAGTTCTATTAAGGGTGAAGGTGTAACCACACTGTCCAACATCAATTTGGATATTTTGTTCCTGATCATGCTCAGGTGTATGTGGACATGTTGTATATGGACATGTTATTATGTTAATATAGTTTTGTAATATAATTGGTTGGTCATTGTGTTGTACATATGGCAAGTATGTATGGCTTAATATGCATCGTTTGTATTATGTTTGTGGATTATTGATGACTGTTAACTGGACTGAATTGGCACTGTTGGTGTTGCGTCTTTAGCCAAGAAATGGTGTAGGTGATTTAAGCAAAGATTGGATTGAATTACTCTGGTTAATGGTGCAAATTGTATTTCACATATATCTTAAAGACATATAATGTATAATTGTGAAAAATGAAGTAGAGTTTAGTGGAGGCTGGTGTATTTTGTACCATTGTTCATCAACAATCTATCATGCAATGGAGTAGTGTGTACCCTATTGCATCAACAATCAATCTATACAAGAATATGTAAATATGCAACATGTGTTTTCACACAACAGGGTCCTTGAATGATTATTGTGTCCAAAAAATTACTAGTATTTATTCATAATAACTTGTGTAAATTTCATTCACCAGTCAATATTGTATTCCAATAAATACAATTTGAAATCAAGAAATTTTGATAACACTAATTTATTCTATCAATATCAGATACTATAATTTTTGGTCGCACTACATACCGCCTACATAATTACATCATTTAATATACTTCTAAATTTCACAATTTCTCTCCCTCGTTCTCAGGCCTTGTGTATAAGTTTGTTCCTAACTTTGTTGTATATGTGAGTAGCTAATGAAAAAGTGAAGTTCATCCACATTTCGTTTGAATCTTCCTGCGGACAAATGATACAAGTGGTAAACTTAATGAGCTTTGGGGAGGCATATAAAAAATGTATACAATTACAATTGCGACATGTGGTAAACATAATGAGCAGTGAGGAGGCCTATAAAAAACTTAGACAATTACAATTGTGACATGTTGTCTGTTAGTACTTTACCTTAATTCTAAAGCCTAGACAAAACACTGGAGTTTGGATCATCTTGACAACAAACATGCTACAATCATATTCATTCCCCTGACATGGGGCCCAAGATAGCGCAGATAAAGTGAATGTAGACAAAAAAGGTTGGTATTTATCCTGTGTAAGTTGAAGAACATCATCTAATAAAACAACATTTTGTTCAGTTATGTCAACAATGCATAGATATCAATGGCCGTTGTTCTCGTTGATCGGGATGTATATCTAAATTTGTTGATAGACACAAACATTATTGATAAGTTTGGATCAAGTTAACTAATGTTAGGTCTTGGAATTCAAAATAGATTAATAGTACAGTTATTACAAACCTTATCACAGTATGTGAAATTTTTTGATGTACTTCCTGTTCACAGCACACATAGATTGAAACAAACTTTTTTTACCTTCACTGTTAGCCACAGCATGAGCCAATGCCTATTGTTGAATGCAACGTAATAAATATTACATATACATATTGTATGCAATTTTGTTCAAAAACATTAGGCAAAACCAATATAACACAAGTTTCTTATCGAGAATCACGTGGGTAGGTACCACCTCTCTAACCCAATTTTTGGATTTGTCTCATCTTCTTTAGATATCAAATTGTGAACCAAGTCCACAATCTTTTACATGATTTATGGTAACAACTTATGGGGAAAAAACCCAATGTAACCAACCGAATCAAGTAACCACTGCTTTGGTAATAGTGTCATGAGGGAATGACGTGCAGCATGGTCGTGTTTAAACCTAATTAAAACCTCCTTTTTAAAAAAAAATTAAAAAATTACACCAAAAAAGAGTACAATTATTTAGGATTATGTGTACCTAATAGATAATTAAAACATAAATAGGGTTACAATTAAAATAACCATACCTCATGTCTAGATTCTTGTCAAATATGTAATTCATAATCAATTGCTTATCTTCAAGATAAAGTATGTATACATGTGCATACTCCTCAACGTGTTGTGGGATACCCAGAGTGGAATCTGAAATCTGTTTACCTAAAAGTGTGTTAAACTACCATTCAAGTTTGTCACATACTCAACAATAGAACAAAACAGACCTTATGAATTTCAACAACTGATGCACTATTACAAGGCAATTTCAGTTTGTTAGCAAGCTTATGCAAGGTCTTGTACACATTGATCGATGTGTTGTTTTCATAACCATTCTTGTCATCACCACCCTATGCAATATGAAATTGAACATACACATGTACATGCATTGGTATTCAAAATGATTTCTAACCTTAGGCATTAAATGGTTATGCATTGAATCATCCCATGGTTGATTGTGTTCCAAGGGATTATTCACCTCCCCCTTGCCCTCTTTGTTATCATCCTTCTTCCCCCATGATGTTGTAGTTGAAGTGAGAAAAATATAAGTTAAGTAATACATTAAGTTTGATATATGTTACACCTTTGGTTGTTCGTATGGTGACATCACATATTTGCTTAGCCTCCATTTAGAATCTCTTTGTAGCTACATTGTTGGGAACGATGTTTGGGTGCATGAGTATGAAGTCTCTTTCATGTCTCCAATGTTATTCTATTTGTAACCCATATTGCCAATATTCAATGGACATCGTTGTGCCTCCTGGAATAGTTTTGTGGGTGGTGTGCGAACAACGACAATGGGTGTCCAAAGCCGGTGGTCCACATCCACTTCATTAAGGCAGTTGGTGTTTATATTTTCATTCAATTCAATATCATTTTTTTGCTCATCAACTTGTCCAACATTAGCATGATTGTGTTTGGATTTGTAATTTGATGGTTTTGGTGCATAGCCACCCATAAACATTTGCATCATGCTAATTGTTGAGCCGACCATGCCAGTTAGGTTAACAATCGCATTCTCTATCCTTGACATTCTGACCACCCAAGCCTACACATTTACACAAATGATCATGTGTCCAAAAACATTTAAAATCAAGGTGATTTTAGTATCATGGTATATGCATACCGGTGGTTTTTCATTTGATGTCAAAAAGTTGGCTTCACTGCATGGGTGGATCGTTTCCTAAAGTTTATTGTAGCAACAAGTGGGGTCTATTCATGGTGTCGTCAAACACAGAACAAGTAACCTCTTTACTTTCTAGTCATTTGGAATTTTTTAACTTGATCACTTGTTTCTTAATTTCCTCATCCCCACATGCAGCAATACGAGAGTTGGTTCTACAAGGTGGTTGTTTAACAAATACCCCTTAGGGCGTGACCCGCTCGAGATAAACTATCTACAATAAAAAAAAAAGGTAATTCGCTTAAAGCATTGTGAAACGAGCATAGAAAAAATATACTAAACAAATCAATTGATGACTTACCATAAGAACAAGAAAGCATCCACTAACATTTTTATGTTCACATGTTTGATATTTGTCATACCCCTTCAACCATACCATCAAATATAAATTTCTCCCAATTTCTCTCTCCTATAGAAGAAACGTCTACCATAGTTTGAAGATACGTGTTGCTGATTGAAGTCCTCATGTTTGGGTATAGAAGATGTCCGATAAGAAATAGCATAAAATATATCCTAAATTCATCCAAGTCCACTTTAAGTACACAAAGTCTGTCATTCATGTGTGTCAATGAGATATCCTTCACTCCATTGAACATTGAATTCCAAATCCCTTGAATTCTTTCACTAGGCCCAGCAATATCCACATGCAACCCTTTATTTCTCAAACCCATGACACATTCTACATCCATGGTTGATAACTGAATAACTTCACCGCAGACATTTACTATCAAGGACACAGTGTCAAACCATTCAATCAACCATGCACATAAAGCCCACTTTAGTTCTCCACATATGAGGCTTAATATCCCCCCAAAACCAAGTTCTTTTATTGTAACTTTCTACTCATCACATAACTTTCGTATCATTTTTACAATTTTTCCAGGCGAACACCTTGTACCAAGCGTCCCCTTGGATAATTCGTCAAAACATATACAGAAATGTCAATTGAAGATGTGAAATAAATTTAAACCATGCACACAAAAATTAACATCAACATTTTATTTACCCGTACTGCCATTTCTCATAATTGTCTTTTACACGATTATATTCACTCTTCGCCTAGATAGACATTTCTTTGTACTTCTATTTCTCGCTATCTTTCATCTTCCTCCATTGGTCAGGCAGTTCTTTAATCACCTTATGAATACAAGTGCCAATTGGAAGCCATTATTACTTTCCCTAGCCCAAACAATACTTGCTTTTTGTAAAACAAAGTATACCTCGCGGGTGACTTTTTTATCAGCGTTTCCTTTGATATTCTCCATTCATTCCTTACTATAATGGAAGTACAAAAAATGCGTGCATTATCAAATAATGAATCTAAACATTAACCACAAACTAATTTGACCCTACAATACGCTAATTTTTAATACTAGAAAAATAGTCATGCGCCAGGTGGACGTTGTACTTTAAAGCTTTCGCCCTTTGACCTGTGGGACCTCTTCTTCCTCCTGGAATATGTACCATAATATGAAGTCTACACTGTGATGAATATGAAATCTATTCAACAGTATAATCATAACTTACATTATAAATATCACCAAATTGAACTTCCCAAGTCCTGGGGCTTGCTAATTCCCTGCAAATGTCACATATTGTATAGGTTAAATAAATAAGTATATGCTACACATATACTTCTCTAAACCATTTAGAAATCCTTCTCAAACACACTCACCAAAATATTCATTCACAACTATAACATTAACACCAACATTCAATGTTTGCAAGTATGACAAAAACATAAAGGTCAAACGCTAAAAACATACCATTAATAAAAAAAACTAACATTTAATATATTCACTACTAATTTCTAGATACCTTATTGTCTATTTCCTCTTGTTGGTTAATCACTACAAGTCGATATTACCTCTAAATGAGGAGTGTACACACTTCTACATGGACCAAGACAAATCAATTGTGGAATAAAGAAAGGAGATATTTATGACATCAAACCCATATTGGAAGGAGTAAGAGGGATTTGTGATGAGGAGAGAGACACCAATGTCGAAACAAAGAAGAGGGATTGGGATGAATAGGGGACATGCTGATTTTGGAAGATAGAAAGAGAAGACACAATGACCTCAATGTTAAGTGCAGGGAGGGATTTGGGCATTGTTTTTTGGCGGGATTAAGAGGAGGGAGCTGATGTAGCTAGCTGCCACAACCTGATTGGTTGGTATGGAATTAAACCCTAAACAACATCACTTGGATTTGTCAAGAAAAAAAAAGAACATGATCGATCGCACTCATACACGATCGATCGAACAATTTCAGACTACCTACAATTATAATGCTAATGTGAGGGGGGATTGAACAACTATTCTTCTGCTACAACAACACCTCTACATGGATCTATTGTGACTAAGTGGTCGATCACCAAGTTTTAGAATGTGAACATTTTATACACTTGCTCAAGCGATTGCATTAATAACCGTCTGATAGATAAGTTTTAGAATACTATTCATGATCAATCATTACTCTGTGATCGATTGCTAAGTTTCAGTATGTGAAGGATTGATCGCATTAGTAACTGATTGATCATTAAGTTTCAAATATGCTAAACAATCGATAATTTTTTACAGATCGATCGCTAAGTTTCAGAATTTGACCATTTTATACATCTGCTTGATTGATCACATTAACAATTGATCGCTTGTTAAGTTTCGGCTTCATACGCGATTGATCATGATTCATCGATTGATCAATAAGTTTCAGAATGTGAAGGATCAATTGAACTACGAACTAATCGATTGTTAAGTTTCAAAATGTGATATAAGATCAATCATTTTTCACTGATCGATCGCTAAGTTTTAGAATGTGACTATTTTATACACCTGCTCGATCGATCACATTAATAATTGATCAATCTTTAAGTTTCGGATCGATACACGATCGATTATTATTCACTAACCGATCGCTAACATGTGCTAGCGCAACAAAACCTTAAAATCTTGTACAATGTTTTTAACTCTCGTAAACTTAGCTACTTTGTCGTAAAATTTTCCATACAAGTAGTAAATATTCCTCTCCACAAATGTGGTTATCTCACACCAAAAAAATGATGAATCTTCCTCAATTACTAAGAACTTATTCACATATGTTGTAAAAATTTCATTACAAGACGTAAATTTTTCTTTGCTATATGTTCTTAACTCTCCCAAAGTTATCCACATTTGTCGTAAATCCGTCGTCACATGTTTTAAGTATTCCCATCAACCTCATAACTAAATCTTTACGAGACTTAAAATCTGTAACACCCCAAAAATCGGGGTCTTTAATTTAACAAAATTCAGGCAGAGTCTCCTTTGTATGGGGAGCTTTACCCAAAACACAACCTATGCAATTATACTACATTGACCACATCGAGTCCATATATGAATAAATATTGACCACACCGGGTCCATTTACCCATCAAATAATAAAATTTCATTCACCCCAAGTAATATCCACCATATCATCCCAAAAGAATAGGCCAAGCTATGACACTTACATTCCAAAAGAATTACACTCAAACTTAGCAGCATAATAAACAAAATACTAGACTATACATGATTGTAAATCAATTCTCTAGTCTAGCACAAAAATAAACTATAACTCTAGATGTCTACCTCGGGATCTAGGTTCCTCTCTGGTGGAACCTCCCAATTTTTTGACTCGTCAACGTCAGGATCTTCCTCTAGCACAAAATCTGAAAAAAAAAAAAAAACGTTATTGGTAAGGGGTGAGCACTAAGTACTTTAGGAAAATCCTCTCAAATTCTAACAATGTTTAAAAAACGTAGAAAATGGTTGGTCTCATTTCACAAATAGCATACGTAAATTTTGAAAGAAAACATGACATTTTCAAAGATCTCAAGTTTATACATTAACAATAATTAAGTGCAAGAGTAAAGTCAATCCCACCATAAATAACCATTCCAAAGAGTAATTATTCCTACAATAATTTTCAAGATAATCATATCCAAAAGATAATGCAATAAACAATAACCATAATGTATCTCAAGTTTGATGTAAGATAATCGCATGAATAAACACATAGAGAATATCCTGGCCCACACATTCACAATTCCTTGCAAGGATATCAATTTCGGGAAGGGCGCCTACCGATGCATTGTCCCATACCAATGCTCCGGCAATAACAAATCCGACCCAGACATAGTATACTAATCCTCTGACACGGCACCCGTGAGCTAATAGTTGTAGAAAAAGTTCAAACCCACACGGAGTAAGAACCACACACATCTACCCACTCTACGATATTCGGTCAATGGCCACCCATAGCCATCCAAACACTTCCATGAGATTCAATCACCAACAATTTCTCAAATACACTCAATTCCATAAATCTCCAATTTTTCACATTCAAATCCACATTTATTTCACAATGGAACAATGTAAGAAAAATTAACAAGAGATCATCATAAATACCATTGTGTTGTTCAATACGAAACACTAATATTTTGAAATCAAGAATAAAGGAAAAATCAAGGGAAAAACCCACTTCTCTTGAAATCTAGAGTTTTGAATATGAGAAAAGAACTTTGATGGTTACCCAACCATCCCATTGTTTAAAACATGCTAACATTTGCAAAAACATCAAGAATCCATGATTTCATAGCATATTAATATGATGTAGAGTCAAAGAAAATATATATGTATAATCCTAGTCTCAATTTAAGAGAATGGAAGAAAACCCCTACTTGAATCAAAATTCCAAGTAAGAACCCAAGCTATAGTGACCTCCTTCTTCCATTTTCTTACTTCCTTAATCTTCCTCTAAGGTTCCAAGAGGTGTGGGGTGAGAGTGGAGTGAAAAGAATGGGAGTAAATGGGATGAAAGTCGGTTTTTTAAACACATCAGCCCCGATTTTTACTGTTCACAGGCTGATTTGGTTTTTTTTTCCAAAATTACAGTTATGCCACTAAGAATCTCAAATTTGATACATATGACTACTCTAAGGTTTTTCGACGTTCCAGATTCATTTTTAATGTTATTTTAACCTAAAAATATTTATTTTTATGAATTATCTCAAAACTAAAATAAATTTACACTCGAAACACGAAAATTACTATTTTATTCTTTCGAACCGCTATATGTGCTAAAAGGCTATTCCAAGTTTTTCGGATCTCCCAGTTTCAATGATAATATTATTTTGACCTAAAAAAATTTATATTTTTACTTAGTTACCGTTATCAACCTTAAACACCTCCAAAAATTAAATTTCACCATTAATTTGTCTCCATAGTATTTATTCATACTATTGAAATCTATAGGGTTCATGCATACCTCATCACCTATATTAGTATTTCAAAAATAATTACTTGCTATATAAAGATAAAAGTGTGGGGGTTTACAATCTACCCTCTTAAAGAAAGTTTTGTCCTCGAAACTTACCTTAAGTAGAGAACAGATGAGGGTACTTCTCTCACATCTCCAACTCTGGTTCCCAAGTAGCTTCCTTCACTCCATGGTGTTGCCACAAAACCTTCACTAGTCTGATGACTTTGTTGCGGAGCACTTCTCTTTGGTATCAAGAATCTTCGCCGGTTTTTCTTCATAGGTGGCTCCGTCTTAAACTTCAATATCCTCCAAATCTATAACATGCGTGGTCTCCGACTGACACTTCCTCAACATCGACACATGAAACACGTCGTGTACTCCAGATAACTGAGCTGGTAATCGAAGTTGGTACGCCGCTTTGCCCACCGCTTTGATCATTTCAAATAGTCCTATGTACCTTGGACCTAACTTTCCCTTCTTGCCAAATTGCAACACTCCCTTCTTGGGTGATACTTTAAGAAACACGTAATCTCCCACCTTGAATTCCAAGGGTCTTTGTCTTTTATCCACATAGCTTTTTTGTCAACTTTGTGCCGTGCGTAATCTCTCCCAGATGAATTGAATTTTCTCTGTAGTTTCTCGAACAATTTTTGGCCCAAACAAGCTACTCTTGCCAGCTTCCAACCAACAAGTTGGGGACCTACATGGTCTTCCATACAACGCCTCATACGGTGTCATCCCAATACTTGCCTTATAGCTATTGTTGTATGCAAATTCCACCAACGACAAATGATTGCTCCAACCTCCCTTGAAGTCCAACACACAAGCACATAACATGTCTTGTAGAATTTGGATCACCCTCTCGGATTAGCCATCCATTTGGGGATGAAAGGCTGTGCTAAAATGCAACTCTGTCCCCATAGCTTTTTGAAGACTTTGCCAAAATTGTGCTATGAAACGAGAATCAGGATTTGACACAATGGATAGCGAAACTCCATGCAATCTCACTATCTCGCAAATATAGAGCTTGTTCAGGGTCTCTAACATGTCGGTGGTCTTCATACTCAAGAAGTGAGCGGACTTGGTGAGTCTATCAACAATGACCCATACGACAGAAAGCCAGATATGAAGTCCATGGAAAGCCAGATACGAAGTCCATGGTGATGTGATCCCACTTCCACTTGGGAATAGGCAAGGACTATAATAATCCTCTGGGTTTTTGATGCTCAATCTTCACTTGCTGACACACCACACATTTTGAAATGTATCTAGCCATATCCTTCTTCATTCCTTCCACCAATACTGCTGCTTCATGTCCCTATACATTTTGGTACTACCCAGATGTATGGAGAACTTGGAACGATGACACTCGTCCAACATTTCTTCCCGTACTTGGTCATGATCGGGTGCACATAGCTTTCCTCGAAACCATAACTCATCATCACTTATTGCCCAATCCTCAACAATCTCACTCCTCTCCAACTTACTCCGGATAGCCTCCAACTCCCTGTCTAATCGTTGCAACGCCACAATCCTTTGTCAAAGCATCGGTTGATCTACAAGATTAAATAGGCATGGTCGATTCTCCTATCTATCCACTCATAGATTAAATTCCTCCAAAGCATCCATCATCTTTCACCTATTCACCACAAGGGAATTGATTTCACCCCGAGATTTTCTACTTAGTGCATCCACTACTACATTTGCCTTCTCAGGATGGTAATTGAGTGTGAAATCATAGTCTTCTAAATACTCAATCCACCTTCTTTGCCGAAGATTCAAGTCCTTCTAGGTGAATATGTACTTGAGGTTCTTATGATCAGAAAAAACTTGAAATTTCTCTCCGTACAAGTAACACCTCCACAACTTAAGAGCAAAAACCATAGTGGCAAGCTCTAAATCATGAGTGGGATAATTCTATTCATAAACCTTGAGTTGCCTCAAGCCATAGGCAACCACCTTCCCTCTTTGCATTAACACACACCCTAAGCCTCGTAGCAAAGCATCGGTGTACACATCGTATCCTTCCCCATTACTCGAAATAATGAGGACATGAGTGGTTGTCAACCTCTCCTTCAAGGTGCAAAAAACTAGTTCACACTCTTGAGTCCACAAGAATTTTTCTCCCTTCTTTGTGAGATGTGTCATTGGCATTGCTAGCTTTGAGAACCCTTCCACAAGCCTCCGGTAGTAGCCTGCTAAGCCCAAGAAACTACGTACTTCGGTCACATTCTTTGGTGGTTTCCACTTCATCACTACCTCAATCTTTGCGGGGTCAACAGCTACCCCTTGTTCCGACACAACATGGCCAAGGAATTTCACTTCCTTCATCCAAAACTCACACTTACTCATCTTTGCATATAACTTATGTTCTCTCAATGTCTGTAGTACAATAGAAAGATGGCGTCGATGTTCCTCATGAGTCCGGGAATAGATTAGTATGTCATCAATAAACACGATGACAAATTGATCTAGATACGGCCGAAATACCCTGTGCATTAAATCCATGAAGGCTGCTGGAGCATTAGTCAATCCGAATGGCATCACTGTATACTTAAAATGACCATACCAAGTACGAAAAGCATTCTTAGGAATATCTTCCCCTTGATCCGCAATTGATGAAACCCTGTGCGAAAATCAATCTTGGAGTAATACTTAGAACCCCTCAACTGATCAAATAGGTCGTCAATTCGTGGCAAAGGGTATTTGTTCTTCACTGCTACTCGATTCAATTTTTGGTAATCCGTGCACAACCGAAGTGTCTCATCATGCTTCTTCACGAAGAGTACCGGGGCTCCCCAAGGTGAAGTGCTCAAACGGATAAACCCAATGGTCAACAGATGATCCAGTTGCTTCCTTAGCTCTTTTAACTCCAAAGGTGCTATCCGATAGGGAGCGACGGATATGGGTTCAATTCCTGGGTAGAGATCAATCTTGAACTCAATCTCCCTGTGTAGGGGTAGTCCGGGTAGTTCGTCTGAGAAGACATCTGAAAAATCTAATACTATCAACACCACATCCTCATGAAATTTATCTCGATCATCTCCCATCAAGCTAGCTAAAAAACTCAAATGGCTCCCCGCCTTCGCTTTCAAGAACCTACTACCCATAGTACGAAATGGATGGGAGGAATTTTGGTTATTCACAAAACTGAATACTACCCCTTCCGGTAGTTGAAAAGAAATCTGTTTATGGAAACAATCCATTATCGCCCGGAATGTGGATAACAAATTCATCCCAAAGATCACGCCATCCCCCTTCATGTCTAAGGCAACCAAATCTACAATCAATTCGTGCTCCCCAATTCAAAATACGCAACCCTACATATCCGGCTAGTATCTAACCGTTCTCCCGTAGGCATATTAATACACAATGCATGTTCTAGCTTCTCGAATACCAATCCCAATTTAATAGCATATGCAGTACATATAAATGAATGAGTCACACCTGGATCAAATAAAATTCGGGCCTAAGAATTGTAGAGGAGAACAATACCTTCCACCACTGCATTGGAGGCATCTTCCTCCGGTTGGGTCAAAGCAAATACCCTTCCTTGGTTGGCGCCACTTGGGGCTAGAGTTTCAAACAGTCTCTGCTGTTGTAGTGGTCTTTGTAGCGGTGGCTTGTTTGCATTCACCCACCCGGTTGCTTGGTTGGTTTTGGTTGAAAGCAATGGGCAGTTATCTTTGAAGTGCCCAACACCTTTACATGCAAAGCATCGACGTGGGTCGGTGCCTACTATCTCTAGTACTCCTCCCGCCCCTCCAGCTGTCTGTGGTCTCTGTCCAACTACTTGATCTGGGCAACGGTAGGGTGCCGCTCTCTGTGCTCCACTGCTACTAGCACCCGTCCTAATCGGTCCTCCCCTCATAAGGCTCTGTGCCGCTGATTATCTTCCATGTCTCTCTCCACCAACATAGCCCTATCTAAAAGATCCCTATAGTCATGGATCCTAAGAGCCACAAGTTTCTCCCTAATGGCCGGCCTCAAGCCTTGCTCAAAATGTTTGGCCCTCCTGGCCTCTGTGGATATGAATTATGTAACATATCTGGACAACTCCTCAAAATTTCTCTCATACTCCCCCACCATCAAACTACCCTGTCGAAGAACGAGGAAATCGGCACTCATCTTGTCTCTAACCGACTCAGAAAAATATTTGTCTTGAAAGACTTGATCGAACTCCTCCCAAGTAAGTGTATCTGTATTCCTCTGTCTCTTTACTGAATCCCACCAATGGTCGGCTTCCCCCTCGAACAAATAGGTGGCTAAGTCAACCCTCAAGTATTTGGTAACTCCCATGCTTTCACAAATCTTCTTCACCCGGCGGATCCATCTAGTTGCATCCAAAGGATTGGAGATCCGTTAGAAGATAGGCGGGTGTTGCCTCAAAAATTCCCGAAGAGTTACCATCCTCTGGTTGTCATCCCCATTGCCCGACACTTGTGCTAAGGGGTGAGCTGCACCATTATGGTTGTTGTTTCCATTCTGGTTTTGTACCAAAGTGGTGAGCTCCCTTAAACATTGATATATGCCGCTTATGGCATCGGGAGGTGGTGGTGGTGGTGGTGGATTTGCTTGTCCTCCCTGACCACGCCCACGTCTACGTCCACCGTCCATCCTGCACATCAATGCACAATTTAGTTTCATTGATGTACAAGACATCCTAGTTATCACTTTGATCTAAAGCATAAGGTTTGTATAAAATTAGATCAACAATTTTCTTCAACCTAGTCCTACTTTTCTAGTGGTAATCCATAACCTATAGCTCCCATGTAAGACCTAATTCTTAGGAACTGAAACCAAATCTGTAACACCCCAAAAATCAGGGGTCCTTAATTTAACAAAATTCGGGTAGAGTCTCCTTTGTATGGGGAGCTCTACCCAAAATATAACCTGTGTAATTATACTACATTGACCACACCAGGTCCATATATGTATAAATATTGACCATACCGGGTCCAATTACCCGTCAAATACTAAAATTTCATTTATCACATGTAATATCCACCATATCATCCCAAAAGAGTAGGCCAAGCTATGACACTTACATTCCAAAAGAATTACACTCAAACTTAGTAGCAGAATAAACAAAATACTAGACTATACATGATTATAAATAAATTCCCTAGTCTAGCACAAAAATAAACTATAGCTGTAGATGTCCACCTCAGAATCTAAGTTCTCCTCTAGTGGAACCTCCTAATTTCCCGGTTCGTCAACGCCGGGATCTTTCTCTAGCACGAAATCTGAAAAAAAAAAAAACGTTATTGGTAGGGGGTGAGCACTAAGCACTGTAGGAAAATCCTCCCAAACTCTAAAAGGGTTTGAAAAATGTAGAAAATGGTCGGTCTCATTTCACAAATAGCATACGTAAATTTTGAAAGAAAACATGACATTTTCAAAGATCTCAAGTTTATACATTAACAATAATTAAGTGCAAGAGTAAAGTCAATCTCACCATAAATAACCATTCCAAAGAGTAATTATTCCCACAACAATTTTCAAGATAATCATATCCAAAAGATAACGCAATAAACAATAACCACAATGTATCTCAAGTCTTCTATAAGATAATCGCATGAATTAACACATAGAGAATATCATGGCCCACACACACACAATTCCTCGCAAGGATATCAACTTCGCGAAGGTCGCCTACCGATGCATTGTCTTATACCAATGCACCGACAATAACGAATCCGACCCAAGCATAGTATACTAATCCTTTAACACTGCACCCGTGAGCTAATAGTGGTTTGGTCCCGCAAGGCACCAACCCCACTACGAGTGGTAGAAAAAGTTCAAACCCACACGGAGTAAGAACCACACACATCTACCCACTCTACAATACTCGGTCAATGACCACCTATGGTCATCCAAACGCTTCCATGAGATACAATCACCAATAATTTCTCAAATACACTCAATTCCATAAATTCTCAATTTGTTACATCCAAATTCACATTTATTTCACAATGGAACAATTTAAGAAAAATTAACAAGAGATCATCATAAATACCATTGTGTTGTTCAATACGAAATACTAAAGTTTTGAAATCAAGAATAAATGAGAAATCAATAGAAAAACTCACTTCTCTTGAAATCTAAGGTTTTGAATATAAGAAAAGAACTTTGATGGTTACCCAACCATCCCATTGTTTAAAACATGTTAACATTTGCAAAAATATCAAGAATCCATGATTTCATAGCATATTAATATGATGTAGAGTCAAAGAAAACATATATATATAACCCTAACTTCAATGTAAAAGAATGGAAGAAAAACACCTACTTGAATCAAAATTTCAAGTAAGAACCCAAACTCTAGTGACCTCCTTATTCCCTTTTCTTCCTTCCTTAATCTTACTCTAAAGTTCCAAGAGGTGTGGAGTAAGAGTGGAGTGAAAATAATGAGAGTAAATGGGATGAAAATGAGTTTTTAAACACAGCAGCCCCGATTTTTACTATTCACAAGCTAATTTATTTTTTTCAAAATTACGATTTTGCCACTAAGAATCTCCAATTTGATCCATATGACTACCCTAAGATTTTTCAACGTTGCGGATTCATTTTTAATGTTATTTTAACCTAAAAACATTTATTTTTATGAGTTATCTCAAAACTAAAATAAATTTACACTCGAAATACGAAAATTACTATTTTATTTCTCCGAACTGCTATATATGCTAAAAGGCTATTCTAAGTTTTGCAGATCTCCCAGGTTCAATGATAATATTATTTTGACCTAAAAAAATTATATTTTTACTTAGTTACTCTTATCAAGCTTAAACACCTCTAAAAATTAAATTTCACCATTAATTTGCCTCCACAATATTTATTCATATTATTGAAATCTATAGAGTTCATGCATACCTCATCACCTATATTTGCATTTCAAAAATAATTACTTGTTATATAAAGATAAAAGTGTGGGGGTTTACAAAATCACTTATATATCTTGTAAAATATACAATACAAGTATTAAATACTCCTCTGACTTGTAACATAATCTATAAATTTGATATCTGAGACCAAAATAATGGTAAATCTTCCTCAACAACTTGTAACTTATTCAAAGAAGAAGTATAAATTTCATTAACTCACTTAAATTTTCCTTTACTGTATGAAATCTATCCATTATAGTGGTAAGTCTATGAATATTCCATTTCACCACATTCGTAGTACAACCCACGATAATAAATACCACATATGTTATATATTTACCTATAATTTTGTAATATCAACCACTGTTTTTGTAAACTTCACCAACCTTAAACTAAAATGTATCAACAATCGGAACAAAATCTTCAACTCTAGTAAAATGTTCCTTCAACCACGTAAGGATATGCATCTGAGTCGTAAATCCTTCACCAATGTTTTAATTTATCATCTTGTCTCCTAATTATATCCTTAAGACTCATAAACGTACCCACAAATATTATAACATACACCATACAAGTAGTAAATACTCCTCTCCACCTGTAAATTTATTAACAAATTTGATATTTCAGATCATAAAACTGACTCAACTACTTGTAACTTATTAACAAATACCGTAATAATTTCATTACTAACGTATATTTTTCTTTGCTATGTGAAATCTAACCATTGTGGTGCTAAATCTATGAATATCCCTTTTCGCTACATTTGTATTAAAACCTATTATAATGACTCCCATAAATATGATATATTTACTAATAGAAGTCGGCAACTTATCCAAAAAATCATAACAAAACCTTGAACTCCAGTAAAATATTCTTTAAGCATCATAAAGTTATCCTTTTTCCTTGTAAATCCTTCCTCATATGTTTTAATTTACCCCACATGTCTCATAAATGAACCCTTAAGGGTCATATGATAACTACCAACATCATAAATTATACTGTATTAGTCGTAAATACTCCATAATACTTGTAAACTTATCCACAAAACTGGTAAATTATCTTCAAATACTTGTGAATTATTCACAAATATCATAAAAATTTCATTAAGTGATGTAAATTTTCTTTCCTTTATGAAATCTAACCATTATGGTGGTAAATCCTTCCTCATATATTTTAATTTACCCCACCTGCCTTATAAATGTAACCTTAAGGGTCATAAACTTACCACTAACGTAATAAATGTACTATAGAAGTAGTAAATGTTGCTCTCTACTTGTAAGTTCACACACAAAACTAGTAATTGGGTCCACAAAATGGTAAATGTCTCTCAAATACTTGTAAATTTTTTTACAAATGTTGTTCAATTTTTATCAAACAACGTCAATTTTCCTTATGTATACAAATCTAATGATTAAGCTTGTAAAAACATGCACCAATAAATGCTCTTTTAGACTTGTAATAACATTCACAACTCTGGTACCATTAACCACAAATATGGTAAATCGGCCTTATACCTAATGAACAACGATGTAAGTGTTGTTGTAATTTTATCATCAATTGTCAGAATTATTTACAAAGAGTGGTAACAGTTCCTCACCCATTTGTAATTAGGCACCAAATTAGAGTTAATTGTAAAAAGTACACAGAAAAAAATGTAGGGTAAAAAATTCCTTAATTTTGATAATTATTTGTTTACAAGTACATTATTTGAAATTTTTATATTTTTTTCTGACCTTTTATATCCTCTGTTGATCCATGCATATTTTTTTTTTTGAAAAATAATGCATTAAACATCTCTTAGTTTTATGGGAGAACTTTAATATTCCGTATTTTTATGTCCTCCCTTGATTCATGTGTAATTTTTTTAGAAAATGGTTTTATTTTCAAATTATATTTAATGCACCTTGATTCATGCGTATTTTTTTTAAGTGATTTTGTTTTCAAATTATATTAATATAGGAACTCTATAAAAGTATAATAATAACATTGTAACAATAACAATGCAATAAGACATTTAAACAAAATATTGTACTATTATATTTTTTCAAATATATATTTTCATATAATTTTATTCAAAATAATTCATCTCTCATTTGAATTTGTTACCACATGCATAAAAACTACTAAACATTGTTTTTGTTACATTGTATTGTTACACTGTTTTTATCATACTATTGCTTAATCAATTTGTTTCATTTTTGTTATAGTGTAAATAATTTTATATTTTAAATTATATAAAAAAATAATCAACAAATTTTAAAATTCAAACAAAATGGTATATTCTAAAATAAATGAAATATTAAAGTTCTTTCATAAAATTAGAAAACATTTAATGCATAAATATAATTTAAAGACAAAACCACTTTCCAAAAAAAACATACACATAAATCAAGGTACATCAAAGATTTTAAATTAACTGATTTTAAATTTCAGCGCTTAAGATAAATGTCTTGTTATAGTTTTAAGAAAAAAAATTTTATAAAATGAGTATTTATGTCTTTGTATCACAGCTGTGTATTTTTTAAAAAAATATTTTATTTTATATATTTTTTATAATTATTTCTAATTTAATGTATCAACTTCTAAAAAATCTCAGTAAATATCTTGTGTCTCTCTCTCATCCCGGGGGTTGAGTTTCAAACTTTGATACACATCAACAAATGCAAAGTCAACACTGACAAGGATAGTTAGCTACTTTTGCTCAATTAATGACAGAAGCCGACAAGGAGCCGTGAAAGCGGTGTACGCGTGTTTGTGTAGCAGCCTCTATTTATTTTGGGGAAATAGATGGCTCACCCTGCATAACCTGTGAAGTGTCCAACGAGCCAATCAGCCCATTGGTGGCTATTTCTACTGCATGTTTACAGTCCTTTTTTTTTAATACTTAAATATACCATTATTTCATTCATTCTAATTTTCTGTTGAAACAAACAAAAAGGCCATCAAACTTATTTTAATCTGTTTCTTTAACTTCTAAGAGAGAGAGAGAGATGGAACTGCGTATTAAATGTTACGAGACATTACAATATTTATCCGGCGGGGAAAAGCCCTTTCCAGCTGCAGTCAGTTGTTATGGGTCGTTGTAATATCTATCCGGCGGGGTAAAGCAATTTGTTTTCCTCGATCGGTAACTTGACAAGGGCGGCCCTTTCCAGCTGATGAAATCAAACATGGACTTTGAGGCTGTGTATGTTGAACTCACCGATAAGGCGGTGTCAGGGGATTATGGGTCGTGTCGAATATTAATTAATTTTAATTTAATTTATTTAATTAATTATGTCGTACTAGATTGATTTATTTATTTTCGTGTCGTATTTATATTTATATTTGTGTTGATTCACATAAATTTTGAATAAGAAATTTAACGCTAATATTTTATTATCACTTAATTGAATTCATACTCATACTTTTTCTACAAACTAAAAATTAACTTGATAAACATAATAAAAATAATAATAATAAATAAAAATATCGTTTTTATACAATAACTATGTCAGTGCTTAATAAAAAAGTTACAAATAATTAACATTTTATTTTTATAATACTAGGTAAACATGTTAATTTCATGTTAATTATTATACAAACGAGAAAATATCTATTCTTAAGTAATTGAGCTCATCGTGTCAATTTTGGATTTGGCGTGTTGAACTCGAATAATTGTGTGTCGGGTCATTTTCGAGTTCATGTCAACTTATAATCGAATTCGTGTTATAAAATTCGTGTCAAATTCGAATCGTATCATCGTATTGAGTCGAAAATTGTCACTCCTACTCACCGAGCATTGATAAGAGTATCTAATCCCTTAGAATTAAGTTGTAAAAATTGTGTTTGATGTTATTTTGATTCAAAATTGTTGACACGAGACCTAATTGAGCCTAATTTAGTTGGTCAGGATGTCGGAGGTGAATCTCAACTAAAGCCAATAATAAATCTCTTATGCGTCACTCTTGTTGGGTTGTCCTCTATTTTTTGTGTCTCTCTTTAACGATTCTATTTTGATGTTATGTCAAGACTAAGGTGTTGCGCCAATATTATTGTAACAGTGATTTATGAGGAGGTCTAGGAAGGTACTTGGAATCAAAGATGGAATTATGAGGAGGTCTAGGGTTTAAAATTTTTCATTATCCTTCTATATTTTTAAAAAATTTTATTGCTAACCTCTAACTTTTCAAAATATTTAATGTGTAAGGATCTCACCTAGTGTATTTAAAAATATCAATGACTTAGTATTTAGTAACCATTTAAAATATAATCACATGAACGAGTGTCGCTTGTACTGACGAAAATATTTGTTGGACTATTTTGATGATATAGAGAAAAAATAAATGACTTTTTATAAATAAAAAAATATAGATACAAATATGAGTTATATCAAAAACAGTTGGTTGACTTATAATTCATTTTTATTATAGTATCACATAAAACTATTATTTGTGATCTTTATTTATTTATAGAAATAAAGTTACGTTGTAAACAAGAAAAAAAATAGAGAATATTAACACAAATGAATTTTTATGATGGCATGAACTACTTTTGAGTTTTGTGCTCAAAAATAATTTTTTCGTTACCATTGCATAAAAATTAAAAATTTAATAATTTTTTTATAAATAAAAAATTATCATTGATAATAACATTGAATAAACCTATTGAATTAATTTTTTGTCTATATTATTGTAGGAGTGCAACTCGGGTGGATTGGGCACATTGATAGGTCAATACTAGTTCAACCCTAACTCTAACCCTACATCAACCCGAATATTACCTGAGTTTAATTCAGGCGGGGTCCGATTGAATTCGAGCCACTTAATTCGGGTTGATTTCAGGTTAAAAATCGGATTTCGCTTAGATTACTTAATTTGGGTTAATTTTTGAAATGTCGATTTGATTTTTTTTAAGTATAGATCTGATTTTTGCTAGTGATCTGAGATGAAGGGTGAAACACAAATGAAGATAGAGGGAGGAGTGAGAGACGGAGGCTGAAAGTCTGAGACGACTCAAATGAGTGATGATTGAGAGAGGGAGACTAAAAGAGGGAAGAGTGACGAATAAGAGGGGGATTTGAGAGTAATGGAGGCACGGGAGTGAAGACTTGAAGTGAAGTGAAAGTCTGAACTCTAAAGAGTGAAAATAAATACTAACTCTGGTTAAATATATATTATATATTTATGTATATTCGGGTTGAACCCAACAATCCGAAACTTGCCCAAATCTGGTTTCAGTTTTTTTGCTCAGACCCAACCCAAGTATTAAAAATTTTAACTCAAACTCTATTTTTTTAAGATTGAGCTCGAGTTAAATTCAGGTTGGCCCGCTCAAATTGCGCCGGTTATTGTTGTTGACTCCCTCAAAATAAAATCCTGTTTCTATTCCTGGTCAGAATGTCATTTGGATTCAGTGGTACTTCCTGGCAATGGTGCATTGAAGTAGGATAGGAACCAAAAGCAAGTGGGCGTATCTTTAATCATATGGTCTTGCTTTATTGGAGATAAACAGTAAGCTTGTTTATCATAACACTAAAATATTCATAATAATCTAATTATGATCATCTTAACTTTTTGATTCTTATCATATGCATATAATATTGACATTATATGCATATAAATGAGCCAACTTGACCTTAAATAGGAGTCTAAACTTTAATTTGAAAGATACATGCGCTCTTGACTTCGGAAAAAATACCTAACCCATCACGAATACTCTTTACCAAGTAGTCAATTTTTAAAAATCTAGCCAGTGGCTGCACTCGACTCATTTACACCTTCCACGCAATACTTTTAACTTCATTTATATTTTTAGTAAATTGCACTAATGGTACTTAAAATTTCTCATTAGTTGAACTTTAGTACTTAAAATTTTAATTTCGACAATTTAATTCTCAAAGTTCACGGATTGAACCAATATGACCCCTCACACTATCATTTAAATTGGTGATAGAAAACCGTCATGTGTGAGACATATGACCATTATTAAGGACAATTAAGTCAATATGTAGCACTCCTACATTCAAATATCATTATTCTTCTTTTGAAGTTTGAACCCCTTTAAACATAAACCCGACCACCCTTCTTTTTTCTCACTTTTTTTTTTCTTTTTTCTCTTACACACAACAGAGTGCAAACAAACCCCAAACCCTGTACTCCGTATCCATGCACAAACACATACACATTTTTTCCCTGGCTCTCTCTCTCTCCCCTCCCCCACTTCCATATTTGCCTTTCTCTTCAAAGAAAACACAACCATACACAGTCTCTCCCGCCCCCAACTCTCCCTCACCCTCTCTCTATTTTTCTCCCCCTTCCAAAATTGCATTTCTCTACCCATCACATTATTAACCAATTGAGCTTCCTCACTGTTAGTTACAATGAACCTCAGCACACTGCAACAGCTTAACCAAATCCAGCTGATCAACACATGTGAAACTGTTGTAACTAACTCCTGTCCAGCTCAGCAAAATCTGTAACAGAGTTGACAGTTTGTTAGTCTAAGAATTGTGTATAAATACAACATCATGTATAGATTAAGTGGTAATGAAAAATAAATCAGCAATGAAAGTTCTCTGTCTTCATCTTCTTCATCTTTCTGAAACTGTGTATTTCAACATGGTATCAGAGCTGTAAATCAGACAAACGTCTGTATCAATGGCAACAAATTCAGTAGGTACTTCTCCTTCATCCTTTTCTTCTTCATCTTCAACTACTATAAACACAGTCTCATCTCAGTCTCCTATCTACCTTCTAGCAAACATTTGTAACCTGATATCTCTTCGTCTGGATTCTACAAATTATGTGTCATGGAGATTTCAAATCTTTGCATTGTTATGTGCTCATTCTCTTTTCAATTTTCTTGATGGATCAAATCCATGTCCAGTGCAATTTCTTTTTGAGGGAAATGGTACAACTACTACCGAAATCAATCCACAATATCAGTAGTGGATTGTCCAAGATCAAGCACTAATGACACTAATAAATGCTACTCTCTCACAGTCAGCTATTACACATGTTATAGGATACACAAATTCCCGAGAAGTTTGGCTAGTTTTGGAAAGAAGGTCTTCTTCTTTATCTCGAGCAAATATTTTACAACTTAAGACTGTTTTGCAAACAATTACGAAAGGAACATAATCCATAGATGAGTATTTGCAGAAAATAAAGGAGTCTCGAGATAAGCTTGCATCAGTTTCAGTTCTGGTAGAAGATGAAGATTTGCTTATATACACCTTGAATAGATTGTCGGCTGAGTACAATGCCTTTCTAACTGCAATTCGAACCAGATCTCAACCACTTTCTTTGGAAGATCTGCACTCTCTTCTTAAGGATGAAGAGTTATCCATCAAAGCCAACTCAAAGTCACAAGTGAGTTATTTCAATCCTACTGCCATGATAGCACCACAAATCAGACAGCCCTTTTATAACAACAATGGTAGAAACTACTCAAGTCAAGGAAGAGGAAACAGAGGTCGTAATGGTAATAGAGGAGGCAGAAATCAGAATGGTTACAATAACAGATTCAACACACAGCAGCAGAGGTCTAACTCAAATCAATACAACCAGAACAGATCTCCACCAGTTACTTGTTAGATCTGTAACAAAATTGGTCATAATGCTGCAATTTTTTATCATCGCATGAATACTGCTTATCAGGGCCAAAATCATCAATCCTCAGCTTCATTCAATGCTATGACTGCTACCTCAGACTATTCTTTTAATCAGCAGTTCAATCCCAATGACTATACACCTGAATTTCCACCCTACACTGCTATGGCTGCTACATCTGGTCAACAGAGTCCAAATTTTTGGCTTACTAATAGTGGTGCTTCCCATCATATCACTTCAAGCCTTGCAGATCTATCTCTTGCCTCTCCTTATTTTGGTGAAGACAAAGTGTCTATTGGAAATGGACATAAGTTACCTATCACTCATACAGGTATATCTCTTCTTCAAACTCCTTCTCACTGTTTCAAACTTAACAAAGTCCTTCGAGTACCTTCAATTGCTACAAATCTCATCTCTGTCAAACAACTATGTCTTGATAATAATTGTCAATTCATATTTGATGCTACTTCTTTTGTCATTCAGGACAAAGCCACAGGGCAAGTCCTCTACAAAGGTCAGAGTAGTAATGGCTTGTATCCCATCAATGCTCTCACCAATTTCAACTCCTCTCCTACTACATATCTTGGTACAAGGATCACTGATCAATCTTAGCAGGATCGCCTTGGGCATCCATCTACTTCTGTTCAGCAAAAGATTCTTTCTCAGCTGAATCTACCTACTTCTTCTGCTAAATCTACTTCATGTATTTGTGAGCACTGTCTATATGGGAAAATGTCTAAGCTTCCTTTTTCTCTTTCTAAGTCTCCTTTACAGATTGTACACAATGATATTTGGGGGTGCACCTCAAGTTTCACTTCATGGTTTTAGATATTACATTTCATTTGTTGATGATTGTACCCGATTTACATGGATTTTTCCATTAGTAAATAAATTTAATGCCTTTGTTGTCTTTGCCAAGTTCAAGCCTTATGTTGAGAATCAATTTTCTCATAAATTGAAAGTGTTTCACTCTAATGGTGGTGGTGAATATATTGGTCGTCAGCTTCAGCACTATCTAAGTCAGTATGGTGTTCATCATATAAAATCATGTCCTCACACCCCTCAGCAAAATGGCATTGCTGAGAGGAAGCACAAACATATTACTGAAACTTCTTTGTCTCTCTTGTCTAAAGCATCTTTGCTTCCATCCTTCTGGTTTCATGCATTTGCTGCAGCCACTTATCTCATCAACAGAATGCCTAGTCAAACTACAAAATCTATGTCACCTTTTGAACTTCTCTATCACACCAAACCAGATTATTCAGCTCTTAAAATCTTTGGATGTGCATGTTATCCTCTTCTCAAACCTTATAACAAACATAAACTTCAACCTAAAACAACCCAATGCATTTTCTTAGGTTATCCTTTTGATTACAAAGGTTACCTCTGCTATGATCCTAAATCCAACAAGATCTTTATCTCCAAACATGTAATATTTGATGAAGCATTGTTTCCCTTTTCTGATTCTGTTCACTTTCCACAATTTACTCCTAATCTTGATCACTAGTTGCCTTCTTCTTCTAATGACACATCCTCATCTCCAACCTCAGTGCTGGGACCACATCCTTCCCCTGTCCAGCATGATGTGTCTCCTTTTCTTCTTAATCATTTATCTTCAGTCCGACAGTCCTCTCAGTCTTCAAGTTCAATTCCACCATCTTCTCTTTCTAATGTCGTATCACCTACTACATCACAGAGTCCTGTACTCACAGAGTCTGCAGTGTCTATACCTCCAGTTTTACCTCCATTAGCCACAATTCCTTCTACTCATCCCATGACAACAAGATCCAACTCTGGTATTTTCAAACCAAAGGTCTACTCAGCTACTACAACTTTGGCTGAACCTACCTCCTTTACCTCAGCATCCAAGTCTCTTGAATGGAGACAGGCTATGTCCGAAGAGTTTTCTGCACTGCAGCAGCAAGGTACCTGGTCCTTGGTTCCACCATCTCCTCATCATAATCTTATTGGTTGTAAATGGGTCTATCGCATTAAACAAAATTCTGATGGTTCAATCTTTAGATACAAAGCAAGACTTGTTGCTAAAGGCTGTCATCAAAACCTGGCATTGATTACAATGAAACTTTTAGTCCTGTGGTGAAACATGCCGCTGTCAAACTCATTCTTGCTCTTTCTACAAATTTTAATTGGCCTCTCTACCAGTTGGATGTCAAGAATGCCTTTTTACATGGTTCTCTTCATGAGGATGTCTATATGACCCAGCCCCCAGGTTCCCTTGATCCTCTTACTCCTCATTATGTTTGCAAACTTCACAAATCTGTTTATGGTCTCAAACAGGCTCCTAGAGCCTGGTTTGAGAAATTCACTACTCATCTTCACACTTATTCTTTTCATGCTTCTCCAACTGATCCATCTTTATTCATTAGATCTATTTCAGGTTCTCTCACCATCTTACTTCTTTATGTGGATAATATTATCATCACTGGTAATGATTTCACATACATTCAAACTCTTAAGTCCAATCTTAATAAATCTTTTGAGATGAAAGACTTAGGTCCTCTTCATTACTTTCTTGGAATACAAGTTTAGTCCACCTATATAGGAATTTTTCTTACTCAGCAGAAATATGTTACTGATTTGCTTCACAAAGCCAAGATGGTTGATTGTAAGCCTTGCAAAGCACCTTCTGCAGCCTCCTCTAGACTTAGCAAGACTGTTGGTGTTCTCCTACCAGATCCCTCATTGTATAGAAGTCTAGTGGGCTCTTTACAGTATCTTACATTCACTAGACCAGATATCACTTATGCTGTTAATCATGCCTATCAATACATGAATCAGCCTACAGACATTCATTTTGCGGCAGTCAAACGTATTCTCAGGCATCTTAAAGGAACAAGTACCTTTGGTCTTCTCTATCAACCTAGTTCTCTTAGTCTTTTAGCATTTTTTGACGCTAATTGGGCAGGAGATCCTACTGATCGTAGATCTACAACAGGTTTTCTTCTATATCTGGGTGATAATCCTTTTCACTGGTCCACTAAGAAGCAGCAGATTGTCTCTAGATCATCCACAAAGGCAGAATTCAGAGCACTTGCTCATACTACAGCTGAGGTTATTTGGGAACAGAAACTGCTACAGAGTCTTCATATTCAACCTTCCTCTCCTCCTAAGCTTTGGTGTGACAATATTTTCGCTTTGACTCTTGCCTCAAATCCAATGGTCCATGCCAGAACCAAACACATAGAGATTGATTTTCATTTTATTCGTGAGAGGGTAGCTCAGAAATCTCTTGCAGTCCACTATATCTCTACCAAGGATCAACTAGCTGATATTTTCATCAAAAGTCTTCCCACAGCTAGGTTTTTGATTCTTAGAGACAAACTTATGGTTGTTCCCCCCCCCCATAAGTTTGAGGGGGTGTATTAACCAATTGAGCTTCCTCGCTGTTAGTTACAAATGAACCTCAGCACACTACAGCAGCTCAACCAAATCCAGCTGATCAACACATGTGAAACTGTTGTAACTAACTCATGTCCAGCTCAGCAAGATCTGTAACAGAGTTGACAGTTTGTTAGTCTAAGAATTGTGTATAAATACAACATCATGTATAGATTAAGTGGTAATGAAAAATAAATCAGCAATGAAAGTTCTCTGTCTTCATCTTCTTCATCCTTCTAAAACTGTGTATTTCAACACACATTCCTTTCTTTATCTGCCCTAGGTCTAATTGTACTTCAATCACCAAACACACACCACCCCAACTATTACCACAATTCTTATTAAACCAGTACCACGACCATTGAAATCACACACAAAAATCAAAAGTGTAATCGAAAAATTGTAAACAAAGAGAGAAAAGAGGTGGGGGTGACATCAGGTAAGTGAAGGCATAGTGGTGGTGTTACGAGAAAGGGATAAACAAATAAGGGCAGGCGGGTGGTGTTGGAGTCGTGGTGATGAAATTGGTGGCGGCGCCACGAAATAGGTGATATCGGGCCACTAGTGGGAGAGATAGAGAAAGGATGTGAGAACCTTTGCAATAATTAGTCATGGTGATAAGCAATCGTGGTGGTAAGTGACATCTGTGTTCTTACGCAAAGAAAAAGTTTGTACTCAGACCTGAGATAGATGATCTGAAACGGAATTCATTTGTGCCATTTGTTTTGCAAGTATGAAGAAATAAATGCCTCTTGATTGTATCATATTCATTACACAAGTTATTTTCAGTCACTTATTAGCAAACGACTAGTAGTGCGAATGACCACATTGGTCTAATAAGTAAATTTTAAGGACTAAATTGAATAAATTAAAATTTTAAGTACTAAAGTTCGACTAATAGTAAACTTCACGGACTATTGGTGCAATTTATCCTTTTATTTTTATATATGATGATAGAGCATTATTACAACTACAATATATGTCATTATTGTGCAGAGATTGAAATAAACCATTATTATAACAAATAAAAAAGAAGTATGAAAAAGTGGTATAATAACATAAGAAATCAATCCTTATCTTTTGACCCCCTAATTTCTAATTTTGAAAATCAAGCGTGACCAATTAACTTAGACATGTTAAGTAACACTGCTATATTAACAATGCTAAACCCACCCTCATCTTCACCGAGTAGCTAGTGTCTGTTGTGCATGCATGAATTTTATGGAAAATAAAAAATAATTAGGATCTCAAAAAATCTTTGCATTTTAATTTATATATATTTACAAAGTTTAACATGATGATTAGAGCTGATCTGGCCAACAGCCGTAAACCTAACCCTTCATCCAAAAGGAACAAAATTTTAAAAAAGAAAAAGAAAGTGTAGACTTTGTTATTATTTATATAAAATAAAAAAACAAAAATAATTATGTAAACGGGCAAGGCCTAGTCAACCTTGAAACCCGAATTTGAACCGGTCACGGCCAAAATTTTCAACAGTGGCCAGATACAAACCGACCCTTTGCCAGAAAATGGAAACCCATCAATCACTCCATCAATAAAATTACAAGTACTATACAAACTTATAGAACTCCAAAATTGACATTTTGCTATGAACAATTGAGGTAGCTAAGGCAACCCACTCTACACCGGCGGATGACTTTGAACCGGAGGCTTAGCCGAGTCAGCCGACACCAGACCGGACTCATCACCCTTTGGCTCCAAACAATTAAACGAGGGCATTTTAATCATCCCACCCTTCGAAGTCCTCGAGGATGTGGACCCCTCGCCAGTATCCACCGCAACCTTCGGGGACCTAACCGATGCTGTCTTCGAAAAAAATGGTGGAGCCATTGAGAACACCCACCGGTCTGAACCCATTGGCCGGTCCAATTTTTCCAACCGCTTAAAAGACCTAATCCTACTACTGCTTTCCCCGATTCTATACCCCCTTCTTGAACTCCCTTCTCTTGGTAGCCTCACCACACAACTCGCCGTCCGGTTTAGTAAAGCCCGGTCCATCACTTCTTTCCTTACCTCCACCGGCAACCTTAGAGTAAACCGGTCTATATTCTCCCCCGGTTGAACCAAAGAATGCCCAGTTGAATGCGACCTAAACTTGCCGAACAGTTTCGCTCTCACAGACCCAGATCTTGGTGGCCGGTTCTGATTCAAACTCGAAGCCCGGTTCAAAACTTCAGGCATTTCTTGCTCATTGGCTGTGCTATGTACCTCGTCCGTAGCCTGACTTTCTATATCAATTACCGGTTCAGGGAGATGTACGGATTCACCGGGTTGTGGCACGAGGTTGGCCCGGCAGACCGGGCAGGTCACATGAGAGGTGAGCCAGGCGTCGATGCATTCAGGGTGGAACACGTGATCGCACTTCGGAATCAAACGGAGAGTTTCATTGTCTTCAAATTCATTCAAACAGACTGCGCATTCTAAAGCACCTTTGCCGATCTTGCGTCCTTTGACTTCGGAGTAGGCAAAAGTAGGGAAGTTGTCGACGACTGCTGGATCTAGGCCACGCGCCGCCGCTGCACGGCGGGAGCGGGCGGTGAGGACAGCACGGACGTTGTTGCTGCCACCGGAGGCGTCAGAGCAGTGGCGGATGTAGATGGAGAAGAAACCCATGAAGAAGAGAGCTGCGATGAGGACTACTATGATGATTGCCATGGATGGGCTGAACTTGACAGCATATGGGTATTGGTTGTTGGATCCGGCTGGCCCGGGTTGTGCTCCGACGGTGGGAGAGAGAAGGAGGAGGACGACGAGTGAGACGATTCCATGGTTGCAAGCGTACCTGAAACTATGCTTCTTCTTCTCGTCCATGGACATTCTACATACACTTGAACGACTTCAAAGTGCAGTGTTTTGAGAAAATATAGTTTTGTTTGAATTTTGAAGTGCGTGACTGTGTGTATAGATTAGCCGGAGACGGCGTGGTAATGAAGAGTGTGAGTTTGCTAGGGGGAGTATATATGTGTATGTATATGTAGAGAGATGGAGAGAGAGCGAGAGAGGAGGTGCCGTGTGATTCAAGCCAAATAGTCCGAGATCTGACTATATGGGTATGGTCGAAATGAACCTTCTGTGGAGTTTTCTTCAAGCTTTTGTATGCAAGTGATGACGTTAGCTTTTTGTCATATTTTGGTGGTGGGGCACGAGGGCTGCTGCGACAAATATTATGGAGAAAAAATTTAATCTATAATTTAAAAATTAATAAAGAGGTGCTGATGTAATAATTTATTTATCTTCACAAGGAAAGACCGATAGACTCTTTCTTTCTTTGTTTTTTTTTTTAATTTGATTGTAACTCTTTATTTGTTAGTTCATCTAGGCTATTAGAACTTATTTGGTCTTTTCCCATTTTTTTCTATCATCTTTTTTTTTTTTTTCTTTTTCTGAGTTGTGGATCAAATTTGACAACTTAAATAATAGGCACCTTGACATCTAATAAATAAGCGGAGTTTAATTGATTTGTCGTATCATTTGAACTGTTTATTTAATCCAAACTTTTGAAATTATATTTTGGAGCTTTTTATTGGCTTTTTCTGTATCTAGTACTCTTTCTTTATTAAACCTTGCTTCTAATTTATGGTTTTAATGTGTAATTTTAAAAAATACAATTCGCATCTAATTCGATTAAGAGTCTATATAACATGAGTAAAAATAAAGACTAACGATGTATGTAGCAACATACATGGTAAGTAAAAGTTAAATTTTAAATCAACAAAAAAGAAACAAAAAACATTATTATTATAGTACCATAGCATTTGATTCCTCGCGTTTTATCTTATTTTTAAAGTTAGTTTAGTATTATTTATATTTTATTGTTCAATTTTTGTATGTTTATTCTTCCACCGGTGAACACTTATTCCGATTTGACCAGAGAAATTGATTTCCTTAATCCAACGTAATGTAGCATTATTGGCTGTCATGGGGTAATTTACTATTTGCCAACTTTTTTTTCTAAGGAGACTACTCGTGAAGGCATTGCATAAGCATGGTATGTTGTAGAACATCTTCCTTGAGATTTCTATTTGGCTACCTCATGTGGAGTGAGAGGTTGTTGGCTTATTGTCAACTCATGGACTCTTCCTAGTAGAGAAACTTTGCTGCAAGTTACCGCAGAACTGTGCAACATCTAGTAAATTAACCCCATTATGTCGATTTGTGGTAACATAATAGCTCAGATACTCCTACAGCATAACATTCACATGTTTAGTTTGTCCATCCGTTTGTGAATGACTTCTTGCGGAGAAGTTGAGTTGCGTGTCCATTACCTCGAACAAGGCAGTCCAAAACGGGCTAGTGAATATAGTATCTGTTGCTGACAATATCAAGGGGAAGAGCCCAAAGCTTCATGATGTGTTTGAGGAACAACTACAATATAACTTCTATAGAAAATATTTTCTAATGATACCTCAAACAAGTCCTACCTGTGAGCTCAGGTCAGGAGATCCACCTTCAAAGCATCTCTTTCGCTCTCCACCTCCACCAACCTCTTCTTCAGTACCTCCACTTCAGCCTCCGTTTCACGGGGCAGGGAAGGCACGACCTGGATCCTAGTCGAGCTTCCCCCTATCCCATAACGGGCGAGGTTCTAAGGTGAAACAAGGGCAAAATAGGAAAGGGGAGAAGCTTTTTCAACCTTGTAAACATTGGATGCCTCCTGCGGAGTAAGGCAAGGAATACCTGCACAGCACAGTGCTGGTAGAAACAAGGTCAGTACAACATTTAACTGTAAAAACTGATTTAAAATCCATAAAGAGCAATTACCTCTCTTCCTGAAGTTCCCCCAAGAGCGAGGGATCCAAAGGCGACACCCTTCATCCACCACAGGCTCCCACAAGTCCCCCAATACGAAGAAGAAGCGTTGGGCCCACCCATCAGGAGAAGGGGGAATGTCAGCGATGAAAGGTAGGTGGAAGTACCATTTGAAAGCAAGAGAGTAGAAAGAAGGGGGGGAGTCAAAGGAAAGATAAAGAAAGTAGAAAAACTCAGAAACAGTAGGGAAAGCTTCGAAATCCTGCATTCGCCAAAAGGTAAAGAAACCAACCAAAGCGGCCCATCCTAAAGGGGAAAGTCGAGTGGAGCACAGACCATTGTGAGAAAGAATCTAAACAAAGTCTTAATGAAGAAGGAGCTGAAGGCCACACGCAAAGGCCACCTCAAAAAAAGCAAACTCTCCCGGAGCAGGCATACTGCAAGGCTCATCAGGGGATGGGACCCTAACAACTAGATCCACAGGCAGATCATAGAGACCCCTTTAGCTGAGCAGTATCTGCCACAGTGAGTGTGGATGGAAGCAGAAAGATAGGGTACCAATCACCCTTCAGAGACTCTCGAGCGCGGCTTTTAAAAAATGAGGAAGGAGCCATTAGTCCAAGCCTCTAAGAAAATGAGCACCAAAGATAGTCAAACGTCTGGGAAAGAAGATCTCTGTGAGGAAGTGGGAGTGCTATGACTTGAAGTATGAGAGAATATATAGCCCAGAGGAACGACTGTTAGAATCCCGCAGACGAAGTAGCAATAAATGAGGGTGCAAGATTCGGAGAGGTGGGTGAACCGATTAACAGTTAGCTTAAATGAACAGCCATTTCGCACGCTACCTGAAAATCACGCGGCTGCGCGACGCCCAAAAGCCACCTAGAAATTAACATTTACTCCAAACAGACCAAGGCCTCTTTGGAGCAAGGGGGACAAGGAGTACAAGCAGAGCAAAAACATCACATCAGAAAAGTGTTTACAGACAAGAAAAATTCCATTACCTAAAAGTGTTTACAAAAAACAAAACAAACAAAAAAACACAAAAATAGATCTTTAAAGCTGTTCAGAGGAAGGACCCGGTGGAGCAGCATCAGAAACACCATCACCCGAATGAGCATCAAACCGCGGTTGAAAACCGCCCAAGATCTAAGTCAGGGAATTCCTCAATTGCCTGGTCGGCAAAATTGAAAAAACCATCTACAAAGCCCTGGCCTCCTCCAGTCGGGATTTCTCAATCTCCTTTCGCTGACTCTCAACCACCTGACGTTCAACCACCAAAGAGTTACCCAGCTTGACATTTGCAACCTGCGAGTCCCTCAGTTGGTCCTCCAGTAAAGACTGAGCAATAGCAGAATCAAGTAGTTCCCAGGTTTGGGCTTCACAGTCTTCCCTAGAATGAGCCAATTCCTCCCGAAAAGACACCTCAGCAGAAGTACTGGCAACCAACTGTTTAAAAATTTGAGCTCTTTGGTCGAGAGCCCGCTCTAATTCCGCCTCGGTGGCCAGACCCTAATTCTACAGGTCAAGATTTCGTTGACGAACTTCTCGAAGCTCATTCCTCAAAGTATGAATCTCTGTCCCAAGTGCGTAGACATGTGTCGCAGACTGAGAGCAAAAAGAAAAATTAAAAATATTACATAAACAAAGGCGGGAATAACGAAGCAGATGATAAGGTTACCTCAAGAAGGGCATGAAGCGGTTCCCGGCAACGGGCCCGAAAAGGAAGGTCCACAGAACGTCTCAGGTCAGCTTGAGGGATCAATACCATAAATGCGTGGCTGCTCAGACTCATATTCCTCAGCAAACTGCCCTCGGGATCGATTGAAGGAACAGATGAAGCACCCATCGAGCTGGAGCCAACGATACCAGCGGAGTCGAAACCTCGCCAAACCAGTCTGGTTACCGCACTAACCACAATTCGACCTACTGTCGCACCAGATCCCGACTCAGGTACCACCACCTCTATAACACCAGACAGGAAGTCGATAGTCGGCGGCGAGATCGGGACTTCACCACCAACGCCCAGAGCCGAGCCCGTATAATCCCCTCCTTAACGAGCCCTTTTGGCGGGAGGTTCAAAACTCATGGCTCGTCTCCTTTGACCTACCTGCTCCAGGATCGCCCCTCGTTGTGTAACCAGGTACGAAGGAATTGCATAAATAGAGCAAAGAGAAAAGTAAGGGCCCCGACAAAACTATGAACAGTGGCGAGAGGTCGGATACTCACGACTACTCGACGAAGAGGACGAAGCGTGACACATCAGCTTCGTAAACAAAAATGGAGGACAAGCCCGAACATATCCGACTCTGGTCAGCTCCTTGCTCGATAAAGGCGATAGCTCGCCTATAGCCACAAAGGCAAACAAAGCTATCACTCCCGAAGAAGATGTAATAACCTAGGCTTATTAGGATTCCCTTACGATTAACGAATATAACAGAAGAAAAACAAAAGATAGGAACCTACCCAGATTCCTGCGCTGACCCCATTCAGTAGGGACCCTGGCGGTCGCTGGAAAATGGGCCCCGTATTCCCAGCCAACTCTTGAAATGAAGAAATATCTCCTCCTCCACCCTTCAGGCTCCGGAGGAAGGTCAGAAATGAGAACTTCTCCTCCCCTCCTGGGAGTAAAATGGTAAAACTCAGACACCTCCTCGAGGCGAAACAAATGAAGAAACTCTGAAACAGTAGCCCTCGACTGGGAAAACAACCTCCCCCACATCGCTGCAAATCCTAGCAGGACCGCCCAGGCTGCAGGAAGAAGTATGGCGGGACAAAAACCAAAAAAATGCAAAATTTCTCTGATAAATGAGGGAAGGAAGAACTGCAACCGTAACAGGAAAGGGGCCTCAAAGAAACAAGCCTCGTCCCGAACCAAACAATGAAAACGACGCGAATCAGCATGACGCACAACCACACTAGGCGGGATATCAAAACGCCTGGCGAGAATATGAGCCTCTTCCTCCCTAATCTCACTGGCCTCAACATCGGAAGAGAGACGTTCCATAACATCGCGAGAAGAGAGAGGAACCCTAGCCATGAGAACAGGAGGAAAATATCTTCCTAAGGCAAGACACTAAAGGTGAAAAGTCGCGACCACGGAGAAAGCAAAAAATTCTAACGCCTAATTAAAGGTAGTTTGTCCCCAGAAACGCCCATTTATAACCCTAACTGGCGTACCTCCATCATCTCAGTCGGGAGCAATTAATGCACGTCCCTCGCATTAAAGTAAGGAACACATGGCATCGTGGGAATCACCAAAGCATCACGATCAACGAGCCACTATCCCCACTAGCGGCGCACATTCTTTAAACAGATCAAACCGTCATGTCTAGAGTACGAAGAAAGGTATGCGAAAAGATCAAAATGGCTCCATGACTCGGAGGAAAACACTAAAATGAAGGAGCATGGGACTTCTAACTAAATCGGTCATCTCGCCCTAGTCTACGATTAACCCGCCTCGAAAGAGGTCCAAGTCAGCCTGGCTACACAAGGCCAAAGCCTTGGCCCCACCACGGCCAGACGAAACAACTAGGGAACCATAAATTAGGGATCTTGAAGTCAGCAAACAACATCATCATTGTCATTCAACAGAGCTAGAGAGGAAGATATCGTTTACAAGCAATGAGGGAACAACGACATTCCTAGTAAGAAGTCGTTCTAAACTAAAAATTAAAAAGATAAAGTACTACAAAGATCCTCATCGAATCACCAAAAATGAAAAGGGAGAAACAACCACGGGTCCACCTCAGGTAGCAGCCTTACCACTGTCATCGACTCCCTCGTCTATCTTCTCAGCCGAGACCTCAGGCCCCTCAGAAACGGAAGCCCCCTTAGCCCCTAGCACCACAACCTCTTCAGCAGTCGCAGCCCTCTTCTTGAACTTAAGACGCGGCGCAAAGGAATACAGGTCGAGGTCCGAATGAGCATCCTCTATTTGGTCCCTACAGTTCAGGAACCCATCCACAAAGGCTGAGGTGCACTTTTTCAATAGCTCAGACACCCGGACCCGCAAAGATGACAACTCCGAATCCTTGGCCTTCAGGTCTATAGCCTTGGCTTCAATTTCGTCATCCTTGGCCTTGAGGTCCGCATCTTTACCCTTGAGCTTAGACTCTAAACCCCCGATTTGCAATTCTTTGAGCGCAATATGGTCCTGATGGCGGGAGTCCAGCTCATCATTCATCCTCTTCAATTCTGAGACCTCGAAAACCAAAACATGCAGCTTACCCTCGACAGCATCCTTGTTGACCGTCATAGCATCAAGAGCATCCTGAGCCTTTTGGAGATCCCGCTCATGATGAATATCCAACATCTTCACGCATGTGAACGACTACAAAAAAGAGAAAGGGATCAACCGATGCGAAAAAATGGGAAAAGAACTCAAGAATGACTTGAGTAATTAAAAGGAACAAGAAGATACCTCAGTCAAGCCTTGGATGGTATGATGAATCTTCTTTTTAAAGGGAACCTCCATCGCCGATTGAGGATCTGACGTAGAGATCAGCTCTGATAGAGCAGCCACTGCGGCTTCAAGATCGCGAAGAAAGTCGCCCCCACGCACCTTAGACTTAGGAGGGCCAGACTCCCCTCTTTCATCCTTCGGAGGAACTATCTCAGGTAAGATAGAATGGGGGACTGAAGATCTGGGCTTATCCGCTGAAGCCCCCTCTAAATCGATGTCACCTTTGGAAGGTGCAGGAGGAGGCGAGGGCACGATAGCATTCCCTCGTGGAGGGACGACCCCACTTTTCTGTCCCAAAGAAGTGGGTATAGGCCTAGTGGCCAACGCCTCCTTGGGTAGCAGCTAGCCTCCCCTCTCCAATCTCTTCCTCTTTCTCGACTGCTCGGTATCCGAGAACACGGCCATGATCAAATCTTGGTCCATGTTACCCGACTGAGAGACAGAAAGTGGAGCAGCCTCTGAAGCTCGGATAATGGGCGGTCCAAGCCCGTGTTTAGCGAGGTTCTCATCGGTCACCAAGTCGAAGAAGTCCCTCAACCCAAAGTCCTCAATTCTAGCAATTCGGGTTGTCTCCTCCGTGTCGAGTACTGGGCAGAATTCTGCAAATCAGATCAAAATTTAGAAACACAAAGAAAAGGAGGAGAAAAGAAGATAACAGAGGGGAATGCGGCCGATAGATTAGCCTTACGAGAGTTCCTTGGGACCCCCTAAGATCTTAGAACACAAGGAACGTCGTCAAGCTCCCCCGACAACTCTCAGGAATCGCCCTTGGCAAAAAAGAACCTCGGTTTCCATCCTTTATTGGAAGACGAAAGCCCGAAGATTAGAGTATTCGCCTTTAGTCGTTTAGCAAAATACAAGAAACCTGAGGAGGGAGAAGACTTCAACTGGAAAAGGAAAACAAATTCTCGTATAGAGGGGAGGGGAAGGTTCTTTCTCTCAAACCAATGGATGAGGAAACCAACCAGGAGGCCCCAACCGTTGGGGGATAGCTGGGCAGGGCCGACATTGTAGAAACCAAGGACATTCTGGATAAAAAGATGGATAGAAAATCGAAGAGCAGCCTGGAATGCAGACTCGAAGAAGCAAGTGAGTCCGGGAAGAATAGAATTGCACCTTTCATGCTTCCCGAGGGAATGTAAGTCCACGAAATCAGGAAAGTGATACTCACGCCTCAACTCCTCCAAATCCTTATCGCCGAGACAACTAGGTGTCCCCTTCACACAACAAGTCAGGTCAGATGTTTTGCGACGAGTTCATTTTTTAGAAATAGGGGACGGAGCCGGCCCGAATTTCCTCTTCTTCGTTTGGGTTAGAGAACCAAGGGGCAGGGCAAAAAAGGCGCAACCTTGACTGGAGGCACCAGGGATGTGACTCTAGTAGTAAACTTAGGGGCTCCGCCACCAGAGGAAAAAGAACGCCCACTAGAGAAAGCGGTAGTGGTCTCCTCAGTTCCCTCACTGACAGATTCCAACTCGAAAGAAGAAGAGGAAACGAAAAATTTCCCCATCAAAAGGTCAGACTTCACACCAGAATGAAGGGAAGGGAAATGCAAGGCATAATCCGCCAAGAATAAAAGTTTCAAACACCAGGTCTTGAGTAAGGCTACCCTCGCCACTAATAAATGACTTATAAATCACGAAAGGAAAGAAAGGTCATTGGAGTGCTCTCTAAAATAACTAAACCTCCAGATCAGGAAGTGAAATCCAAAACCCCACCAAGGAGGGTGAAATGGATCCAGGTCGAAATAGCAAGGAGAGAGGAAGAAGGACGTACCTAGTGAAACGCTAGAGGAAGAGTAGAACCAAAAACAAGGATGTTGTAAGTCGCCCAAGATTCTGGATGAAATCACTTTGAATGCACAGAAAGGGAAAGGAGAATGAAGAAAAATGGGATTCGGAAACACAGAACAAAAAGCCAAGAGAACTTCCCCCTTTTTTTTTTCCTTTTGAAGGACATATATGTATGTGTGAAACATTAAATTCGTGACAGGCAAGTAACAGGACACGCCCCAAAAGCCATTTCCACGAGCTCACCCAATGGTGACACGTGTACATTGCCATCCCATCATCACTGACAAACGGAAGCATGGCCCAATCCTGATCAGAACCAATAGTCGGGCATAGTCATCACTTCAAAAGCCCATAACAAGCCCAGAAAAATCATTTTTAACCCCAAGCCAAAAACGATAACGCCTTCATGACCTGGGGCTGGGGGGCAACTGATACGGATGAAACTCAAAGCCAGGCCTTAATGGCCCAGACGCCTGACCAGCCCAAGAGGTCCGAAGCAGAAAATCGGGACCTGGTATCAGCAAAAGCCTACAACCCAGCAGTCCAGGTCCAACCCAAACCATAAGTCGATTCGGAGAGTAAAAGCCCGGTCCAAACTATTTTTGGATGTGCAAAGGGGACCATGCGTCCAGGGGGACCATGCGTCCAGGGGGACCACCATTGACACCTGCAGCGATCCCAGAAGGTGGAGCACCAAGCTACCATAGATCATGGCAACGGCAGCGCTGGATGAACAGTGATCGTGGTGGTAGAAGAAGCAGGAGGGGATCAGAGGAAAGGACAGCTGGAGGCCCTAAGAGAAGCTGGTATAAATGGACAACGATAAGAAGAGGACTACAACGACATCTCCCCCAACAAACAAAGATCGGAGAACATTTGAGAGGTAGAGAGCGTAGAAAGCTGAGAGAGAATACCAAAATAATCATTCTTTGTAAGTGGACCCTGAGTCTCAAATCACTAGAGGCACTTTGTCGGCCAATGAATACATAATCCCAGCGAGCAAGAGACTCCATTGATAATGGACGTAGCCTTAGTCCTTCGGCTAAGGTAAACCACTTATATTCATTATCCAACTGTTCATAAAAGATTAATTCACAATCTGCAAAGCCATTCTCACAATATCACCTCATCATAATCGGGCTTGGGCCCTAAAATCCGAGCACCATCAAATTATAACAAAAATAAGGGGATTAAAAGCTTTTTCAAATTAATTGGATTGATTTGTAATAAAAAATTCAATTAATATATTTAAGGGTAGAATTGTAAATTGAGCATATATGTTTTTCCTTTCCTTCCATTTTTCATCCAGTACCAAACGATGGAAAATATATTTCTTCTATTTTTCATCCCTCCTAACAAACAAAAAAGAAGGAAAATAACTTTCTTTCTCTAATGGATGTAAAATTTATTCTTTTCATTTTTCCTTCCTCCCTTCTTTCCATTATTTGTACTAAAACGGATCATAAAAAAAAAATCTTCTAGAAGCAATTTGAGCAACCTAGCTGGCAATATAAGAGATAACATGTTCTAGAAAGGGATTTGATTCGATGGTCCATAGCCAAACATATGGAATATGAGTGGTGAAAACGCAGAGTCGATGGAATTGTTAGACTTGGAAAAATTTCTTGGAATCTTACCCTTTTCAAACGAGGTGGCATTGCGAAAGTGCAGCCATAAAGGACTTCCATAGTTTGATTCCACATGGTACTAGCATAATTGCCATGTCAACAATAAATATATATATTGTTCAAATCATTCTGATTATAATGTGATTCGCCCAATATTAGAAAGAGAAATAGAGATTTGAACCATAAACAATATTATTATGATATAATATTATTGAAATTTAGTGCAACGTAATTTTTTATAATCATAATTGAAAAAAGTATATTGTGATTGTTCTGCGTGGGATCCTTCACGTCAATCCTCCACTTTGGAAGTTCGCAGGAGGATTGCCAATTGGACCAAAATAATAGCATTTTGTTGAAGCATTCGTACTTTACGGTTTTACATTTCTTGGAAATTCCTACTAGTTAAGATGAGCTAGACTGCCTAAGAAAAGTCAACATTTCAAGTCGTTAAATAAGTTCAATTCAAATAATCTGTTCTCAATGGAATGGTCAATCAACTTATTTCGAAAATTGACTTTGTTTTTCAGTTAGATATTTCACACTTTCTATTTTTATTTTCTTTAATGCTCTGTTGACTTCAATTTAAGGGACTCTTTCCCACCGCCAACCTTTAAAATAAATAAATAAAAGAAACAACATATTGAGCCTAGAGCTAACTTAAATGGATAACTAACTTATAAGAGTTTTGGAGTAAAATATTGAACTTTGACTTTTTTATCAACTTATCTAGCAGTTCTTTAGACCCAAAGAAGTTTATTTAATTAGGCTGATTCAAGAAATTGATTTTATAAATTTTTCTTTCGATTTTTTAGAGTTTTATTGTAGGTCTCGCATAACTTTTTAGTTTATTATATTCATAAAATATTTAAAATTCATATTTTGGGAACTATTATGTATAATTTATACATACATATAATTATTTTTTTATTTTGAGCAAAATAAGCTAAAATGTCACTTCAAATGGGTTTTTTTAATTTTTTTCAGTTTTTTAAAGAACACTTCAAATAATTTTGAAAAACTTTTTTAACTCTTGACTTTTTTACAAAATTTTTCATACCACAATTTTTCACCTAAAAAAAACCAACTCCAAACAAGGCTTTCTTCCCCTAAGCTGACAAAAATTACCAACTCCAAACAAGGCTTTCTTCCCCTAAGCTGACAAAAATTATATTCTGCAATGCGATGAAGCCAAAGTGCAGGCAATGCACGGCACCTTAAAATTTCTTCCGAGTCAAGTCAAAGTTTGCTTCATCTAGAAGCAGTACTGTCTCGATCATGGACAATGCCATGGTGCCATGGCTATAAATCGATGTACAACAAATCTCCATTGACGATTTTAATTACCCACAAAAAGCTATCTCTATGAGAAATTTAATTCTGAAAGGAACACTTTGTTGCCTGTTGAAGAAAACAGGTTTTAAGCTTTAATCATAAAGCCCAAGTATATGTGTTGACCCACCTTAATTATCATAAAATGGAGTTGATAATTGTTGCTCAAGGTAGAAATATTTCAACATGGCTAATACTTAATGAGTTTTGTTTTTTTTTTGAAAGAAAAAAAAAAAACTTTATGAGTTCAAAATTCTATTGTTGCACGCAATTGGAATAATTCTAAAGCATTCACAATATAATCATAAGTGCTTCAAATACATAGGGGTAAAACGGAAGCCGGTACAATTTTTTAGACTTAATTGAGGAAAAATACAACACAAAATTTTATTTGGGTTAAAATGCATATTTTTCAAAAAAGACAATAATGTCATTCGGTAAAAAGCTGAAGAGATTAAATTGTTTGTATGTCTTTCGTATGTTTTGGCTACATTAAAGTAATGAGAGGTAAACTAGGGGCATTAATGATCACAACCTTTCTTCTTCAGTAACGGGATTATCAGGCAATGAGATTTGATTAGAATACCACAAATTATAAGAGAATAACACTGATTTTTCCAAAAAAAAAAAAAAAAGAAGAGGAATACGATAGTGAAAATTCAACGATTTTCCTGTCCAGTACCTGTTCATCGTCGCCGACCACTTCTTCACCAGAAATTGCAGGTGACATTTGAATTTCGCTTTTTGTATTTTATTATTATTTAGTTCTTATTTTTTATTTTTTTGCACAAAACAGTGTAATTTGCTTTTAAAAAAAATCATAAAACCCTATTTTCGTATATGAGAGTAAGAAATTGTAGTTCTGTAATTATTTAATGAGTAATTATAAAAGTGAAATTATTTGCAGATGCAAAATGTAAACACTTTGAAACATAATTTTTTTTTCTTTGGAAGTAACTGTGTTAAGTAACTATTTGGGATTCAAAGTATTCCATTTCGTTTTTTTGTTTGTAGTAACTATTGTAAATATCACCTTCTGTTTGTGGTTACTATTGTGTAGATTTTTTTTTTTTTTCAAAACTCTGATTTTTTTGTTTGTAAAACCAAAAACATAATTATAAAACCCTAATTCCAGAGATGAAACTAAATAAATCGAAGTCTTTTATATTTAATGAGTAATTCAAAAGTTAAAATTATTTGAATACAAATTGTAAACTGTTTCAAAAAAAAATTTAATGGTTATAACTGTGTTGAGTAACAATTTTAAGATTTTAAGTATTTCATTCTTATATTTATTATTGATAACTATATTGGAGTTACAATCGGCATTTGAATTTCACAAAATGTAAGAGTTAATGTATTTAATTTTTTTTTGTTTGGTAAAATCCCAACCCATTTGTTGTTATAGGAGGTCAATTCTTACATCATTAATACATTATGTAAAAATTGAAATTATTGATATTTTTAAAGTAACTCAATAATGTTTTAACTATATTTAGTATCTATTAAGTTAAATTGTATGTTGGATGTAAATATTCATGGTACTCCTTACCTTGTGAAAGTTTTGCCTTCTTGAGGTCTAGGGTTCAAGTCCCTCCTGTCCCATCTCCCAAAAAAAAAATATTCATGGTATGAAACTTAGTTACACCCTACAGTGATACATAACCATACTTGTGTCCCTAAATATAGTTAGTATGTGCAACTGAGTTATAATGCTCCTAAAAATGTAGATCAAGCCCATTATGAACAATTAAACAGTTACCAATGTCTGGACTAATGGTTAGGTTAATATAGATACACCATATATTACTGTATGATACCGTAACATAGTTGATGCATTATATAGGATATGGCGAAGACACGATCTTAAAAAAGAAAACCTGATATAAGGCGTAGTAAAGAAATTCCACGGCAGGAGTCTGAATCAAATAAGACAGTTGTTGAGATAAAAGGCAATCAAAGTGAAGTATACACCAGTGGTGCAAGGTATAAGTCTTAGTACAGATCAAATATGCTTGCCATTATCAGTGCAATTGCAGAACTTCATTTGAATGAGTATCACAAGATAACATTGAAAAAGACTAGTTGGTTTTTGAGAGTATCATTGACCAAACTATGGACAAAACATGTTGTTGTAAAAGTAACAACAGCATTATTGAAATATTATTATGTTTCAATTTCGATACATCAAGATTTACTATCGGAAGCGAAAAACTGAAGTTGTGGCCTAGTGATGTGACTGATATTTGGGATACAAAATGGGTGTGAAAAGATTGATTGTACAATACATGAAAAATCATTTACACCATTTACTGAATGCTGGTTCAAAAAGGATCGGAGGTTGACAGCAACATTGATAAGAAGCAATCTGAAACATGCGTCCGAAGGGGACAGTGAGACTGGTTATGATGACTTGGCTAGATTATTGTGTATGTATCTGTTGGCAACTCTTTTTTTTCCAATAACGGGAAACACAATGAGTTGGGGGTTTGTAGCATATAGTGAAAATTTGGATGCATATAGAATTTCCAATTCATCCGAAGCTATAACTAATGCTTTGGTTTCATCCTTGAAGAAGAAGAAGGAAACACCGACAGCTATCAATGGATGCATCCTCCTAATACCGATTAGTGTTGTAAATAAAAGTAATATGTTAAGTTTAGAATTGAAATTACTTTACTATAACCCAATATGCTTTGATTATTGCGAGCTTGTATATTGTAGTACTGGTTGTATGAACACACCTCCATGATAACTCCCAACACTGAAAGGCCATTTCCTCAACTCTTGAAATGGAACTTACCAAGTCTAAATAGGACAATCAAGCAAAAATGTTTGGCAAACATCATGGTAAAAGACGTAAGTCTCAATTCATATTTTATAGTCTCTATATCTTGTAATTGTTTTAAAAAATACATTGGTTGATTTAAAATCAAAATGTAGTATTCCACAAAAAATGGTTTTGATGTCACTATTTTTTAATTAATTTTTTTTATCCTCAGATTATAAGGAAGAAAAGATGTTTATCTCATCAAAGAAGAACCTAGGAAAAAAAAAAGCAAAACAAGCAATGGTGAAAGAGTTAGGACAATGAACAGCTTGACACAAAAAAAAAAACTGATGTGGGCAAACCATCAAGTGGCGATTATCAATGGTCCAAGGAAATTAGACAATTGGTTGGTTTAATTGAAGTGAATGTTACCCAACCAACAGAAAGGCAATCAAGGGAACATGATGTTTGGAATGACAATAAAAAGGACAACATTATAAGAGAGAGAGAGAGAAGATGAAGCTCAAAGCATTGTTTCAGAGTTGAGGATGAAGGATACATTCAACCAAGAAAAGATTGTTGAGTTGTCTAATGAGAATGAAGCATTGAAAAGACACATACAAGACAATGTTGACATGGAGCATCACAAGGTAGATATAAGTTAAGTATTATAATGTCTTGCTTTTTTTATATTCTTAACTATTTTGGTGTAACCCTTTGATCCCTATTTTGTGTAACTAGATTATACCTAATTGGCATAACTGTTTGTTTATATTTAGTTACCTATTTGATGCATCTATTTGGTACTTATGCTTGTCTAACTACTTCAACACTATTTTGTGTTACTGTTTTTGTCGTAACTTGTTAACTGTATGGACCAACACTTTTGATACCTATTCGATGTAACTTTTTTTCGCAAATGATTAACTATGTGGTGCAACCCTTTTGGCACATATTTGATTAAATTTTTGTTATTCTAGATTGTTTGTTTTGGGGTAACTCTTGTACTATCTACTATATTGTAACTTTATAGTGTAACTATTTTGGTGTAACTTTGTGATGTAACTATTTTGGTAATTGTTTACTGTAAGGGGTAAAATTTGAGGATACCTCCTACAAGAATAAAGATTGAACGTTTCTGATAAAAGTGAGTTTTGAACTTGATCTCTCAGTCTTTGCTTCCTGGAAAATGAATAAACTGCCCAAGACCTAAGTGCTTCAATCGAAGGCACTCCGATACTTAAGTCAGTAATGGAACTGAGACAATTGCAAGAAGACAATGAGAGTTCAGCGTACCTTTCACCTTGGCTCCTTATGCCTTTTATAGAGTCTTTTTTTAGTTAGGGTTTTCATGATTTTTGATTCAAGGTGGTACACCTTCCCTTAATCAGGTGATTCTATTTAGAAAGTTGCTAAGATCTCTCCCATAATTCCTTCTACTAAGCCTCTTCGTTTAACCAGAATGCCTGAATTGTAGGCATCTTTTTAGCACCGCGTTACTATTTTAAATAGCTAGGTCGTGACAAGGACCGAGCTCATTCTTTCCTTTTCGAGCTTTCTGATCAGCTCAGTTGTTATTTGATGACAACTTGGTCGAATCTCATCCTTTGTTCGGCCAAGACAACCTAGCTATCTATTCAGTCAAGTTTATCCTCTACTAGGTTGGACCAATTTTAGCTTAGCCAGGATAGCCTAGCTATCTGCTCTGTCGAGGTTTATCAACTACTAGGTCGGACCAATTTTAGCTCAGTTTAGATAGCCTAGCTACTTGTTCCGCTCAGTCCGGATAGCCTACCTACTTGCTCTGCTCAGTCTGGATAGCCTAGCTACTTGCTGTGCTCGGTTTAGATAGCCTACATACTTGCTCTGCTCGGCCTGGATAGCCTACCTACTTGCTTTGCTCGGCTGGACCAACTTTAGCTCGACCTGAATAGCTTTACTATTTGCTCTGCTCAGTCCGAATAGCCTAGCTACTTGCTCTACTCGGCTGGACCAACTTTAGCTCAAACCGAATAGTCTAGCTACTTGCTCTGCTTGGCTGGACCAATTTTAGCTTGGCCCGAATAGCCTAGCTACTTGCTCAGTCATAGTAGAGTCATTGCAAATAACTCTTTTCAGCACGTGCAACATGCCACGTGTCCAAGTCTAATTGTCAGATGATGATCAGAATTTATCAACCACTTCATTTGCCCCCAAAGAATGTTTTTCATGTGGCACACTGGAAGATATTCTTTGTTTACAATCCTCTCTCATTACTTGCCTTGTATTATTCATTATGAAAAGATGATTTTTTGTGTCCTTTTTCCATAGCAAAGAGGTGTTACCTCAATGAAGGGCTCAGGGGTTCAATACTTAAAAATTTCAATCATAGCCCCCTTCCCCTAGCCAAGAGGATCTGCCTCTTTGAAGGGCTTGGACATCAATTCTTGGTCACTTATTGTGATCCTTGCACCGATCCGCCGATCTAATCAATCTTTAAACTTTACTCATTTGGCTTACACCGTCGTGCCTAGCCGTGAGCCTAAGTATGATCGGATGACTGCACCTGAGGTAGGTCCCTATCTTTACTAGGAATTTTTTCCTCCCTGCCTTAGCAGTAAGTTATCTTATGCCCGAGCCTTCTCGGGTCTTTCATATGGCAAGTACTCCACAAAAGGATTAGCTCTGAAGCTTAATCCTATTTGTTCACTGGAGGTACTCCATGGTGATGTTGCGACATCTCTCATATGGTAGGTACTTTACAAAAAGATTAGCTTTGAAGCTCAATCTTATCAATTCGTGGGAGGTACTCTGATGTTAGATGTCTTTCATGTGGCAGGTACTCCACAAAGATTAGCTCTAAAGCTCAATCTTATCAATTTGCGGGGGTACTCCACTGTTAGATGTCTTTCATGTGGCAGGTACTCCACAAAGATTAGCTCTAAAGCTCAATTTTATTCATTCGCGGGAGGTACTTCACTAAAGTGATATGGCATCAATTATCCCAACTCAAGAGCTCAAGTGTATCATTTATAAAAGAATGTTGATTCTTATTTTGGCTTGTATCGGTTGTTTGGTCCAAATAGAAGGGTTGAGCACAGTACAATCCAACCCTTAATTTTTTCATACTTGAGGATCTCGACCCCCATGTCAACTAGCTTTTGTGGTAGATAATAATTCAAGTAGCTATAAGTGCGTGTGTAACATGAAGCCTCACAAAAATTTCTTCAATATCAATGATGGAATCATGATTGCTCGAGCTTCATGTCGCCTATTTATCTTTGATCTTTCGACCTCCTTATCTAGTCCAGATGTCCTCTCGATCTATCTCCAATTGTTGGTGTCGGTGTAAAAGTTTTTGGATGCTTTGAAAGGATTTTTAGGACTAATGGAAGTCATGGACACTAGCATGAGAGGTGGGTTGCTGGGGTTCGTCCAACCTCAATGGTTCTTTCGCATGACAAGTTTTGGCAATAGTACATGCTTTTTGGTTACTAAAAGTCTTGTTGTAAGAACCTCTTGTTGCTGATCTCTTGTGGAAACAACTCAGGTTGCCAAAACTCCACTAAGTTTTTACTTGTTTTGCTTTATTCAAGGTAGTCTTTGAAACTCTGACATATACGGACAAGCTATGCTCTTGGTTACTCTGCAATACAAGAAAAGTCCTTGCCAAATATTGTATCCCTTGGGTGTCTTTTTCTAATTGATTAACCTCCTTCGTCATCACGATAAGCAGATAGCTTTAATAAATCTGTTATGAGATTTTGACCCATGATCCATGTGTGATGTAAGCTCAAATGGATAATCAAACCAAAGCTTTATAAGAATTCTTCATAGGTCATAATCCGGTGGGCTAAGAGAAGACCCTTTGGACTCTTGAAGCCACAAGAGAGTTTATTTGGAAATGTTGAACCATCATAACAATATATCTCCACAGATTTGTAACTTGAGTAATATTCCACTTAGGAGAAGATTGATCTTAAGCCAATGTTCATCGGGCATAGTGGCACACTACACCGACAATGGATGCTGCTTACTTCCAACGAGATCATGTGTAATTAAATTCTTAAGTCTCACCAATGTCCATAGACAGTTTCAACGATGTCCACAGAGAGTTAATTTCTACTCATGTAGATCCTTCATATTAGGAATTGAGTGGTACACTCTAACTTACCTCGAATTCATAAAATTTAATTCTTATTGGTTGACACTTCAAGTCGAATATCAAGCAATCGACCCTCTTGAATTTCTTTTGTTATCAAGTATTTGATCCTCTTGGATCTCTGTCGTAATGATTTTTATGTCTTCTTGGATCTCTTTCTCATTGGCCAACTCCATCGTAAAAATTGGATCATCTCAAATACTCCATGTGTCATTATTTATAGCATAAATAATAGAGTTATCTCCGAAACATAATATGGAAAAAATCAAATATCATGACAATCAAATTATCTCTGGAAAAATGCATATTTTTCTCTTAGATCTCTTACCCATCAAAGCATGCCAGATTATAGGTGTCACACATTCATCACACATATGTACAATCCTCAGATTACGAGCATGTCAAATATGCAAAGTCAAGTCAAACGATTCTTATACCATGGGGTAGTTGTGTAGGGCTTATATGAAGTGATCCAAATTCATTTTATCTCCATAGATGTCTAATACACAATAGATTTTGATCCCAACCATCTTTGTGGTATTGATTACTCATTCTAACGAGGGAGCCATACTCCACTTATTTCTCATGTAGCTTGCGAGTACTTTGTTCAATACCAAAACCACCAATTTGGTAGAGAGTTAGTCTCTATTTATGTCCTTCCTGTCTACTGGGAATCAAGGAATCAAGTGGCACACCTGGATCCCTCTTTATAGTCATCTTATATAATTCTCATTGATTGACCTCTTCAGTTGAATATCAATTAAGTAATTGACCCTCTTGGGTCTCTTTCTTGTAGGCGGTCTCTATTAGTCAAGTACTTCTTTGTGTTTGGATCAAGATTTGTCACAAACCATTGTTAAAAATTAAATCATCTAAAAGGCACCATGTTTCATAATTTATCTCCCTTGTGCGAGATTAATGCTGAACATGTGTCGGATCCATAAAAAGATTGAGTATCAAGTGTGATACAGGCAAAGGCAATAGATAAGTTCTATCGTGTGATATAAACCAGAGAATATATATTTATATAAGAAATAAAAATTAATTTTGTCATCTGATGTTGAACGTCATTGTCACGCCCCATCCCGGTCTCCTAAGGATAAGACGCGACTAGGTTTTTGATACACCTGTTTACATATATATAATCTAAATTAATAAAACACTAATTAATTTCACAGGTGCAACAATACCACCCATCACCTTAGTTAATAAGCATGATGGTAAACTTGTCTCATAACCTGTACCATATATAATACATGTACCAATTGTTTATTTCCGAGGTTATAGACAGATACAAAATACCACACCCACATAGTATACATCACAAAGTATGCATGTTGAGTCTGTTTACAAATATATATACTATTAACCTGCTATAATAATCTCTCATCAACATAATATACAACCCCAACTAATAATTATACAGTCCCCCAAACAGTATCATTGACTCCTTTAAAACTAAATACATAAAAACCAGAATATCATACTAACATTATACAAAACTCAACCCTTTTGACAGTGGACTGATCTGTGTCTCCCTCTCTTGTACCTGAAAAGGAGAAGATATAGGGGTGTGAGTTAAACCACGCACTCAGTGAGTGTACATGCCGTATATGAAATAAAAATGATAGTAATACACTGAAGTAGGTAAATACTACATAAATATACATATCAAACAACAATATAAATCCAATTCCAAAGCATTCACATGCCACAACACATCCATACTACCCCTCATCGGGTAATCGATCCTACATGGATTCGTGTCTCCCGAACCTCCCGAGAACACTACAGTGCTATCACACCATTGCACGCCCAGTGATCAGGCATCGATGCTCCTATCACAGACAATGCGCCACATTCCACAGTATATAATACATAATACACAATACAAAGCATCATCCAATCACATAAGCACACATAGCACATAATCTTGTAGAAATGTTATTAAATTCTATCATCTAACATCATCTTATAATCGCATTTTCAAAACATATAAAGATATACACCCACCTCAAGTGTACAGATCTACATGCCTTTGGACCTGCTGGTGGATCCCTTCGATGTTTCCATATCTGTCTCTATACCAACTGTCCTATCTGTTCTACCTAAAACATTTGTAATTACAATATCAACATTTTAATCACATTGAATAATTAATCATGCACTAATGCATGCAAGATGATTCAACCCAAAGTGCCCCAATAACTCCAATTTCTGTACTATCCACTCACACACTAGCACTTTTGTTCTAGGGATCACATTTTCCTCCCCAAATTTCCAAAATTACTCACATTAATCACAATTAGGATCAAGCTAGTGAAACACATTGACCGGGGGCCCATTTTCACACATTTCGACTCCGAATCTTAAAAATCGCATTTCCAGCATTCCATACATTCTGCATCAGAAATTATATTCATTTGCATTCGAAATTTACATTATCACATCAAGCATTTTTTAAAAGTGATGCGTGCGAAATTTCATGTCATTTGGATTAAAATTCACACATGTAACAATAACATTTAGAAATCAGAGTTTCGGCGTTACCGGCACCCTTTTCCAACCTCTATCGCTCTTTTCTTTTAAAACCGCTACACTTAAATTCACATACACATTTAATCAATACAAAACAGCCCCTAATTGAGCCTTTAAACCACCCATTCCATTTTCCAAAATTTTTGTTTTCAACCTAGCCCACTAAATGATTCTCGAATATCTCAAATGGTCATTTCTACACTTTTCATACACTCGGTTGAGTACTCATTTAATGCCCATTCTTAACAGCCCGTTAATTGTGCTAAATATACTTAATTACACCCATACAAAATCTGTTTTAACATGAAACTAAATCAGCCCATGAAATTTAAATTAAAACAGCCCATTAAAATTAAAATAAAACAACTCATGTATTTAAATTAAAACAGCCTACTAATTAAAACATGCTAAAATAACCCACATATATACCAATATGTACATACTAAATTAATCACAACTCATGCTTAAACTTTAATCACACATACCCACACTCTTACCTTCACCTTCTTCTTGTTTTCTTTCACTTTTGGTTTGGCATGGAGTCCCCAAGTTCTTCTTCCTTTCTTCTTCTTTTTTTTTCTTTCTTCTTCCTCTCTTGTTCACTCCCACTCAAGGTTCCAGTAAAGAACCAGGCACACACACACACTAAATTATATATTAAACACACACACACCCCTTTACTCTTTACATTACACACACACACACGCACTTGACTTTTCCAAAATGACCCACCACCTTAGCCTTGACACATGGATATAGATATTTCATGAACTTTAATATTTCTATTTGTCTCCTTCCAAATTCATAAGTGATTTCAAAATCAACCCAATACTATTTTCATACACAAAATTCTTTCTAATAAGTAATTTCACATAATTGCAATTTGTCCACATAATTATGCTAATATGTATGCAATGCATGATCGGGTCTCACAACTCTCTCCTACTAATAAAAATTTTATCCTCGAAATTACTTAGCTAGACTAAACAAATGAGGGTATTGAGCCCGTATAATTTTCTCAGTCTCCCAAGTTGCTTTCTCTGCTGAGTGACTTCACCACACAACCTTTACCAAAGATATCGTTTTCGTGAGTAGTACTTTCTCTTTCCTATCCAAAATCTAAACCGGCTGCTCTACATAAGTCAAATCCTCGACAATACATGTGATGGGTCAAGCAAGTATTTTCGTAGCATAGAAACATAGAATACATCATGTAACCTAGACAACTCCATTGGTAATTTCAACCGGTATGCAACAACTCCAATCTGTTCTACGATGCTATACGGACCAATATACCTAGGAGCCAACTTTCCTTTCCTGCCAAAATGAATGACCCCTTTCCAAGGTGATACCTGTAGGAATACTTGATCACCCACCTCAAATTCCAAATCACGACGCCGATTATCTACATAACTTTTTTGTCTGCTCTGTGCCATCCGTAAGCTCTCCTGTATTATTTTAATCTGATCAGTAGTCATTTGCACAATTTCTGGACACAATAACTTCCTCTCACCCACTTCAATCCAACACACTGGGGTCCTACACTTCCTCCCATAAAAAGCTTCATATGGTGCCATCTCAATCGAACTCTAATAACTATTATTATAAGCAAATTCAACTAAAGGCAAATATTCATCCCAGTTACCTCTAAGGTCTATGGCACAAGCTCTCAACATATCCTCCAATGTCTGAATAGTATGCTTTGTCTGTCCATCTGTCTATGGGTGAAACGTTGTACTAAACTTCAAAGTAGTGCCCAACACAGTCTGTAAGCTAGGCCATAATCTCGAAGTAAAGCGTGGGTCCCTATCAGAGATAATAGATATAGGTACACCATGCAGTCTCACAATCTTATCAATACACAATCTAGCTAGCCTATCAAGAGAATAGGTCATCTTAACAGCTAGAAAATGAGCAGACTTCGTCAACCTATCAACTATCACCCAAATGGCCTCATATCCTTTTTGCGTACAGGGCAAATTACTTACAAAATCCATATTGATATGCTCCCACTTCCATTCTGGAATCGATAGAGGATGCAATAACCCAGCTGGTCTCTGCTGCTCAGCTTTCACCTGCTGACATACCAAACATCGAGCCACAAACTCAGCTATCTCTTGTTTTATCCCAAACCACCAATAATGCTCTCTCAAGCCACGATACATTTTTGTACTACTTGGACGCATAGCATATGCTAAAATGTGTGCTTCCTCCTAGAATCTCTCTTTTTAACCCTGCATCGTTAGGTACACATAATCGAGAACCAAATAACAACACATCAGTACTATCAATAATAAAATCAGTCTTCACTTCTTTCTTCAATTTCTCAATTTGGAGGTCATATTTTTGTGCCTCTCTGATCCTATCTACTAGCACTAGTCTAAAAGTTAGTGTAGCAAGTAAAGTTGCAGTCTCTCCTATCCCCAACTGCACTCTCAGAGATTTCAAATCCACAAATAAACCCCTCTAAATCACTCGTAAACTAGCCAATCTGTCGAATGATTTTTGGCTCAAAGTATCTGCCGCAACATTTACTTTTTTGGCTGATAATGAAAAGTGCAGTCATAATCCTTAATAAGATCAATCCAGTGCCGCTACCTCAAGTTCAACTCTTTCTAGGTGAACAGATATTTCAAACTCTGGTGATCTGTATAAATCTCACAGGTAACTCCATATAGAAAATGTCTCCACAACCTCAATGCAAATACAATAGCTACGAGCTCCAAATCGTGGGTAGGATAATTACACTAATGTGATTTCAACTGTCTAGAGGCGTAAGCTACCACACTATCGTGCTGCATCAACACACAACCCAAACCTTGATGTGAGGCATCACTATAAACCATGAACCCATCACTACCTGACGAAATGGTTAATACTGGTGCAGTCGTCAACTTGGTCTTCAGCTCCTGAAAACTCTGCTCACATCTATCAGACCACTCAAACCTCACACTCTTCCGAGTCAATCAGGTTAGGGGCATAGTTATCATAGAGAAATTTTGTACAAACCTCCAATAGTAACCTGCCAAATCTAGAAAAATCTAAATCTCTGTCACTGTCGTCGGTCTCTCCTATTTAACTACAGTAGCAATCTTAGCTGGATCAACACATACACCATCACCAGAAACTACATGCCCTAAGAACACAACCTTGTCCAACCAAAACTCACATTTACTGAATTTAGCAAATAATTGTCTATCTATCAATGTTTGTAGTACCACCCTCAAATGTTGCGTATGCTCCTCTTCACTACGGGAGTATATCAATATGTCATCAATGAACACTATCACAAATGAATCAAGATATGGTTGAAATATTCGGTTCATCAGATCCATAAATACAGAAGGAGCATTAGTCACACCAAATGGCATCACCAGAAACTCATAGTGTCCATACCTGGTCCAAAAAGTAGTCTTGATATATCATTATCCCTTACTTTTAACTGATGATATCCTGATCGAAGATCAATCTTTGAAAACATCCGGGCACCCTGTAACTGGTCTAGCAAATCATCTATACGCGGCAATGGATACTTGTTTCGGTTGTCACACTATTCAGCTATCTATAATCAATGCATAACCTCATAGTGTCATCCTTCTTCTTTACAAATAATACAAGTGCACCCCAAGGAGATACACTAGGCCGTATAAATCCCCGATCTAACAAATCCTTCAACTGCACTTTAAGTTCTTTCAATTCAGCTAGAGCCATACTATATGGAGCAATGGATGTGGGACTAGTTCCTGGCACAAGCTCAATAGTAAATTCCACCTCCCGATCAACTGGTAACCCTAGTAACTCTTTGGGAAACACATCAACGAATTCATTAACCATAGAAATATTCTTCAGTTCAGGAGTACCTCACTGTGTATCTTTCACATAAGCTAAATATCTGTAGCATCCCTTCCTGAATAATTTCCTGGCTTTAATTGCTGATATCAAATTCCTCAGTTCAAGGCGTCGCTCTCCAAAGAACCGAAACAAAGGAACATATGAAATTCTAAATACTACTTCCTTAAGAAAACAGTCAATAGTGGCATGATATGCAAACAACCAATCCATTCCTAAAATCAAATTAAAATCCTGGAATTCAAAAGGTATCAAATCTACAGCAGGTAATTCCCTATCACCCACCTGAACTAGGCACTCCCTATATACTACCCTAGCCATCACACAATCACTCGTGGGAGTAGCTATAGTCAATCCACAATCTAACGGAGTAGGTGGTCTATTAACATGCAAGGAGAACGGTAGTGATATAAATGAATGTGTGGCACCTGAATCTATAAGTACTCGTGTCTATTGACCAAAAATAGATATCATACCTGTGACCACATCCAGGATCGCTTGAGCATCCCACTGGGTAAGTACAAAAATACGACCTCCAGCCTCACGTTTGTTCGGTCCACTGCCACCAACACCGCTACCTTCAGTGCCACCTCCAGTACTGCCTCCTCGTCTTCAACCTCTGTCACTCGCTGTTCCTCGGGTCACCGTAGATGCACTGCCCATCGATGAACCCTGGGTAGAATACTACGGACAATCTCTCTGCATATGTCCCTCCTGACCACATAAAAAGCAACATCGTGACATAGTAGGTCCTGATTCTCCCATAAGACAGTTCCGTACAATGTGCCCAACCTACCCGCAACGATAACAAGTGATTGCACTCCCTCGAGTCTATCCCATCTCTCAACCTTGTGTAAATGAAGATGATCCACTCACTCTCTGTCTTCGAATCTGAGATGGGACTCCTGATTTCTTCTTATTTGCACCCTTCAAAAACATTCCTCTCCAAGGTCGATTAAAGAAACTTCCCTTGGAACCCTGTCCACCTGGCACATATCTTCCCCTTTTTGCCGGCTCACTTGCATTTTCCATCTCGTTCAGATCAATTTCCACAATCAGAGCTTTGTTGTATAATTCTGAAAATGTTGTTAACTCCAGCATCGAAATACGGGACCTAATATTGTAATTTAGCCCCATCTGGAATATTCTACATCTTTCCCCCTCATTTGCGACAACAAAAGGCATAAATCTGGATAAAGTATTAAATTTGCCCTCGTATTCCATTACTGACTGATTCCCCTACTGCAGATGTAGGAATTCATTTTGTTTCTAGTATCGATAACTTGAGAGAAAATATTTCTTATCTAAAACATCTAAAAACTGCCGCCATATGGGAACTCTAGGAACTAAATTGGCCTCCCCTTCAGTACACACTGGCAACAATGCTGTCTCCAAAGCCTCCCACCAATACTGGGCCTCCTCTGATAACATAAAAAGTGGCCAACAACAATTTATCCTCCTCGCCGACCCCCATCACCCTGAATATCTTCTCGATTCGTTGTAACCAATTCTCTACTTCTAATGGACCCGCAGTTCCCGTAAATATTGGTGAATCAAGTTTTTTAAACTGTTCATATAATGTACACCTAGGTCTTATTGTTTCCACTCGCGTTGTATGTTGCTCAGAGTATCTAGCTGCTGCTTCCCAAAGTTGTCTAGCTTCCCGATCACCTTATTCCTCCTCTACTTGGGGTCTTTTTCCCCTATGTCTAGCCCAAGCAGAGGATCCTTCTCCCTCCATGTATCACTGTCAAACATGTGAATATCGCATATGGGTAATGATAGCATGCAATATATATATATATATATATTCTACACACTCACACGGACCTCTAACACCCCACCTACACAGACCAATCCCTAAGTCCACTGTCACACTAGACTCGACTCGACTACAAAATTATAAACTCTAACTCTGATACCAACTTAATTGTCACGCCCTATCCCGGTCTCCCAATGATAAGACGTGACTAGGTTTTTGATACACCTGTTTACATATATATAATCTAAATTAATAAAACACTAATTAATCTCACAGGTGCAACAATACCGCTCATCACCTTGGTTAATAAGCATGATGGTAAACTTATTTCATAACCTGTACCATATATAATACATTTACCAATTGTTTATTTCTAAGGTTATAGACAGATACAAAATCCCACACCCACATAGCATACATCAAAAAGTATGTATGTTGAGTCTGTTTACAAATATATATACTATTAACTTGTTATAATAATCTCTCATTAACATAATATATAACCTAACTAATAATTATACAGTCCCTCAAATAGTATCATTGACTCATTTAAAACTAAATACATAAAGAACATAATATCATACTAATGTTGTACAAAACTCAACCCTTTTGACAGTGGACTGATCTGTGTCTCCCTCTCTTGTACCTGAAAAGGAGAAGCTATAGGGGTGTGAGCTAAACCACGCACTCAGTGAGTGTACATGCCGTATATGAAATAAAAATGATAGTAATACACAAAAGTAGGTAAATACTACATAAATACACGTAGCAAACAACAACATCAATCCAATTCTAAAGCATTCACATGCCACAACACATCTATACTACCCCTCATCAGGTAATCGACCCACATGGATCCGTGTCTCCCAAACCTCTTGGGAACATCCCAGTGCTAGCACACCACTGTATGCCGAGTGATCAGGCATCGACGCTCTTGTCTCATAAGCACATAGTCACATTTCACAATACACAATACACAATACAAAGCATCATCCAACCACATAAGCATAAAGCACATAATCCTGTAGAAATGTTATTAAATTCTATCATCTAACATCATCTTATAATAGCATTTTCAAAACATATAAAGACATACATCCACCTTAAGTGTACAGAGATACAAGCCTTCGAACCTGTCGGTGGATCCCTTCGATGTTTTCGTATTTGTCTCTATACCAACTGTCCTACCTGTTCCACCTAACACATTTGTAATTACAATATCAACATGTTTATAACATTGAATAATTAATCATACACTAATGCATGCAAGATGATTCAACCCAAAGTGCCGCAGTAACTCCGATTTTCATACTATCCACTCACACACTAGCACTTTTGTTCTAGGGATCACATTTTTCTCCCTAAATTTTCAAAATTACTCACATTAATCACAATTAGGATTAAACTGGTCAAACACATTGATTAGGGACCCATTTTCACACATTTTGACCCCGAATCCTAAAAATCATACTTCCAGCATTCCATACATTCCGCATCGGATATTATATTCATTTGCATTTGAAATTTACGTTATCACATCAAGCGTCTTTTAAAAGTGATGCATGCAAAATTTTAGGTCATTTGAATTAAAATTCACACATGTAACAATAACATTTAAAAATCAGAGTTTCGGCGTTACCGACACCCTTTCCCAACCTCTATCGCTCTTTTCTTTTAAAACCGCTACACTTAAATTCACATACACATTTAATCAATACAAAACAGCCCCTCATTGACCCTTTAAACCACCCATTCCATTTCCCAAAATTTTGGTTTTCAACCTAATCCACTAAATGCTTCTCGAATATCTCAAATGGTCATTTCTACACTTTTCGTACACTCGGTTGAGTACCCATTTAATACCCATTCTTAACAACCCGTTAATTATGTTAAATATACTTAATTACACCCATAAAAAATCTGTTTTAACATGAAACTAAATCAGCCCATGAAATTAAATTAAAATAGCCCATTAAAATAAAAATAAAACAACTCATGTATTTAAATTAAAACAGCCTACTAATTAAAACTTGTTAAAACAACCCACATATATTCCAATACGTACATACTAAAATTAATCACAACTCATGCTTAAACTTTAATCACACATACCCACACTCTTACCTTCACCTTATTCTTGTTTTCTCTCACTTTTAGTTTGGCATGGAGTCCCCAAGTTCCTCTTCCTTTCTTCTTCTTCTTTTTTTTTTCTTTCTTCTTCCTCTCTTGTTCACTCCCACTCACGGTTCTAGTAAAGAACCAGGCACACACACACACTAAATTCTATATTAAACACACACACACACACACCTTTACTCTTTACATTATAGACACACACACATTGTTTCATGAATTAAACACACACACTTTACTACACCTGAAGACACACACATACACTTGGCACACACACACACATGCACTTGACTTTTCCAAAATAACCCACCACCTTAGCCTTGACACATGGATATAGATATTTCATAAACTTTAATATTTCTATTTGTCTCCCCCCAAATTCTTAAGTGATTTTAAAATCAACCCAATACTATTTTCATACATAAAATTCTATCTAATAAGTAATTTCACATAATTGCAATTTGTCCACATAATTATACTAATATGTATGCAATGCATGATCGGGTCTCACATTCATCACCTAAGTACTGGGAATCAAGTGGTACACTTCAATTCCTCTTGGAGTCATCACATTCAATTCTAATTAGTTGACCCTATGCCGGTTCAAGTAATTGACCCTCTTGGGTGTTTTTATGGTATCAAACACTTTACCTTCTTGGGTTTCTTTATTATATGGTCAAGATGATTCAATTATGTTTAAGACACTATATATCATATTTTAGGTCAATCACATATTAACTAGTCTCGTATTATAGGTAAAACTAACCTTTAAAGTATTCTTTGGCATCAAAGACATACCAGAAAGTCCCAGACTTGTCTCTTTGTGCTGGTCACATGGAGCCCAAATAAAGGGCAATACACTTTGTTCTAAAAATAAATTTCATGGAAGAGAAATACCACAACCAGCAATTTAAGCTTCTGGAAGATGAATAATTCTTCTTGCTTCATGAGACGGCATCCATCACGTAAGGTGGAAATACAGAAAACCATGATGAATGTTCTAGATGCACGTTCTCCTCGCTCTTGTATGCTATGCTCGCGATCTCAATTGTTGCACACACAAATCTATTGCCAATGCTCATTTTCTTATAGGGCAAGATCGATCGAGTACATATATATCCATATTTCAAGAAAACTTGATCAACCTTTCCCACAGACGGTGCCAAAATGTAAGGGGTAAAAATTGAGGATACCTCCTACAAGAATAAAGATTGAACGTTTATGATAAGAGTGAGTTCTGAACTTGATCTCCTAGTCTTTGCTTCCTACAAAATGAACAAACTGTCCAAGATCGAAGTGCTTCAATCGAAGGCACTCCGATGCTTAAATCAGTAATGAAACTGAGACAATTACATATTAACTAGTCTCGTATTATAGGTAAAACTAACCTTTAAAGTATTCTTTGGCATCAAAGACATACCAGAAAGTCCCAGACTTGTCTCTTTGTGCTGGTCACATGGAGCCCAAATAAAGAGCAATACACTTTGTTCTAAAAATAAATTTCATGGAAGAGAAATACCACAACCAGCAGTTTAAGCTTCTGGAAGATGAATAATTCTTCTTGCTTCATGAGACGACATCCATCACGTAAGGTGGAAATACAGAAAACCATGATGAATGTTCTAGATGCACGTTCTCCTCGCTCTTGTATGCTATGCTCACGATCTCAATTGCTGCACACACAAATCTATTGCCAATGCTCATTTTCTTATAGGGCAAGATCGATCGAGTACATATATATCCATATTTCAAGAAAACTTGATCAACCTTTCCCACAGACGGTGCCAAAATGTAAGGGGTAAAAATTGAGGATACCTCCTACAAGAATAAAGATTGAACGTTTATGATAAGAGTAAGTTCTGAACTTGATCTCCTAGTCTTTGCTTCCTACAAAATGAACAAACTGTCCATGATCGAAGTGCTTCAATCGAAGGCACTCCGATACTTAAATCAGTAATGAAACTGAGACAATTACAAAAAGACAAGGAGAGTTCAGCATACCTTTCAACTTGGCTACTTATGCCTTTTATAGAATCTTTTTTTAGTTAGGGTTTTCGAGATTTTTGATTCAAGGTGGCACACCTTCTCCTAATCAAGTGATTCTGTTCAGGAAGTTGTTAAGATCCCTCCCGTAATTCCTTCTATTAAGCCTATTTGTTTAACCAGAATGCTTGAATTGTAGGCATCTTTTTAGCACCGCGTTACTAATTTAAAAAGCTAGGTCGTGACGAGGACCGAGCTCATTTCTTCCTTTTCAAGCTTTCTGATCAGCTCGGTTGCTATTTGATGACAACTTGGTCTGATCTCATCCTCTGCTCGGCCGGGACAACCTAGCTGTCTATTCAGTCGAGTTTTATCATCTACTAGGTCGGACCAATTTTAGCTTGGCTGAGATTGCCTAGTTATCTGCTCGGTCAAGGTTTATCAACTACTAGGTCGGAAGCTTAATTAACATGCTTTTATGGGTTGTGGTTCATTTTCTAGTTCTTATCCAGATCGTTTTCTTTATCAAATGAAATTGTACCTAATAATACATCAATGTACACATATTTAAAAAATAATTATATTATATTTTTTAAAAAGAGCTCCAAAAAAAACCATAATCCCAAATAAAGTTCCAATTAATTTGTAAAATCCAAGTATAAGTTTAAAGATCATGAAGTAAATAAATAATCAATTAGTGTTATGATTTGAGATTAGAGTTGAAGTCTTGGTGTGCATGGTTCTCTCGTGGACTTTAGATTTAAGTTACATATGGGGACAGTAGTTTGGGTGATCAGGATCATCAATTCACATCATTTTGGAACGTACGATCCAGTTAATGGTATGCTTAACCTATCTACAATCTTAGTATCTATATGTTAAAGGACAAATTATGGTACCGCCAGTGGTATGGTACTAAAAATTATAATTTTTTAAATTAAGTTATGATGATACTTAGAAAAATTTCAGATTATTGAGGTTAGGAAGAGAGCTCAGCCAAGAAAGATTGAGCTCAAAGGTTCAAACCTTGGGCTCTGTCGACATGTGCCTCAAAGAAACTGAGTGGAAGATGGCTGGCAACCACTAAATGCCCCCTCAACGGCAGTAAATGCCAGTCTAGGCGCAAGAACCTCAACCAACTAAACCATCGCCTGAAATCAAGCAAAGCGTTACAAGAAGGAGGCGAAGATCTCGCCCCAGACCCCATGGAACTAGGAACTAAGCTATAAATATTGTACAAAGTAATCACTTTGGAAAAAATAATCGATATAATACAAAGAAGACTGTGTAATCTCATCATCTTCTTCAATATAATTTCCAAGAGCAAGAAACTCTCTTGAAGAGTGTTGATTAGCAGAGCTTCCGAGCTGGTGAACCACTATAACTCATCTGTGCAATCTACCCCATTCCCTTAAAGTTGTCACATTATTCCCAAGAACCTTATAGCTCAGATCAAATCCCTTAGAATACTTATTATACTCAATCTCTCTTTACACACCAGAAGTTGGCGCCGTCTGTGGGAATCAACTATTCCTGTTACAAATATACTAATTTTCTTCAGTAATTGATGGTCTCTGCGTGCAATATGAGTAGAAGCCAATTGAATCCTCAACGGTTACAAAACTAGCAAGAAGCCACCAGTGGAAGACAACAAGAAAATCTTCAAGACTTTCTGCCCACCACTAAGACTAATCCTCCCATGGCGGACCTCCCTCCGAATAATGAATTGGAGGTTCTTTGCCTAGTCAACCAACGTCTACTACAATAGAACAAATAACTCTTGAAGCTCCTATAATGTCCTCAGAAGACACGTCCAGCCTAGAATGATCCCCTAGAAGGGGAACACAAATGCCTTGATCCCCTAAAGGAGGTTAACGAAGGGGGTGAACATAGCCAAGTCGTGGGTCATGCTCTTCATCCACCTCCCATGAATGAAGATAAAAAAGAAGTACATAGTCAAAATGGGGGAACTGATAAAAAAAATTTCTCTCTTTCCAGCAGAAAAGAAGAGAACAATATTGGGAATAACGTTTCAGAGACATCCAGCAAGAACTCAGCCAGATGAAGGAGGCCGTGAAAGGTAAGACCCCAATAACCATGGACGCCCTGGTGCAGCAAGATTGAGTCCCCATTCATTGCTGAAGTTCAGAATGCCCCATATGGAGGCCTTTGATGGGATAAAAGATCTCATGGATCACCTCAACACCTACAAGAACTAAATAGAGTTTCATGAATATCAAGACCCTATACGATGCCGAGCCTTCACCATCACATTGAAGGGCTCAACTTTAGCGTGATTGAACAGGCTAGCCCCAATGTCCATCTCTTCTTTCAGAGAACTCTCCATATCCTTTGTGTCACACTTCATAGGAGCTCAGACCCATCAAGAATTGAGCCACCATTTGGTGAATGTGAAACAAGGACCCAACAAGAACCTACAGTCTTATGTTTAAAGGTTAAACTCAAAATCACTGAAAATGGACGTTCTAGATGAAAAATTCATCATCACTGCTTTCATCGCGGAGTTAGGAGTATAGTCGAAGGACTTAATGTTCTCCATATCTAAAAACCCACAAGCTAGTATGGCGGAGGTTAAGGTAGAAAAGTACACACTACCCTCACAGCTATGATATCCCAGATCCTTTATGAAGCACAGAATAAGAAAATTCTGAGTTGGCCACCTCGGATGTAAGAAGACCTAACAAAAAGAGATATGACAAAGTATTGTGAGTAACACAGAGACCATGAACACCTCACTAATGATTACATCCAGTTGAAAAAGAAAATTGATTTCTTGATCCAACAAGGGCAGCTACGCCGCTTTGTGAAGCATGATAATCAGAACAGAGCTCACCCTCATCTAGCACCTCAGCAGCAAACTCCTACACAACACTAGCAACCAGTGGGAGAGATCAAGATGATTTTTGGAGGATTACTGGTGGTGGGAAAACTAGCTCAACTAGAAAAGCCCACATGCACAAGGTTAGGACCGAGGAAATATTGGAGGTGCAGATTGTGACCAAGGCACCTCGAATGAACATGGACACCACTTTCTCATATGCAGACCTGGAGGGGTACCAGCACCCCCATGATGATCACTTGGTGGTAAAAGCTTTCGTTCCTAATAGGACCGTTCATCAGGTCTTCATCGACAACGGGAGCTTTGTTAACATTAACTTTGCATCCGCCTTTGAAAAAATAAACATAGGCAAGGACAAGGTCGAGCCAGTGAGAACTCATCTTTTGGGATTCTCAGCAGAGAGAGTACTGCCCCTGGGGGCAATTCAACTCATCCTCACCATGGATAGCCCGCCTAGACAATCCACCACCGCAGTAAGGTTCCTGGTAGTCAATGCCCCCTCAGCATTCAATGTTCTACTGGGAAGACCTTCCCTCAATGCCATGAGAGCCATCCCCTCTACATATCACCTGACTATAAAATTCTCCACTGGAAATGACATTGGAGTAGTATGAGGAGACCAACAAGTGGCGAGGGAATGCTACATGGCATCAATGAAAAGGAAGGATGTTGAAACCATCCAACTGGATGGGTTGGACATGAGAGATGAGCTGGATTCAAGACCTACGCCCTCGGAAGAGCTAGAGCATCCAACTCGATGAAGAGCCAAAGTATACGATATATGTGGGGTCGAAGCTACCTAGAGAGCTTAGAGACCTCTTTGTTCAGTTCCTTAGAAGGAATATGGGGGTGTTTGCTTAGAAGCAAGAAGATATGCAAAGAATTGACCCCTCAATCATCACGCACAAGCTCAGCGTGAACCCATCCTGCAATCTCATCAAGTAGAAACAATGGAGTTTTGCTCTAGAAGGCCAAAAGGCAATTAATGAAGAAGTCAGCAAACTTCTCCGCGCCAAAGATATCAGGGAGGTAGACTACCCAACCTAGTTAGCTAATGTGATCCTCGTTAAGAAAACCAACAGCAAATGACACCTTTGCATTGACTTCACTAATCTGAATCGAGTGTGCCCTAAGGATAATTTCCCACTACCTTGGGTAGACTTGATCGTAGATGCCACGACTGGACACTAGCTCTTTATCTTCATGGACACCTTCTTAGGGTATAATCAAATCAGAATGGACCCTAATGACCAGGAAAAGACGTCATTTGTAACTGAGCAGGGAATATACTGTTACCAAGTCATGCCATTCGGATTGAAGAACGCTGGAGCCACATATCAACGTCTAGTAAACAGAATGTTCTAAAAATAGATTGGGTCATCAATGGAAATATACATTGATGACATGCTTAGGAAATCCTTAAGAGCCAAGCTCCATATCGGGCACCTCTAGGAATCCTTTCAAATCCTCAAGAAATACCAAATGAAGCTTAATCCAACCAAGTGCGCCTTTGAGGTCTCAGTCGGGAAATTCCTTGGCTTTATAGTCAACAACAGAGGTTCGAGGCAAACTCAAAAAAAGTTAAGGCGATAATAGACATGCAGCCTCCCTCCACCACCAGAGAGGTCCAACGCCTAACAGGAGGAATAGTTGTTTTGAGTCGCTTTGTGTCCAGATCAAGCGACAAATGTCAACCTTTCGTTCGAATTCTAAAGAGAGCTTTCCAATGGAATACGCAATGAGAGAAGGCATTCAAGGCCCTCAAGGACTATCTTAGCACCCAATTTTGGTAAGCCCGAGGCAAGGAGAGGTACTAACCCTATATCTTGTTATTTTAGACTTCTCAACCAGTGTAGCACTTGTCAAAGAACAAGATAGAGCTCAGCAGCCAGTTTATTATTATAGTAGAGCTCTAAGAGGGGCGTGGAGGAAAGATACCCGAAGATAGAGAAACTAGTCTTAGCTCTGGTCATGGCTACAAGGAGACTAGGCCTTATTTCCAGTCTCATACCATTGAAATTCCTACAGACCAGCCGATGAGACAAGTGTTGCATAACCTAGAGTCCTCTGGAAGGTTGCTCAAATGGGCAATAGAACTCAATGAATTCGATATTAGGTACAAACCCAGGACCGTAGTTAAAGGACAAGTACTGGCAGATTTCATTGCAGAATTCACCACAGGTCTAGAAACATCCACAAAAGCCAACCAGCTAGTACCAAACCTCCCTACATGGAAGCTTTTAGTGGATGGAGTTGTTAACGCCTATGGAAGCGGTGCAGGATTGATCTTGACCTCCCCTAACGACATAGACATCGAATACGTGCTCAAGTTTGGATTCAAAGCTTCAAACAATGAGGTAGAGTACAAAGTCGTCATCACTGGGATAAATTTGGCACATTCAATGGAGGGAAAATAGCTCAAAATTTGTAGTGACACCCAGATTATAGTAAAGAGGATTGAGGAACCTTATGAGGCTAAGGGAAAAAGAATGATCTTGTACCTTAAAAAGGTGTAAGAATTGATTAAAAAGTTCGTGCAAGTTAAAATGAGCATGTCCTCAGAGCTGAGAACTTCTGAGCGGACGCTCTGACAAGGCTTGCTACAACTCCCCAAGAGAACTTGGATAGATTAATCCCAGTTGAACACCTAGCTGAACTATCTGTTAACCATGAAGATGAAAAGGTACTCCTTGTATTGGCTTCACCGAGTTGGATGGACCCAATCAGAGAATATCTTTAGAATGGAACCTTGCCAGAAGATCCCAAAGAGCTCGCGAAGCTAAGAGCTAGGTCATCCAGATTCGCAATCCTACAAGGAAACATGTATAAGTGAGACTTTTCAAAACCACTCCTTAAATGCATAGGAGACGAGGATGCTAATTACATACTCAGGAAAATCCACGAGGAGATTTGCAACAACAATATCGACGCTCGAGCTCTGGCAAGAAAGGTACTTCTGGCCCACTATACTCAAAGACGCTATAGATGAAATCAAATGATGTAAGGTCTACCAGGTACACGTCAACGTCTTTCATTGTCCACCAGAGCTCCTAACCTCAGTGGTAAGCCATTGGCCTTTCCAACAATGGGGTTTGGACATACTTGGGCCCCTTCTCATTAGTACTGGACACTGCAAGTTCGTCATTATTGGGATGGATTACTTCACAAATGGGCAGAGGTGGAGCCCTTGGCAACAATCACATAACAAAAAGTTCAAAACTTCACTTGAAAATCTATAATCTATAGGTTTGGAATACCTGGGGCAATTGCCTTCGACAATGGGAAGCAATTTGATAATCCCAAGTTCAAAAAGTTCTATACCGAGCTAAGAATAAAGAATTACTTCTCAACTCCAACTTATCCTCAATCCAATAGCTGAGTAGAAGTGACCAAACCGAAAAAGTAGCTTTGAATACCAAGCAAGAAGCTCTGAAAGGGAAATGGGTAGAACACATCGCAGAAGTATTGTGGGCTTATAGAACCACTGCCAGATTAACGACTTAGGAAACACCATTCGCTTTAGCATTTGGAACCGAAGTAGTGGCACTTGTAGAGGTCTCCATTCCATCCCCCAGGGCTGAGTTCTTAGAGCCCGAGCATAATGACAAGTCACTTCTACTAAATCTCGACCTCTTGGATAAAAAGAGGGATGTGGCTTTGCATCGTATCGTGAGTTACCAAAGGAAAATAACAAGATACTACAATAGGACGGTCAGACACAGGAGCTTTAAAATCAAAGATCTGATACTCATAAAACTCCTTCCTGCGAAAAAGGATCCCACTCATGGAAATCTAGGTCACAACTAGGAAGGTCCTTACATTATTTTGAAGATAATCAGACCCGCGAATTACGAGTTGCAAACGGAGGAGGGAAAAATCTTACCTCACTCTTGGAAAGCTAAACATTTGAAGAAATTTTTTCAGTGAATTCTTGTAAGAATGCCTAAACATTCCAGTTATCAAAAGTAACAGAGCAAGGCATTGAGTGGAAAAAAATAACTTTTATTCATTAGTTTGCCAGATAAAACAAAAAAAAAAAAAAGGGCATCCTAAGCACCCCCAGACCCCCTCTTGAGCTTTGATACTTCCTCCTCATGTTGAGCATTTGTAGACCGCAGCCAAGCATTCTCTACCTTCAGCTCGTTCCATTCCCTCTTCATTTCAGAAAGCTGGTCCTTGAGGTTCGAATTCTCAAAAGCAAGATTTAGCTCCGTGGTTGTAAAATCAATCTCACCAAAAAAAGAGCCTGATAATTGCGACGATGCACTACCCCTTCCGTGTTTCCTCGAAGAAGTAGCAACAACCTTATCCTCTGACTCTACAGAAGAAGAATCCTCTTCAGGGTTAGGGGAAAGAGGGTGTAAGGTAACATCCAGGGTAGCAGTAGTAGCACTAAACCAAAAGAGGTTCTGCGGAGTAACAAGCACTAAAAAGAGAATAGGCTCAACATGAGCCACTTGACTAACTATTACCATCTCAGCTAAGGTCAAATAACTGGGGGCATCTACACAAAATAAACAACACAGTTAGAACCAATCAAAGTCCTCACAAATTATGGAAGAACAGATTCTAGGACTCTACCTCTACTAGAAGAAGGCCCCCAAGAGCGAGAAACTCAGGAACATGCGCATTACTGCTCAGCAGACCTCCAGGAGTCCCCAAAAATGAAGCAAAAGCATTGATTCCAACCTTCAGAAGAATTCAGGAAATCAAGAACCACTGGAGGGTCAAAGTGACGTCTCCATATAAAATGGCTAACGTAGGGGGCATGTCGTAGTCCAAGTTCCTAAAAGTAGAGAAGCTCGGCAACAACAGGAAACTCATCATTGCCTTGCAAATGCCAAAAAATAAAAAAGCTTATCATAGCACCCCATCCTTCTAGAGAAAGACAAGAGGGACATAACTCAATGTAGGCTAGAATCCATCTAATGGAAGGATAGATGGGTAGACGAAGGCCCATCTCGAAAGTGCCTTTGAAAAAGCAAGTTTCTTGTGGGGGCGATAATTGCAAGGCTCGTTAGGAGTAGGGACTCAGAGGGGTAAGTCAGCAAGTAGAAGGAACCGCTTCTTAATTCCATCTAGCTATGAGTACCACACCATGTTCACCATAGCTTAGGCTCACTGTTTGAGCAAGGAAGTAAGAGAGAGAGCCATGTAAACCGAAAGCAAAAAAGGAAAACTCAGAAATAATGTTGAACAATGAAGAAGAAACACCAAATTTCGTAGACAATAAGGAGTCCTAAAGCTTACAAAAATAGTAGGGAATCCCAAATTTTAAGGGGCAAAAAATGCACGAAAATGAATATGTGGCGTTTCCATAATCATTATGGTAGAGGTATTTTAAGAAAGTAGTTGGGCACAAATAACGATCAGCTCAGCTCAGATTAGATAGAATAGCTCAGCTCAGACAAGCAGCTCAGCTCTGATAAGATAGAGCTCAGACAAGTAGCTTAACTTTGATAAGATTAGCTCAGACAAAAGCAGCTCAGGTCTGCCTGAGGATGTGCTCTTCAGCCTAATATAAGCAGAGCTTAGGTAAAGCGACAGAAATAACTAGGGAAAAAGCTCCCATGTGAAAAGTAGGCTGAACTCTTTAGCTCATGAAGGTGAGCTCTCCAAGAATAAACCTATTGGTTTGCCAAGGCTGAGCTCCCCACAACTCGAGGGAATATTAGGTTCATCGGCTCATAAAGATAGACACTTCAGCTCACAGGCTTCTCAGCTCATAGGAATGAGCCCTCCAAAGTTAAGGCCTCAACCACTCAACTCTATAGTTCTTCAGCTCTTCAGCTATTCAACTCATCCAAACTTAGCAAATTCCCTTTAAAAAGAACTAAGTTCTCCTCGAAGTAGGGGAAAAGGGGAATAGGTAGAATGGAAGAACACAACAATCAAAAGAATACAAGAGCACCACAACAGTCAAAAGAATACAAGGGCACCATGCAAGAGCACCACAATAGTCAAAAGAATATAAGGACACAAACAAGACAAAAACACTTCTTTATTTTCTTATAAAGAGCTGGTTTCAAAGTTCTTTTCTTAAAAAAAATCAACAACAAGCAAATTATGAACATAGGTCCTAAGTACCGGCAATTAGATCTAGAATCACTCCAGGCAGCTCGAGAAGCTCTGAGGCAACAGATGGAGGAAGATCAATAGAAATTTTAGGGGGCCCTGGAAGATCGAGAACCTCAGAAATAGCAGTAGACGAAGGAGTAGCAGGAGCTCCAGGCAACTCAGGAAGATCGAGGAGGTTGGAAACAATGGCTGGAATAGAAGAAGCTGTAGGAGAAGGGACTTTAACTGGTGGAACAAACACCCCAGTACCTACAGAGGCCGGGACCTCGGCTGATGAAGGTGGTACCTCAGCACCCATAGGAACGAGCTCAAAAACAAGGGAAACCAAGACCTTTGCTTCATTCTCAACTCTTGGAGCCTCCTACTCCTTATCTGAAGGGGGATCAAACACAAAATTTAGGCCTGGGTACGCCTGCATAGCTTGATCTTGAAAAGCGATATAGCTAGTAGCCCAATTGGTGGCAGTTTCATACTCCAACTTGGTGATTAGGGCATCCTTCTTTTTTATGGCAGCCCTCTCTGCCTTAATCTCTACCCGCAGAGTGTCATTTACCTCGCCCACGACATTATATTCTCTCTTCATAGCCTCAAAAGACTGGAGAGCCTCATGGGTTTCTTTCTGAACTTGAAGTAAGTTGTCAGTCTTTAACCCGAGCTCTTTCTTGGTCTTCTTGACCTCATCCTCTACTTTCTCTTTCTTGGCCTCCAAGCCCTTAATAACAGAAGATTGCCTACTTACAAGTCCTGAACCTGAGCTTTGAGTGCATCATTGGCAAAAGCCAGCTCAACAACCTTGAGTTCAAAGACCTTTGACACCTTGGTTGAGCTCTCCAAAACTCTGATCCGTCTCACCAAAGCACTCACATAAATGGCTAGCTAGAAGCAAATACAACCAAAAGCTAAAGTCAGCACGAAGTAACGACGTAAGACAAAAATGGAACTTCAAAGAACCAGAAACTTACCAAAGTAGCACCGTACAAAGCCGTGGTGACAGAAGTGGAGAATGGCATAATGGCAGCCCTTTGGATATTAGACTCAGGGATGATTGAGGCAATAACCTCTGCATCAAGTTTCACATTATCAATAAGGAAGCCCTCATCTTTCTCAACCTTAGAGCTCCTTAGAAGCAGCTGATGAGACTTTTCAACCAATCTAGGAGAGGAAGACTTAGGCAGAATGCGAGCCATCGTCTCCATGGCCCCCTCAACCTCTGTCGATGAGGCTGAAACTATGATTTGTTCGAGACCCCTTCAGGAGAGGAAAGCACTGTCCTTTGAGGAATGAAGGTCTGTGCGACCTTTGGTGAGCTCTACGGTGGAGCAAGAATCACTTGGGAAGAAAGGGGAGAAGCCGGAGGCACTTCTGACCTTGGCACCTTGGCTTGGGGGCAAAATCACTTCCTAATCTGACCTCGGCCTTGCGTTTTTCCCCACTCATGGTCTTCCTCAGCAAGGCAACCTTCGCCTTCAATACTTCAACATCTGGAGCCATCGAGCTAGAACTTGGAAAACCACAGTGTGCAGGTAAGTAAGAGCAAAAAATAAAGGAGAGAAAAGCCAGAGGGAAAAGAAAGAATACCAACTTGTGAGTCCTTCTACACCAGCTACAGAAATATGAATAGGGGTCTCAATCCTCACCTCTGGAAGAGTAAACTCAAGTTTGGTAAGCACTTTAGAGGTGTGACCTCACTAAATAGTGCATTCCTTGAGGAAAGACATAACAGGCAGATAAAACACTCATGAAAAGGGATGTGACCTCACTAAAATCCACGACATCTGAGGCTTTGGGAGCAACCACTGCACCCCCAATGCTATAAGAAACCCCAACACCACTCACTTTGGTTTTTTCTTTCCTAGACTTCTTGGGCATAGGGGAAGATGATGGGGGAGCTCCTTGGATTCTTTCCCAGCATCGACAGAATAGACACTGAGAAAATTATCAATCTCATCGCCTACATCACCTAAATCGATGTTCTCCTCCCTAGCAGACCTCTCGTCCTTGGCAAGAGAGACTGATGAAGCAGTAGCTTTGAAAGAGCCAGACATGACAGGATTGGAAAAATGAAGATAAAAGGAGGAATAAGTAAATGAGACGTTAGCAAAACAATCCGTGAGAGTCGAGAGGTTAAGACACCAGCGACCAATGAGGAAGACTCTAGTAATGGAATAAGGGTCCAAGAAGAGGGGAAAAGAGGAAAAGGAGTAGCCTCGATTCCTAAAGTAGCAAAAGAAAAAGGTCCAAAAATATAGCAACCACCTCGGATTCGAGGGATCTAGAGCGAAGAAATGAACAAAGCCAAGAAGCGTACCTAACCAAGAGTGAGTGATAAACTGGAGCCCAAAAGGAAATCGGAGAGCAAACCTTGCAGAATCTTCGAGTCAAATTGGGGGAATATGTTTTTTAGCGAATCCCTAAGATCTCCAGCAGATTAAGGAAACTAAAATTACAAGGGAAGAGAGAGAGCAAAGCCTGGGGGGAGAAGTCAAAAGGTGAAGTGAGACGGTTTCCCTCGTCGTGGGAGCATTTAAAGCTTAGTGTACTTGGGTCTTCGAAATATGGGACGTGTGCGAGAAAATAGGAAGGAATGATTGCACGTTCGACAAAGCCATTAGAATGGAGTCCCATCACGCATAAATCGAGATCGACCTATGGAAACCTAACTTTATCCAACCACAGCTCAACCACTGCTCAATCCCACTTTGACAAGGGACTAAGGGGCAACTAATGATACCTAGAAAAATTCCAAGTCTAAGCTTAGGTATTGAGGTTAGGAAGGGAGCTCAGCCAAGAAAGACCAAGCTCAGAGGTCCAGACCTTGGGCTCCCTCGACCTGCGCCTCAAGGAAAATTAGTGGAAAACGGCTGACAACCACTAAACTCCCCCTCAACGACAATAAATGGCAGTCTAGGAACAAGAACCTCAACCGCCTAAACCATCGCCTAAAATCAAGCAAAGTGTTACAAGAGGGAGGCGAAGATCTCACCCCAGACCCCATGGAACTAGGAACTAAGCTATAAATATTGTATAAAGTCCTCACTATGGAAAAAGGAATCGATATAATACCAAGAAGACTGTGTCATCCCATCATCATCTTCAATATAATATCTAGGAGCAAGAGACTCCCTTGAAGAGTGAATTAGCCGAGCTCCTGGGCTGATGAACCACAATAACTCATCTACGCAATCTACCCCATTCCCCTAAAGTTGTCACATTATTCACAAGAGCCTTGTAGCTCAAATCAAATCCCGTAGAATACCTATCACGCTCAATCGCGTTTTACACATCATCAAGCTATTTTACACATCATCAAGCTATAATTTTTTATAGGTGTAAGTTACAACTTATAAAAGGTATGATCGATTATGGAAAGTTGCTATCAATATTGAAAGTTACAACTTTTAAATGTGAAGTTATAATTCATAAGAGAGAAGTTACAACTGTCTAAAGAAAATCCATGATAACTTTCCCTTGAGCATTTGTAATTTTTTCTTTTACAGATATAACTTTACCATAAAAAATTATAACTTTCGATATTGTAATTAGATTTTTCCTATATAAAATGTCATTTTTAAAGCACACACGGAGACTTGAAACGACATGGTGAAGCCTTATTCTATTTGCAGGACATTTTAACTGTTGTTTGTTGTAGATACAGACAAGCAATTCCATTGGACTCCAAAGGTAGTTTAGACGTTGACACAAATTATGGCTTATGTTGGTTTTGCACATCGGATATTTAACACAAATAATACTTGTTGGAAGATAAAAATTCAAAGATAGAAAAGCAATAAATAAATATGACATAAAAATATAACGTGGTTCGATACAACATACCTATTTTAGTACACCATACTCAAATTCCAACAGCTTACGTAGAGGCATTCTTCCATAGGTACCCTATATATATATGTGTGTGTGTGTGTGTGTGTGTGTGTATGTAAACTGCCTTCGCTGATTCAAATTTATATTTTCAACCTTAGAATCTGTTAAAATAGAGGTTAGGGGTTGGTCTAATGACCACCACTCCTCTTATTGGACTTTAAGATCGTCAATTCTAAACTCGTTGTCCTTCACTCAGTAAAATGTTTATACATCTGGAAACTTATCCACTGTCCTATTATTTGGGTAGATGTTTAGATAGAGCTTGAGTAGGCGTTACTATTACACACTCTCTAGTTTGCACTTGGCATGAACTTTACTTTTTTTTCTTTTTTAATTTATAACAAATAATTGTTCCAATCACATACTTTTTAAACTTGTGACTGCGATATAAACTACGTATTTAGGTGTTATTTAAGAGGAAATAGTCAAAAAAGCTACTGAAAAAGTAGGATAAATTTGTGACAAAAAAAAACTATGAGAGTTATTAGGAATGTGAAGATTGTTCTTTTCAATAATTAGTTTTTAGAATGTTGTGGAATGGACATTAGATTGGTATGTGGTTGAGTTATTTGATAAATAAATAGGCCGAGACAAACTTGAAATCCACTAGTAAATCCAAAATTTTTCTTGAATGATTTTATTCATTATGCAGGGGGGTTCATTTAGTATGATTTACATTAGTTTTCCTTGTGATGATTGATGCCATTTCAAGGGGGTCCTATAGTTTTGTTCCTTATGGGGGCTAACAGCAATGCCACGATCTTTCTTTTGAATAATCCTCATCTTAAGGAAAGTATCAATCACAAATATGCCATGGGGGGTGCTATTAGGCAAACTGCCCAAAGAACGCCAACTTCTCTTCTCATCTAGAGTAATGTGGTAACTGGGGGAATCTGTTTCTAGACTACAGCAATCCATATGCAGAGTTTAATACCTTTGAGGACCCTTTTGCTGCATACGTTGTATTCAAAAATTGTTTGCATATACTTATTATGAAGTGGCATATCGTGTTTCTCATTTATTATTAAAATGATGTTGAAGAATATGAACTCAAAAGTTTTTGGGAGCAATAGCTCTAGTATTAATAGTAGGCAGTGTTGTGACTTTTGCTTCTAAGAAAAATATGAGAACAACTAAAATTGAGGTATTTACCTTCTTGATACGGTTGCATATTCATATATGTATTACTTTTTAATGAGATTACCATGAAGTGCTAGAGTATTAGTGCAGTGTTGTTCCTGTTGGAGTATAGTCTAGTTTATTAGGGTTTCTTTTTCCTTTTTTTTTTACCTTTACTATGACTTTCATATTTTGCCTGGACCACAAAGATGTTTATGTCACTTTGTACTATTATTTGGTTATATATACGGGGCTCTACTCTTAGTTTAAGTATCCCTTTTTACTCACAAATACATCAAGTTGGTATCAAAGCCAAAACCCTAGTTGTTCGCCCTAGCTACAAACCCTAGCTCTTAGCCTCTCCTCTACAATGCAGCCACCAGCCACCCTTATAGTAGAAAAACAAAACATAACTACAACTACATCAACATACTGCCAATCAACAGCAACCCACAGTCACACATCATACTGCCATAAACAATACAACACATCAAGCACCAATTGCCCTTCCAACAAGCACCGACTAAACAACAGCCCACCAAAACAACCAAACCCAGCAACACCACCCAACCCAGCAGTGAAGCCACCCAAACCAACCTAGAAGCCATAACCAGCTCTCAACCCAGCCCAACAAAAAATCCCAAATCAACAACCCAAAACAAACCAACAAACCAACAAAATAACCCAAAATAGCAACCCAAAATAGCAACCCAAACCAGCCCAAAATAGCAACCCAGTGACCTAAACAAGCCCAAAACAGCAACCTAGTAACCCAAACCAGCCCAAAATAGCAACCCACCTACCTTGCACCTAGGCAATCCCAGCGTCAGCGTCCGTCTGTCACGCCTTTGTACTTCATGCTCTTTGTCGTAGTGTTGTCATCTTTTCGTGCCACTGCCTTATTTTTCCTAGGGTTGTAACATCTAGGACCTCTTAAGAGGGGTTGAATCCTCTTTTTCGTTGATTTGCTCTTGATGCAGTAGATTACTTATTTATCTTTATTATTGAATTTCTGGGCACCGTGACCTGATTATTTGGGAGCTTTTTGAACCTTATTTATCTGTCGCTACTGTTCGACTAGAGGTATATTATTTTCCCTTATTTTTTTCCTCTATTTATCCTAGAGTCTTTTCTGTCACGGGTGCCCACATATTGTTATTGTTATGGCTACTACTGAAGGACTTGAGACCTCTGTTGTTAGTAGTTCCACCTGGAATGTATCTCCTAGTTCTCCCACTTTTATGTTTGACCAATATACTATATCTACTCACACAGTTGCATTATCGGTAATGTTGAGTATGATCTCTCAAAAGGCTACGGCACAGCTGTTGAATGGTTGTAACTTTGCTGAGTGGTCATGTTCATTTCAGCTTTTCTTAGGCCATGTAGGGAAGCTTGGTTGGCTGACAGGATCTCCCCCAAAGCTGGCTGATGACTACCCTAAATATTCTACGTGGTTATCTAAAAATTGTACTATTCTTGGATGGTTATTTGGCTCGATGGAGCCCTTTGTTTGCAGGATTTACCAGTTTCATAACTCTATTCTGAAACTATGAAGTACATTATCAGAGATGTATTCTCAGTCAAGATGGGAAGTTCATGTTTATGAGCTCTCTCAAGAGCTCTCATATGCTCGACAGGGGGATATGATGGTTTAGGATTATTATGGTTATTTGACCCAGCTTTGGCTTGAGTATGAGACTCTACATCTTTTTGCTGTCATTTCGAGGATAGAGCTCGAGGGAGTGACATTTTTGCATACTCTAGAGCAGGATGATATAATTCATAAATTCCTTATGGGGCTTCATAATACGTTTGAGGGACCTCGTTCACATATCTTGTCGATGATGAGGCTTCCATCTCTTTATGAGGTGTATCCGATAATTAAGCAGCATGAGTGTTGCGTCTGTATTGCATGACTTTCAATTACGGCCTTGACCTCCGGCCAACCAGATGGCCCTTCCAACTACTGCAAAGTCTTGTTCAGGATCCTCAGCCAGAGGTGGACAGCACTCGGGCGCCCCAGAACAGCGCAGACAGGGGGATTCTTGTTAGTGTGATTATTATGGTCGATCAGGACATCCTAGGGCTACTTGTTGAACGCTTCATCTAAAGCTTAAGTTGTCTCCTCGTGGCTGTACTGCTGCTATTGTTGAGGTACCACCACCTACTACCACTGCTCCTACTACTGTTCCTGTTGCTGCTCCTCCTTGGCAGAGTGATTTGATTGCTATCATTTTCCAATTGGATATACTTATGTCCGCCCTGACTTCTTAGGAGTCCGATTACTACTACTGCTACTACCACCATTACAGGTATACCTCGTGCCTTTCATGCTTGCGTCAGTCCGTCTCCCATTTGGATATTGGACTCGGGTGCGAATGGTCATATGAAAGGTGAGGCCCATCACTTTACCACTTTTGACGATTAGTTACACACACAAGTTCATGTAATAGATTGGACACATGCCCCTATTATTAGTAGGGGTACAGTCTGCCTCCTAGATAGCTTTACATTACATTCTATTTTGCATGCAGAAAAGCCAGCCGAATCTATTATTCGTACATCAGTTAGCTAGAGATTTTCATTGTGCAGTTGTGTTTTTATTTGATTCATGTTATTTGTAAGACCTGAGTGCGAGGAGGATTATTATCAAGGGACATGAGAAAGATGAACTGTATTATCTAAGCAATCCACATCCAGTTTTTCCACCTCCATCACCTGCTTTGTCTTCATTTGTTGCTAGCTTGCATGCTAGTATTTTACTTAGTATTTGTTGTTATGATTTTTTACCACAAAGTGTTCAGTTGTAGCATGACAGTTTTGGACATACAAATTTTAAATATTTATGTATGTTATTTCCTATTTTGAACAATGCTTGTGTTAATGGTAAACTTGACTATGTTATATGTTCCCTATCGAAACATGTTTAGACTAGTTATATTCCTCGCATGCACCAGTCACCCAAGCTATTTGACCTAATATAGTCTGATATTTGGGGATCCTCTCCTGTTATTGCTCTATTAGGTGTTTGATACTATATGACATTTATAGATGATCATACCCGTTATACTTGGATGTACCTTTCACATAGGAATTTTGATGTACTCTCTGTAATCACTCAGTTTCTCTAGATGATGAAGACACAATTTGATGTCATTGTTTGTGCTCTTCATTCGGATAATGCCAAAAAATATATGTCTGATGTCTTAGTGTCTCACCTTTCCTCTCAAGATATCATTCAACAACTCACTTGTCCATATACTCCAAATCAAAATAGAGTTGCAGAAAGAAAAAATAGGAGTCTAATAGAGATGGTAAGTTATATGCTTAGAGGTATGGGGGTACCAAAATTTTATGGGCATTTTGCTATTTTGACTTCTACCTTTCTGTGCAATTATACACCGAGTCATGTTTTTCAGCATAGGATGCCCTTACAGGTCTTATTCCCTAAGCGGACACTTTTTTAAGTCCCTTCTTGTGTTTTTGGCTGCACATATTTTGTTCAGGATCGGTCTCCTACTCGCCATAAACTTGATGATAAAGCGATTCATTGTGTCTTTGTGGGCTATTATCATCAGTCTAAGGGATATCGATGTTATGATCCTATAAGGCGTGTATGTATCACAGTCTAGATATTACTTTTTTCTAGCAGATTATTATTTTTCTTCCATTACTGTGTCTAGTCCTCCAGTTGATAATACTCCCTTTGATTTTTCATTCCCACAAAAGTTAGAACCATTGGTCACTATCATTATAGAGTCATCAGTCTCTTCTTTTCCAGAGCCACTCATCCCTGTCAGTATAGAGTCACTAGTCTCTCTTCTTCTGTAAGTTTATGTTCGTCACCCTCGCTCTCATCCCTCTGCTGATGTCCCCTCTACCCCAGGCGATGCAGGTAATACTTCTCAATTCGTTGAGCATATTGATGCACCTGCTGTTAGTACTGATGAGATTACAGGTATGAGCCATTTACTTTCCCTGATAAGACATTGTCAGCGGAGGATGATGATTTAGGGCGTCGTTATCCACGGCGTGATCGTCGTCCAGTTATTCGTAATGGTTAGACCTCCAAGACTTTATACCCGATCTCTGCTTATGTTCCTTATGGTGATTTGTCTCCTACATTTCGAGCTTATAGTATGGCATTATCAAATACGTCGATTCCTCACTCTATTTTAGAGGCTATGTAGGAGCCCCAGTGGATTCTTTCCATGTAAACGGAGATGGACGCTCTTCCGCGTAATCATATGTGAGATTTTGTTATTTATCTTCAAGGGTGAAGCCTGATGGTTGGGTTTACACCCTGAAGTTTCTTGCAGATGGTACTATTGATCGTCACAAGGCTAGACTTGTGACAAAAGCTTTATTCAAGTACTAGGTCGTGATTTTGGTACTACATTTACCCCCGTGACAAAATTGACTACTGTTCGATTGATTATTTCTCTGACTGCGGAGTACTTTTGGTCTTTTCATCAATTAGATGTGAAGAATGAATTTTTTCATGATGATCTGGACGAGATTATTTATATGGATGCCCCACCAGGCTTTCATAGTGAGTGAGAGTATGCTGGGAATGTGTGTCGATTGCATAAGTCTCTTTATAGACTGAAACAGTCACCATGAGCCTGGTTCTCTCCATTTAGTGGTGTAGTTATACGTTTAGGGTTCACTAGATATCATTCTGATCATACATGTTTTATTCGACGGAATGCTTTTGAGCAATGTGTCATCCTTTTAGTATATGTGGATGATAATATTATTACTGGGGGTCATATTTATGGGATTGCACAGGTCAAGGTAGACATTGGGAAGACCTTCGATGTGAAGGACCTTGGATTTCTACGATACCCTCTTGGGATTGGGGTTGCCCGTAGCAGTAGGGGATGTTTTGGATCTTCTATCTGACACTGGGATATTAAGTTGCAAACTGGCATCACCAACCATAAGTCCAAACCTAAAGCTTACTACTGAAGGTGAGAAGTTGAGTGATCCGATTGTCTATCAGAGGTTGGTAGGTAGACTTATCTAGCTAGCCAACACTATACCAGACATTTCATTCGTTGTTAGCCGAGTTAGTCAGTTCATGCACAGGTCGTGTCAGTCTCATCTTGATACAGTTTATCATATTTTTTGGTACCTCAAATATTGTCCTGAACTTGGTTATTTTATACATCAGGATTTCAAATTTGTTCTCTAGCCTGTTATTCGGATTTAGATTATGGGAAAGCGTGTGACGGTTGATCTACTACGGACTTTTGTGTTATTCGAAGGGCTCATCTTATCTCTTAGAAGAGTAAGAAACAGTCAATTGTCTCCCGCTGGTCAGCAGAGGCAGAGTATTGAGCACTAGCACTTGACACATGTGAGATTATCTGGCTACAATCGATTCTTGGTGAGTTGGGATTTCCAATGAATTCTTCATCTACATTATATTAGGATAATCGATCTGTTATTCAGATCGTTTCTGACTCTGTACTACACTAGAGGACAAAGCATATAGAGATCGATGTTCACTTTCTTCGAGAAAAGGTTAGTTGTGGTACTGTCATTTCATTGTTTTGTGAGGACCAGTGATCAGGTTGCAAATGCTGTCACCAAACCTGTCACTCTATTCATTCTCTGGGACTCTTCTAGTTGATATTTTTGCACCTAACTTGAGGGAGAGTGTTGGAGTATAGTCTAGTTTATTAGGGTTTCTTTTTCCTTTTTTTACCCTTACTATGACTTTCATATTTTGCCTAGACCACAAAGATATTTAAGTCACTTTGTACTATTATTTAGTTATATATACGTAGCTCTACTCTTAGTTTGAATATCCATTTCTACTTACAAATACATCAAGTGTTCCAATACAAGAAATCATATCCTTTGTTGTACAAAACAATTAATGTTACTGCATGTGAAAAATTTCCCTAATATTTAGTCCAACAAACTAGAGAGCTAAATTTTTTCCCACACAATTTTCCTAGCTTTTTAAGATAAGAACTTATAGTGATTTCTTACTTCTTACTTTCTGTTATTTCAGGTAATGCATTCTGGAATTCCACTCACGCTAATTCCACTGGATGCAACAAATACCATCCCAGTAAGCGAGAACTTCTTTAGAGCATTAGAAAAGAATCAGAATACATATGACGCACAGTACTGCTTCCAATCTTTGAAGATGGGTCGTGATACCTGGTTCAATGATGAGTTTTATAAGGTGATGTTTTAAGCTATTTGCATCTTATTCTCTCTCGCGAGTACATAAGAATTTCGGGATATTAATGGTTACCTCCAATCTTGCATGTAAGGTTTATCTTTTTTGGATATCTTGGTACATAATGAAGTGACGTCTTTCTGCAGAATTACTTCTTGTGGGACTCCTTTATGGCTGGTGTCACCATATCTATCATGTGCAAGTCACGAAGCAATCATGAAGAAAATGAATTTGCCAAGATGGAATACATGAATATAAGTGTAGTCACTGCAAATGAACCTTATGGAATATCTGATGGTTCAAATCCTTTCTTTGATGGCCGTGCAATCCCAATGTATAATATGCAAAAGAATGGGGTGCAAATGTGGCCATGTGCAGTCGGGAATGCGAGATCATCTAATGGGAAAGGAAGATGTGTGGCATCGGCTTTTGTTGATGGTGACATATAGACAGATAGATCTTTTCTCTCCGTATTGTTTTAGCGTTAAGTGTGTCTAGGAAGCAACAGCAAGCAAGAGTTTTCTACACAGAATGCAGTTCCGGCATAGACATGTGCCTAGATCACATTGCACTTGTTTGATCAAATGAAATCTTGGTGATTATCCTAGCTGCAGGTGCCGACTGCTTAACAAAATCTCCTGATTAAATTTTGAGATGATTTATTGCGGTCGAGCAATGATTGTACTGGCTCAAATCAAACTATTGTTTACTTCACAGAAGTTAGTGTCATTATAGATATAGAACATTATGGCATGAAGTAAAAGATACATAGGCTAATTTACGGACTAAACTATACACTTGCAGGATGGCTACAAAAAAGAGGTGCCTGGTTCGGAAGCAGTGTGTGTTCTGGTGACAAAAGAAGCCAAACATGTTGATAGAATGGACAGTTTGCTTAACAGAAAATTTTACAGAAACTTCATCGATGTAATATCTTGAGACCTCCAATCCACATTTAACCCCCCCCCCCCCCTTTTTCCCCCCCTTTCACTTATAGTTCTCCAAATGTCAAGGAAATTGTTTCATTGATGGGTTTAATAAGTATGAAGGAGATGGGACCCTGCTAAACAAGACATAGAGGACAACAGTGGGCAAAAAATCCACTACTAGATAAATTTGCAAAAATAGGAACAGCATGAAGTAAGATTTTGACTTGTAAACAGAACATAGGCATTGAATTTGAAACACTTAAGCGAAAAGAGTGATATTTTACAGTTATTCAGAGTGAAGTATAGGCAGTGAGATGTACACAATTTATTTGTTATACTCTGGATATGTTGTTGAATGCAGGTTATAAACCACCCTGAGCATACTGGGAGGTTTAACATTAAAACAAAATTTCCCTATGACAAGGAAGTTACATACAAACCAGATTTCGGAACTAGATAAATGGGAAAGCCGGTTGTTTTTGACATGGATATGAGTGTTGGGGACTTTGTAGCTCTTTTTTATCTCCTGAAACTACCTGTGGAACTCATCAACCTAAAGGTAAAGTACTATCTTTTACTTTATGTTTTTTCTTTTGCTATGCATGCCATAGAAGACATGTTTTTCAGATTGAAAACAGTGTGCTTGTAGGAATGCCGAGGTATATGCTACATATTTCCCCACCTTACCAGAGTTTCGAATTTCATCTCGACACCATTTTCATATTGGGAGCAGTTGCAATGTGAAATGTTTAGGGGGAACTCTAAATAAGGCCAAACACTTATAAATTACCGAAGGAATGGATCCTCAAACCAAGACAAAATATGCCCAAATTTCAAAGCAATATCTGAGTACTCATTTACTTTCAATCAAAAGTGAGACCTACTATATGTTACCATAGCAAACCAAGTTCTTTTTAATGGGAATCTGAATAATATTTTTCCCCATAATTGGGAAGTGGATGAGAAAAAGATATCAGAACTTCCATGAAAATGACGTTTATTTTGTTTTCCAGGGAATATTGGTAACTTCAACTGGTTGGGCAAATGCTGCAACGATAGATGTCATATATGATGTACTGCATATGATGGGCCGTGATGACATTCCAGTTGGTCTAGGGGACGTATTTGCCATTGGCCCAGAAGAGCCTGCATTCCCTATATTGGAGATTGCAAATATAGGAAGGCCATCCCACTTGGCAGTGGTGGCCTTTTGGACTCTGATACACTCTATGGTTTTGCTCATTACTTGCGTCGCAGTCCTAGAAGGTATTGTTGTTCATGATATACATGGTGTACTGATTTTTAGATGTTATTATAGCCATATGATATGATTCTCGTCTAAAGTGGTTTTAAGTTAACCAAATCAAAAAACTCTGCAAAAAATTCAGTTACTAAGGAAGATGAGATTCAGTATGTTCGTCTAGACTATAAATATGATAGGGGAGTCATAACAATGGAAAATCCTGTAAGAAGCGAAATGCCTTAAGTTTTGGAAACATAGTAGATTGAGCATGTTCATCCAGACTCCAGACTAAATATATGCAAGAAGAAAGGTAAGACACAGCTTCATGCTCATAGCCAATTTTCTACTGGCCACTATCTTTTCTAAAAAGAGCCTCATGCAATGGAGTGCATGTTTCATTATTATGCATAGTCATCCTGGTGTTAGAACCTCTTCAACCAAGATTTTAAGCATGTGTATCACAAGCCTGTTAATGTCAATCATAGCAATTACAATGAATATTATGATATACTTTACAATGTTTAGTTTCATGACTAAACATTGAAGATATAGTTACCACAAGGGCAGCAGGGCTATTGTCCCTATTTCCGTAAGCAACATCACATGTTGTGATGCATCTTACTACATGACAATTTTAAAAATTTCATACCTCAGAAGGAAGAAAGAACAATTCAGAAGTTCTATGAACAAAAATCTTGTTACCATATAAATTTGAAATGAAGAACCACATTAGACCTTTTCTGTGAAAAGGGGGATTCAAACAAAAATAGCCCACTGTAGTACATATAATATCGGTCGCTTGAGTTGTGGTCAATGTCATATAACTATCTTCCTTGCCTGGTTTTTGTATCTGCATATACTCATAAATCCACCATGCAAAACCTGGTATATTTTGGTCAGACGCCATCACGGTAACACCAAACTGACTATGCTGTTTCTCATTGCAGTCTAGGAAGCAACTTTGCACTGCTTATATCAGTTTGTATATCATTAAATGCTTGCTTTACGTTTTGACAAATTACTGCTTCAATCACCCTGAACTAAGACAACCTTTGGCACTGGATGTTTGGAAGTTCATCATACATTCACTGGAACCAGGATCAAAGGTTACTATATTAACGAATGGACCCTTGACTACTTTAGCCAAAATCATCCTTCCAGACAACTCTTGCTCCTTGATTCAGGTATATGCTTGTCATTTTTTTTTTTGCAGAGTTGCAGTAATGGCAGTTCAGGAGTCTTGGTCATTGTCCTAAAAGTGTAGCTTGGGCCACTTCAAACAAAATATCAACCGGCATAGTTTCAATTGCTTTGTAGGAGTTCTTTATCAGGGCGGTTCAAGGTAGGTAATTTGAGGCGTAAAATGGTAATACTAAATGAAATTTTTTTATTCTTAGTATTATTTTTAGAAAATCAAAAAATATTTTTAATTTTTTTTAAGTGAGAGAGAAAGATGTGATACTTTTTTTTTATTTTTTAAGAGAGAGAGAGAGAGAGAGAGAATGGATGCGAGTAAATATTAGTTGATTTTTAAATATTTATTTATTTATTTTTTAAATTTTTGATTTTTTAGTTTTTAATGTTATGGATTGAATTGTAGGTCCAAATTATTAAAATTATAATTTTTTGATTGGGTTTAAATTTTTTGGGGCCTTTTTGTAAGGCATAAGATTTTCATAGATTTAAATTTTTTATGTAAACTAATTATGTATCTAAATTATAGAACTTTCTAAAAATTTAAGACATAAAGTCCACGCTTTTTTTTTAAACAGTTGGGCCGGCCTTGGTGGACACATTAGCAATACCAAGGAGAAGGGAAATCTATGCGCTTTCCCCTGAAATGAATATGCAGACTTGAACATGTTTCTTGATCCCTTGGCAGCAAAAGAAGTTTTAGATTCAGAACTAGACGTCACACTCATTCCACTGGATGTGCAGCGAAGAGTTAGTTGTTTCAAAGAGTGTCTTGCCAAACTGAGGCTCTCAAATAAAACCCCTGAGGCTACTTGATGATGCACAAAAATGGTTTTGCACACTACCTGTCGAGTGTAGATAATAAATGCAATGAAATCAACGAAGAAATTAAAGAAGACACAATTTATAGTGGTTCGGTCAATTCGACCTACGTCCACTCTTCAATGGCTTCAGTCGCCGGGTATTTTTATTGATTCAAAGGTATGGAGAATGGAGATACAAGCTTTGAGAGGGGAATGGAGAATCAAAAATAATAATCTCCGGTAGTCGGTTCGTCTTCTGTAAGTCTCTGATGGAGCATGTGTCCCTCCTCTCCCAGATTAGAGCCATTTTATAGTAGGTAAGAGATAATTCTTGTGGAGATCATGACATATCCTCAAGGCTTCTTTATCGCAGCTTAGAGATTATCTTTGGTGGAGATCGCGACTTATCCTCCACGGAAGGAAGAGGTTGGGGAGCTCTTCATTAAACGTGGTCAATGATTGGACCGTTTTCTTCCTTCGGTGGTTGCAGATAAACTTCCCGTGCTCTCCTCTTGGTGACGTGCTAAGCAAGAAGTCTAGCCGGTCTTGGGCTCCTTAAGGCGGTGCAGATAAACTTCCCGTGCTCTCCTCTTGGTGACGTGCTAAGCAAGAAGTCTAGCCAGCCTTGGGCTCCTTAAGGCGGTGCAGATAAACTTCTCGTGCTTTCCTCTTGGTGACGTGCTAAGCAAGAAGTCTAACCGGCCTTGGACTGTCTTGGATTTGGTGGATTCACAATGATGTTGGGCTCCTCAACCGGGGTTGGACTTTAACACATATATTGGACTATTTGAGCTTAACCCATCATTTGCCCCCCAATGCCCCATGTCCAAGGAGACTTGGAGAATGAGGCATTGATTACATTTTTTTTTTTTTTTTTTAAACTTCAAATCTTTCCCATTTTATTTTGAAGAGGGAGTGGTGGAGGTTGAAGAAAGGGAGACGGCTGGGCAGCGCGCGCGCACAGCTGGGCAGCGCGCGAGCGCGCTGGGGGCTTAGGCGCTGGGGGCCTGGGCGGCTTCCTAGGCTCTGCTCCTCGCATCCTGGACAGCCCAGGCGCGCTGGGCAGCTGCCTGGGCGCTGGCCTTGCTGTCCTGGACAGCCCAGGTGCGCTGGGCGGCTTTGGAACGCTGGGCAGCAGCATTTTTTCATCAAGGGGCGCTGAAAATCAGTCCGAGGTTCGTCAGGGAGAGCTAGGCAGTGGCCTGGGAGCACGGGCTGATCCGATTCTCACTCGAGGTGCTGATTTGGGCCCCTTAGGTGCTGATTTTTGCGCCAAAAATTCTGCTTTTGCGCAATTTTGAAGGGCCAGACACCCTTCAAGCTACTGGGCAACTTTGTTTTGACGAGCAACAGCAGTCAGACACATTTCTAGGCGTTGGGCTAGACATTGCAAGTAGTAAGGAAGCTTTGGGTGCTGCTCTTGATGATCAAGCCCTTCTCCAGGTGCTGGGCGCCTTGGGTGACCCTGGGGCTACCTCGGGAGAGCTTGCTTGTGATGACAAAATAATGTTATTCCAATATTAAAATATCTCACATAATTATCTGGAGAGAGAGAAGTAGGCTGCTTGCGCGAGAGCAAAGATAAAGTTGGAGAACTGCTCGTGAGAGAGCTACACTTTTTGAGACCTAGCTTTTGGCGACCCATGAGGGAGTCTTTAAGCTTGAGGTATAAGTTTCCTGTTTGAGAACAGTGCAGAGGCCAAACTTTTTGGCGACCCGTGAGAGAGCCTCTAAGCTGGAGATAGGCTGCCTGTTTGAGAACAGTGCAGAGGCTAAGTTTTTTTGGTGACCCGTGAGAGAGCCGCTAAGTTGGAGATAGGCTGCCTGTTTGAGAACAGTGCAGAGGTCATTTTTTGGGCGATCCGTGAGAGAACCGCTAAACTAGAGATAGGCTGCCTGTTTGAGAACAGCGCAGAGGCCAAGTTTTTGGCGACCCGTGAGAGAGCCGCTAAGTTGGAGATAGGCTGCCTGTTTGAGAACAGTGCAGAGGCCAAGTTTTTGGGCGATCCGTGAGAGAATCGCTAAACTGGAGATAGGCTGCCTGTTTGAGAACAGCGCAGAGGCCAAGTTTTTTGGCGACCCGTGAGAGAGCCGTTAACTGGAGATAGGCTGCCTGTTTGAGAACAGTGCAGAGGCAGGTCAAGTTTTTGGTGATCTGTGAGATGATTCACCTTGCCTAAACTTGTTGATTTCCTCAGCATTCATATATCTTTGAGCTTTTGTGAATAGTTCTGGCATGCTCTTCGGTGGGCGTTTCAGAACTGAGAAAAGGAAACTTGATGAACGGAGGCCACCCAAGAAGGCGGTCATCGTCACCTTGTCGTCGGGTTCATCAACTTGGAGTACCTCCTCGTTAAAACGAGTGAGGTAACTCCTCAGGCTCTCCTCGCGGTCCTGCTTTATACTAAGCAGGTGCGTAACTGGCTTCTGGTGGCGACGCCCTCCTATGAAGTGTGAGACGAATGATCTGCTAAGCTCGGCAAAAGAGGTAATAAAGGCGGGGGAGAGCTTAGCAAACCACTGTCGGGCAGACCCTTTAATGTGGTTGGGAATGCCCTGCACATGATTTCGTCTGGTACGTTGTGCAATTGCATCAAGGTCTTGTAAGTGTCGAGGTGGTCCAGTGGATCCTTTGTTCCATCAAAGGTCTCCACAGATGGCATTTTGAACTTCTGAGGGAGGGGGTAGTTTGCTACATCGGGTTTGAAAGGGGTATCAGTACGCCTTACCAGGTGGTCAACAGTCTCGGGTCCTTGTGCCTTCATGGCGTTGAAGACATCACCGAGTTGATTCTGTACCTCCTTTATCTTCTCGTCCCAATGATTGGGGGCTCTTCTGGAATGATCATGGAAGTGGCTTCCATGCCCCATGCTTTGGTTTTCACCCTCATCCTCCTGGAGATAAGGGTCCTCTCCCTGGAAAGCAAGGGAGGGGAGGTGCAGCTCCCTCATGTTGGGCTTTCCGAAGTGGGGTGCCCAATGGGGCACCCGGGCGTGGAGCAACAGGGCGTGGTGCTTCTTGATGTCCAGGATGTGGAGCTCCTTGGGGTGCTCTATGTTGTGCACCTCTGTGGGGCCCTCCATGTTGTGCACCTCCATGTGGTGCTCCACGTTGTGCACCTCCGTGTGGTGCTCCACCTTGGGGTCCTCCATGTTGTGCACCTCCGTGTGGTGTTCCTCCTTGTCCAGTAAGTATGAGTTGCAGTAACTGTTGGTTTTGAGCAACCAGTTGCTGCATGGTCTCCAATATTTGTTGGGGATTCGGGGCTAAAGTATCCGGAACAGGGTTGATAGGCGGGGGAGCAACCTCCTCCTCTCGTGGAGGATTGTCTTCGTGTTGGTTCATGGATCGAGTAGTGATCGCCATTAGTTAATGGACGTAATGTTCAGGAGTGAGAATTTTGTCGTTTCCCACAGACGGCGCCAAACTGATGATGCACAAAAATGGTTTTGCACACCACCTGTCGAGTGTAGATAATAAATGCAATGAAATCAACGAAAAAATTAAAGAAGACACAATTTATAGTGGTTCGGTCAATTCGACCTACGTCCACTCTTCAATGGCTTTAGTCGCCGGGTATTTTTATTGATTCAAAGGTATGGAGAATGGAGATACAAGCTTTGAGAGGGGGAATGGAGAATCAAAAATAATAATCTCCGGTAGTCGGTTCGTCTTCTGTAAGTCTCTGATGGAGCATGTGTCCCTCCTCTCCCAGATTAGAGCCATTTTATAGTAGTAAGAGATAATTCTTGTGGAGATCATGACATATCCTCAAGACTTCTTTATCGCAGCTTAGAGATTATCTTTGGTGGAGATCGCGACTTATCCTCCACGGAAGGAAGAGGTTGGGGAGCTCTTCATGAAACGTGGTCAATGATTGGACCGTTTTCTTCCTTCGGTGGTTGCAGATAAACTTCCCGTGCTCTCCTCTTGGTGACGTGCTAAGCAAGAAGTCTAGCCGGCCTTGGGCTCCTTAAGGCGGTGCAGATAAACTTCCCGTGCTCTCCTCTTGGTGACGTGCTAAGCAAGAAGTCTAGCCAGCCTTGGGCTCCTTAAGGCGGTGCAGATAAACTTCCCGTGCTTTCCTCTTGGTGACGTGCTAAGCAAGAAGTCTAACCGACCTTGGACTGTCTTGGACTTGGTGGATTCACAATGAGGTTGGGCTCCTCAACCGGGGTTGGACTTTAACACATAATTGGACTATTTGGGCTTAACCCATCACTACTTTTGTTACACGTTTACTTTCAAGGAGGGTTGTTAATCAACAGGGGGCGGCCGACAAATCTGGAGGCCCTAGGCAAGAATATGAAACGGTGCCCTATTAATAGATAATAATTATTAAAATATATTCATTTAAAAACTATTTTTTTAGGTTTTTGAGATGCAAAAATATTGATTAAATTTTTATATTCAAGTTTTGTTAATAGATATTTTTCAATAAATAATATAGTTAATTCATTTAATCTTTTTTGTGACATAGTTGATCGGAGATAAAATTTTATTAATTTAAGTTTTAAAAAATTTCTTTTTGCTAAAACAATTTTTATCAATATTGTTAACAATATTCTAAAAACAATACATGCATTTCAAAAAAATCTAATCGTTTTATATAAGTTATAGTTTCAGCAATCAACTATCAAGACTCAATTATTTAAGTTTCTGTCAAAAAAGGAGATATTTTAAATCAACAGTAACATCAAAAATATGAAATCAACATATTAAAAATTCAAAGCACACCAAACTTCTAATTTTTTTTATAAAATTTTCTAATAGAAAATGAGAGAGCAATTAAATAAACCAGTTTATTACAGTAGATTGAGCCTAAAAAATTCTGACCCTTAAATCTTGATCACTATCAATTAATTGAAGGGTTTTTCAACTACAATAGATTAGAGAATAGAGAGCTTTGGTGTTCTTTCTTTGTTCAAATTAGACTTCACACTTCACAGAGAGAAAGAGAGAGAGAGAGAAGGCATGAGGGAATGACGTTAAACAGACACTGTGGTTTGTGAGTAAATACCATAAAAATAGTAGTTAATAAATTTGTGCGAGAGGTGGAGTAATGTAGGGAGATTTGCTTAATTCCTTCAAAGATGTGAGAGAGAGAGAGAGAGAGACCTAGTCAATTACCTTCCTTGTTTTAAAAGTCTAGCAGTCTACTATAGCTGGCAAGTGGAGCAATTTTCTAGGTAAATTATTGAAGTATTAATAGACCTATCAATAAAATTTAGACCCTCTCAAATCAGCTCATCCAAAATACATGTACCCATAACTAAAACTCTTAATAGAGGGTCCCAAAATTTTACAAAAATTGGGGGCCTTAGGTAGCCAACTAAGTGACCTAGGCCTAGAGTCGGGCCTGTTAATCAAACTGAGCTACTCGAGTTTGGCTCGTTCAGGCCAAAACTTGAACAAGTTTTTAGGCTCGTTTAAAAAACAAGTCCTATAAACTCGACTCAAACTCGGCTCGAGCTCAACTTATTTTTGGCTCGTTTTATAAATGAGCCGAATTTAAACAATTTTTTATACTCAATTAAAAAAACAAAATTTTCAAGTTCAGCTCGAACTCTGCTCGGATTTGTTCAACTAAAAGCCCTACTTTTAAGGCTGTGCGGTTGCAAGAGAGGCATCCAAGATACCATCACATGGTAAGGTTGTTGAAATTCAAAATTGTCTACTGACAGACATTATAGTACATCCATCCTGGTTCATTTTCCTAATGAACCTTTCTTTGCATTTAATTTAGTCTATAGAAATGGAGATTTAGCTGAAATTAAGTCATTTCCTCAAAATAGACAAAGAACTGGAGAAGCTATTATTAGGACATGCATAAACTTACAATCATCCGGTGAACATGTAAGGAGGTTCCAAGGAGGAAGTTTGACTTACACTAGGTTTGTTTTCTAGATATCTCCACCAGCCATTAAAAAAGGTTCATAGCTATGATAAATGTCATCAAAAAAATTAGTACTTTCTAAACGAATTGTTCGGATACAAGGAATAGTAATGCTTCATTTGGTAGTAGGTTTAAAAGTAGGAGTGATACATTTTCTTCCTCTGTGTTTGGTTGGATGGATGAAAAATAAAAATAATTTTTTTTTGTGCTACCTTAGATTAGGGGTGACAATCAAGTCGTACGTGTTGAATTATAAAATTATGAGCCTTTTATATTTCTGATTCGTGTGTCAAATCATTTTCAAATTTGTGCTGAGTTATAATTAAATTCGTGTCGAGTTCGAGTCGTGTCATCGTATTGAATTGAAAATTTTCACCCCTAATTAAGATAAAAAAAAAATTTTTTAATTTAAATTTATTATTTTTAATTTATTATTTATTTTTAATTTTTTTTTAAAAAAAATAGATATATATATATATATAAGTACATTATCATTGTATTTTTATATGAAATTAATTTATACATAATATATGTATATATTAAAAGATAGATAAACAAATAAGATACATCTCAACACAAATAATTAATTTTTCATCCACTTTTTTTCCTATTTTGGAGGGATTGATTTTGCTGAATTGGAAGAAAAATTCATTTATCCACTTTTACATCCTTCCTATTTTCTTTCATTACCAAATATGATATTTTATTTATCCTTCTAATTTTTCATCTTTTTATTTTTTTCATCATACCAAACAAAGCATAAGAGTCTAGTGTGCTTCTCTTGAAACGAAGATGGAAGAGTTAGAGACACAACACTTTTTATATCTAGGGTGGGTTGTTCATAGGATTCTAATCATGGGAAATAACTGGACGAATGCTTATTATATATTATGTGATTTGGTAAAATAAGAAAGGATGAAATCAAACAATGAATTTATTCTTAAAACTGACCAATAAAAAATAAATTATGGGATAATAGATTTGGATGGTTTGGGAAAGAGTGATTTGGTTCATATCAATAGTAATGTTGAAATTAATTTTGAACTAGATAGTAATAAAATGCAATAGCTTAAGGTTTAATAGAAATATGATTTATGTAGCTGACCTTAAATAATCGGGATAAAAGTTTTACAGAGTGAAGTGGATGTGTTAGAATATAATAAAGTTTTTAAAACTTCTAATTTTATATTTTGAATCTTAATCAACCTCAGTTACAGAATTTTTGATCCATATGAGCAATTTGAAATTTACATAGAACAAAAAACCTTCCTACAGTTCACACCTATGTTTATAGCTATTGATGAAACAAAGGTATAAAATATTGATTCGGGTCGGGTCAGCAATAACATGTGAAGTTAAAGAAGCAAATGAGCAGTCTTCATGGACAATTCAATGCCCAACTTTGAAATGAGCAACCTGTATGGGCAATTCAATGCCAGATTCAACTCTACTTTGATATGGATGTGATGATTGGGTAGATGCATTTGGGTTAAATTTTGGGGTCACCGGTGCTACGTGCGAGTATTTAGGTTGAATTATGGAGTTATGTGGGGGAGACTTAACTGTTTTAAGATAATGATCATATGTTTCTCAGACTTACACGCCGACTCATTATAATTCTAATCATTTACTTAATATTATGTTTAATATCACGTTTTTATTTGGTTTTATAATTTATATCATATGCTATATACTGTTAGCTATAGGACCCCGTCAATTTTATATTCTAAGCATATTGTGTTCTACTGTTAGGCAGGTTTAGTATGTTCATATTGGCGTAGAAATGATTCTGATGAAAATGTTCTCTTACGAAAAAGGGTAAATAATAATTTACACCCTTAAAGTATGCACCAAATTTCTGTTCGGTCCTAGAAGTTCTAATTCCAACAATTAAATCTTTAGAATTTTTATTAAGTTTCAATTTAGTCCTTATATCTAAATTCACTGCATTATTATGATGGAATGGACTTCCGTGACCAATACTTAACTTGGATAAAGGTGTATATTTATCTGGTGAATTATTTTTTTTTACGTGTAGGCTAAATTTTTTTACTATATTTCATCTTATTTTGAGAAAAAGAAGATAGTAAACCCGGGGAAAAAAATACATCTTGAGAACTTGAGAGATACTGTGAAACAGATAGAGAAATATCGATGTATTTGAAAGATGTATTTTTTCTTCTAGTAGATATACTTTTATGGGCAAGTCTTGTGAAGTCCTTCTATCTGAAACAAATAAATAGATTTAGATGAAAAGACTGGATTGAAACTCAATTAAAATTTTAACCGAGTTATTGTTTCAATTGCAATTTTAGGGTTTGGGCAAGGATTTTTAATATTTGGGTTGAGTTTGAGTTAAAAAATCTCAACCCGAATTCAATTTGGGTTGGGTTCGGGTTAAGGCCTCGTGAACCCGAGTTCAACCCGAACCCGACAAATTAAAAAAAAATTATATATATATATATATATATATACACACACACATAAAGCATTAACACTGATTTTTCATTTTTGTTCTATCGTTCTCTATCTCTCTCGTTCTCTCAGCCTCTTTCGTTAAAAACTTGGTTGAAGTTATTGGTTGTTAATTTAGGTGAATATAATGTAATATATGTATTAGGTTTAGAACAACAAGTTTATTTTGGACTCTACCCAAATTGAACCCGTAAAGTAACTCGAAATCATCAACCCAAGCCCCCCCAAATTAAACTCGGTCAGTGTTCGAGTTGAATTTTTCAACCCGAGGTAGGGTTAGGGTTAAGGTTAAGATTGAAGATTATATACCTAAGGTTAAACTATGATTAATTGCTCAACCTACCCAATCCTACCCGAGTTGCACCACTAATAACGATAATGATGAAACGGGGTTTAACAAAGGCATAAGTTGTTTGTTTTCAATTCACCCCCCCCCCCCCTAAAAGTAGGCCTTTGTTCATTTCAATTTTTAAAATGATATAACTATCCATTTTTTGAATTCGTAATAAAATATATTTTATTTCACTAATGTTATAGGAATATAATTGAGGGACATAATGAATTATGATTGATAACTGATAGTAAAATGCAATTAATGATGAGACCTATTACATTATTAAATGCATTTTACTATTATTTCATTTGTCACAATGTATTGTCTCTAAATTATGTCCCAATAACATTGCTCATTTTATTTTACACTTATTTTTTTTCGTCTAAATGACTTTATTTCTTTTTGAGGTGTTGATTTGAAGAAAAAATTACAGTTTTATGATCTAAAAATGTCAAAATTACATTTTTAATCTAACAATGATCACTGATTAAGTCCCTTGATTTAAGTTTTCAAATCTACAATATAAAATAGAGTATGTTTTAATTAGTTCATCTGACGGTCTTAAATAGACTCATCAAACGGCCACTAATATCTCTTTTAAAATCATTCGTATTGAATTCCTCCTTGTTATAAATTCATAACTTCTCACTTACGTTGCACCGTGTCTGAAGGTACAAGTTAATCTAGTTAAATATGAAGACCAGCATGTATAGTACACACACATTCGTATCCCCAACTACTTCTCACAACATGCAATGAACAACGCCAGCAGGCCACACACACGAGACTAAGCTGATAAGAAGGAATCAAAATACATAATATAATAACATAATTATTTAACAAATCAATATTTTGGAATCTGCCTCTCTGTAATCTCCTAGGACAGTACAAGCCTAGTGTTGTAAACCAGATCTCATAGCAGATTGTCTGTTCAGCTCCTCTTCCATTTGTCCTCTAATTAAACTTTCATCTCCAGTACTCTCACTCCCCACAATGCTTTTCATCATTAAAATTTCATACTATAAAGTCAGACCCCATTGGTTTATGGGTTTGATCTTAAAAAATGTCAAATCCAAGTTAAAGGCTATTAGAGATTGTTCCATGTTTGTAGTGACATTTTATAAATTAGATACGAGTCAATTCATTCCTAATTGATTGTGTATGACACTTTAACATGCTATATCTTGAAGTTGATTTCAAAACGTTTTGAGTAAGTCTCTTCAGTTTTGTTGATTTAATCTGTGGTTTTCCCTCTTAAGTACGTCTTCTTGTGTTTATTATTTTTGGCTCTTCTATCTACTATTTTTCACATGCAAATGAGTGTTGCACGTACCATCGGTATATAATTTTTTTAAAATCGTTTGAGTCTTTGAATCGAGGGAGTATATCAATGGTAAGAACTCACTCCTGCCCGCAAGTAGTTGTAGATTTCAACCTCATCCTTTTTTCCCTACGCCTCCCCCACCCACCCACCCCCAAAACCAAAAAAAAAAAAAAAGAAGTCTTACAATAGTTCATACCATTAACCATTTAGCGTAAAGATTTGAATGCAACTAAGATGGTTTATATTAATAATAGTGATTGGACCACTCAAAGTTGTAAACAAGCATAAAGAAGGAGAATAGAATACACACTTAGGCATTACACCATTTCTTTTTTGCCTCACTTGCACATTACCAGCAGAACAGGAGACATCCCACCCCTCCACCCATAACAGTTGACCTTTTACAAAATGCATATGTTCATTCAATGTATGTAGTGATATCATAATGTTGTGGTAGTTTAAATATTGGCCAACTTACCCAGAAAGTCTTAGTCCTAAGAATTTAATATCTAACATGTGGCCCCCCAGCCCCAAAAAAAAAAAAATGCTGATAAAATGAGTTTTAAATGGCTATATGGCCGGTCGGTGCCTCCAAATCAAATACTGCAATACATTTTTGCTTTGTTCTTGATGAAGACTCTCTACTCCTAAAGAGGGACGGTAAAATAGTGATATTCAAACATTAAACTAGTGGTGGAACTTACTTAGATGATATGACTTTTGAGTTGCAAAGTTTGAATCTCACAAAAGACAAAAGAAGTCTGATTGACCTAATGTCGAAAACTCAAAATTACCAAGTTTGAGCATGATAATAGACGTTCTGGTTGAATCACTGTCAAATATCCCGGGATACCAAGTTCAAATCTCAAAAAAAATATATTCTGGGTGACTCGGTGGGCAAAGTTTATTGCTAATTGTGTATACTTGAGTTCACATAGAAGCCACACAAATAAAAAGCATTGTATGATTGGGACAATTCTCAGAAAATTCAGAAAGAGGCTACCAGTTAGAGCTTTACTGGGCGGCTAATAGAATATAGCATTTACTATCAAAAGACTAACAGTGAGTTTCATCATGGCCTGCCCTTCAAATTCAATACTTTATGTTACTAAAAGATTATATATATCTGCATCAATGGCTACTCTTAAGAATGCACGAATAGCGGCTTTCTCTTCTTCATAAATATTATCATTCAAAGTTTTTGATGTAAGCCATGTTATACCAGCTTCATAAAACTAACATGACCACCAAATAAAATCTTTTTTGACCGAGAATCATCGTAAACAATTAGATGTTGTGTTTCTTAAATTATATGAATCAGGTCAATCAGAACGTTGATGGGAAGCGATGATAACCCCCGCGTGCACTCCCTAGACAAGTCATTGATTCATGTTGAAGGTGTTATTCTCCTTTTTTGGTGACTCGTATAATCATAATAGAAAAATACTTATAGTACACTCTTTTGTATACCAAGCCTCCTCCTTTACTCATTTGAATACAATGATGAGAGTAATAAATAAATACTTATGTTACACAACTCTAGACACACACTACAGCCCAAAAAAATGAAAGCCGAATTAACACCATTGGACATTGTTGGTGATACCGGATGACCTATATTCACTAGACCAGGGATAGGGCGCCTAATGGAATGGAGGGTAATGCCTATTATATTATAGGGTTAATAGTTCTTAAAGTTTGTATTTTTTTTTTCAGGTCCTCAATATATCAATTTGATCTTTAAAATATTCAATTCGTGACATTTTGATCCCACATAGACAAACCGTTAAGTTTTTTTAACGAAAGTGGTCACGTATTAATTTTTTTAGACGGTTATGACGTGCATAACACGTGATCATTCTATTAAAATTAACGGTTCGTCAATATTGAAGCCAAATGATACAATTACATATTTTAAGAATAAAATTAATGCATTGAGAACTAAACTGATAAAATTATACCTTTAGTATAATAAAAAAATAGCCGCTCTCATCGATACAAGTAAGAACTCTGTCGAATCATATGTAAATATGTGTTCTTTGTTTGATTGCTTTTCTCTCTCTTCAATTATTTCCTACATCCCACGTTCACAAGAGTCGTCATGCTTGTGCATGCAACAGCGAAGGGAAAAAAATAATCGCTAGAGAATCAAGGGGACGTGGTGTCTACTGCAGTCTGTGCAATGGAGATATCAATGGGACCCTAATGTTTTTCTACGGTGATTAAAAAATAAAGGCAAATTATAATTTAACTCTCCCTCATCTACGACTTTTTCTCACATTCTCCCTCAACTCGTTTCTCATATGGCATTCAACCATGTTATTAGCTATACATGTTGTCCTAATTCCGTTTTAAATTTGACAAATACCTATTTTATTTTGTCCTTAGAGTTATATGTTTTGTTTCACTTTACCCCCGACATATTAATAATTTTCATTCAAAAAATAACACATGTTTGCCTCTACCGCGGGGTGAAATTAATTCAAGTAATTGGGGGGCAATATGAAAAAATCAATAATTCAAAGGACAAAGTCAAAATTGAATCCATAGTAAAAGGGTGAATTTGCAATTTTTCCTAAAAAAAAAGAGAGAGGGATAAACATAAACAATTAAAACCAAAAACACCTAATTAGAGGTAAAAAAAAGGGTTCCACAATGCATTCTCCGTCATTGCTTGTACATTTGATATTTTAGCTCAACTCTACAGCTGCTCGAAAGACATAACCTTCTTTGGTAGCTTTGGATTTCTCAACTGAGTAATACCAACAAGGAAAGGGAAAAAAACTTTCTCTGCAAACTTATAAATTGCCCATCTTTCTCTCTTGCTTTGTCCTCTGTAATGCCACTCATTACATGGGAATCGACCCACCAGCAGCCAAAACTTGTTGCTCCAGCTACATTCAAACAAGTGAAATGAGATTGGCTTTTGGATATTGAGACAGAGAATAAACCACCTAGTTTAACTTCAAACAATGAGATTTTGCACACCAGTCATCACCTTGAAAAGAGTTTCCAGTTTGTTCTTCACAAGTGAATACTCACTCTTTAATTGTTGCAGACATTTTAGGCACCTGCGTTATCTCTCTTAGTCAGAATAATTTTCAATAATAATAGTAATTTTTTGGTAGCATTGTAAAAGATGATCTGTAGTCATAGATCTTCAGTTGATTCATTTGTAGCTATTAGTTTTGAAATTAATAGACTAAATTGAAATAAAAATACTTTACACGTGTCATATTTGCATTGGTTGAAAAAAATGACGTATAACTTTTGAGTACCATAGTTCGAACTCGAGAAACTCACCCTTCAGTATTCTGTTCATCGCAATAGTGGCGGAAGGCAATGCAAACCTTTTGAACTCTTTGTGCTCCTATGCTGTTATAACACAGTCCAAAAAAGATTAAAAAAAAAAGGTTTTAAGCCCGAAAACTCCTATAGTCAAATGCTACTGGAAGATGCAAGAACAAAAACTAGATCTGTTGCACCAAGTTTTTTATTGATTACAATAGTTAAGTAAGAACAATTAGTGTTTGATATGCTTTCCCTAATCAAGATGTTGGGAAAATATATTTTCTGATTTTCATTGACATGCATTCACCATAATGTTGGCATATTAACTCTAAAACCGAAATTTTAAATGTAGTTTTCCTCCAAGATAAACATTTTAGAACTACTCAACCAAAAAAAAGAAAAGTTTAAAATTAACCAAAGTTCCATTCAATCTATACAGTAGCTGATTAATTTACTGCAATCATATTCGTGTGGGATTAAAAGAGCGATTCTATTGATGAGATATAATTTGAGGATATAATTTATATGAGTACTTAATGCATTGTGTCTATTGAACTAGCTGTGAGTCCTAACAGTGAATGAAGTTTACTACCAATCTAATGATCATTGCCGTGATAAATGTGCTTATTTTCAATTAGGGAAAACTAATAATCACTCGATTAGTCATAGAACATGATAAGATGGACATTTAACAATGGAAGTTATTTTTATATGTGAAATTGAGTTTCATGAAACAAATACATCATAAGGTAAAATAAAATGACAACTCAACGCATTAGGCTCTACCGCTACTGGATCTGAGAGAAAGGCAGTTGTGTGGAACCTTAGCTATTGATGGAGATGTTGTTTCTGCACTACAATCCTATGGGGGGGGGGGGGGGGGGGGGGAAGACATGCAATTACCTGGAGCTGCTACCCTTCAACTGGTGAACATGGGCATCCAGCCTCTTGAAGTCTGAACTTTGCTGATGTCTGTAAGCAGTGAGCGTGAGGTAAAGAATAAAACAAGAAAAAAAAAAACAAACAATTTGAGGCAATGAGATGTTTCAGAAGTGTTAAATATCTTTAATGTTCAAAATAAGTAAACCCATTCCAAAGAACTCCACAAAGAATTGTTGAATAAGTAGTTGAGGTAAATGCTTACAGAGCTTTGGTTAGTTCATTAAGAAGCCTCTGAGAATCTTCAAAGAAGAGAGACACCACTTCAACCACAAAGTCTGGGTTACTCTCATCTTGCAGTTGCTGAAGCTGGATGAACTGATCATCCAGAAATCCCTTCTCACACACAATAAACTCATCATCAAAAGCCAACCCAATAACCCAAAAAAAAGATCAAAGAAAAATAAAAAATAAGATGTTCCATGCATGAGACTTCGACCATTAAAGTCTAGATAGGGTCAAATATACGTGGTCTTAGCATAAAGTTGTTTCCACTGTTCAAAATTTTGACACTCAAGTCACAACAAAACAAGAGGCTTCAAGACTCACCCTCAAAGAAAAATCAAGCATATACGGAGAAAGACCAGCAAATACCATCAGGGTTTTCTTCTACACTGAGGTTTACTGTTTAGGAGTGTTCAGGGTACTGACCTCATTGTACAAGGAGGTTCTATACTCAACCAACTGTCTTTGCAACTGAATTACACCTTCCATTGTGGCTCTATCAATCTCAAGTACCTCACCAACCTGCAGATCTTTATGTTTTCACTTCATGGAAAGTGGAGTTTATTCAATTTTTCTTAGAAAAGCTCAAGACAAAAAGATTTATTGAACCAATGGACTTGAAGTGAATGGATGCTGGATAGAGTGTGTATAAATAGTCACTTATTTTCACCTCTGTGGGTGTGTTTCTGTTCTTTTTGCTTCCTTTCTGTCTCAACCTACCATCTATGAGCAGTTATAGCTCATTACATTTAAAAGCTGTCACAAGATCCAAAATTTGATGCCATGTACCATTCACCTTCCCATCTTGCTCTCTTCTTTTTACCATTAATTATTCTCTCTCTCTCTCTCACACACACACACACATTTTATTTGCATCTGTGGATTTCTTTTATTTCCCTCTTCAAGATGCTAACCTGTCCGTAAGGACATGTGCATGACATTACTGTCCATATTAAACCCCCTGTGGGAATGACGTAAAAGTTATAAAAAAAAAACCCTATTCAGCTTTGAGTTCCAAAAACTCTGTCAATACGAAGGTAAAATTATACGTTTTACACTTTTCGGACTCCATAGTGACGGAAGTCCTTTTTATGCTATATTTACGTTTGTATTAAATGTGACGTGATGCTATGAAAGTCGTTTTCCTTATTGACTTGTAGAAACTATGAAAATGGAAGTGTAAACTTCATTTCTTAACTTACAAGATCAAGTTGGTGCACTAAAGATAAGATTTGTTGTTGTTCAAAAAAAAAAAAAAAAAAACCTCTTACCTACTCCTCTCTTTTCCTTTTCCTTATCTTTTCACCTGTGCTCTTACTCTTCTGTAGATTCTTAGTCAATTCAATGATTTAATTTCTTGTTCTTCTTGTTGTCTGAGGTGCTGTTGTGGTGTTGCTTGATTGGTTAGTGGACTGTTTAATTGAATAGGTAGTGCTCCAATAAATGTCGGGACTCACAGTGAAATTAATGGTTATAATTGTCAAATCTAATTTTTAAGTCTATGTAGCATTACTTAAAAAAGAGTAATGTTATATAAATTTAAAACTTACTTAAAAATTAGATTGATAATCTCAACCATTAAATAAGTAGTGAGTATCAATAAATGTTGAGACACATAGTGAAATCAATGGTTCTAATTATCAAATATAATTTTTAAATCTATATAGCATTACTCTTTTAGAAAATCAAAAGGGACAATCGACAATAAACACATGTCTCTGCAGCCTTGTTTTTGGCTTTACACTCCCAACTAGGGTGTAAAGTTTAACTTCATGCTGTGATATTTTTTTATTTGTTTTTTTCACATGGGATGAAGAATTTTGTCTAATATTATACACTTTTTGCTTGTCAGGAGTGACACGTGGCACCATGTTGGGGACAATATGTATTTGTCGATGTTTTTGGATTCAACCTGAGAAATGATGTTATATGGATAGATAAAGCTGGAGTGACCCGACTGGTGGATAATTAAGTTCTTCGACAAATCATAATATGTAGTTAGGCCAATAGTTGAAAAAGAATGATATTTACAAGCACTAATATATGGCAATCCAATTTTGTTGTGATGTCATCATTGTAGAACCCTTTTCATAAAAAATTACC
>CAUOFW020000292.1:0-241031 GCA_963454935.2 Ilex paraguariensis
CTAACATTTCTAAATTATCTAAACTATCGTGAATAAATATATTATAAAGACAAAACAATACACCTTTTCTAATTTTTTCATTAAATTATCAGTTTCAGAGAAATGGAGGGGCACAACTCATAAAAGATTGTCCCTCCTTCCTCCACATATCTATCTATATCTATATTCAAATCTATCTATTAATAAAGGTAGTTTATAGTCAAAAACTTTTGAATTTCCAATTTTCTCTTAACTATTTTTATATTACCAATCATATCTTATTCACTTTAACACATCACGTCATCACCCAATAATAATAAGAGAAAGACTACAGTACCAAATGAGGAATCTTACCGCAATTTATAACCATTTAAGGTTAAGTTACAATTTTTTTGAGGTGCAAATTGCAATCTTTAAAAGTCATGATCGATCATAATAGATTGAGATTGATAACGAAGGTACAATTGTTAAAGGTTTATAACTCATGAAGGAGAAGTTACAACTGGTCAGAGGATGTCCATGATCAATCATATATATATCTGTGATCGATCATGGTCCTCTAGATCGATCATGGACTTCCCCTGATCAATTGTAACTTCTCCTTTTTGAGTTATAACTTTACCATAAAAGTAGTAAGTGACAGTACCAAAGGCAATTCCGTGGACTTTCCCTAACAATGAATGCACTATGAAACAAGTCACCATATAATTGCAATTAATTATGGGTTTAATAGCTTTTTTATTTAACTGACGTTTTAGATAAACTCTCTCTCTTAGAGAACTGTTACGGATTTAACAATGAATTCACTATGAGAAGTTAACAAGTCACCATATAATCGCAATTGATTGGGGGTTGTTTATAACCTTTTCATTAATTGATGTTTTAAGATGTAAGATCTCTCTCTTAGAGAACTACTATCGAATTTGGCAATAATTTTGTATATGTTGTTTGTTACTTATGAATTGGAAGTCGAATCATTTTATCTACTCCATATGCTCTTTTTTTGCATTGCTCTTTTCTTTCCATTTTTCATTGCAGCAATGAAACTGTGGCCAAACAAAGCCAATCAGAGAACGATGAAAGCATTTTTTTTTTTTTTTTTTTGGATATTAGATCAAAGCATATTTATCAGGAGATGTGAGACCTTAGAATGCATATATGTATTTTAATTCTACATAGTTTGAGACTACACACTGTTTAGATTGAATTTGTTTTTCGTAGTGTAAGTTTTAACTGGATTATAAAACTTTATTGCTTTTCTTTTGTGGATTGCTAATGTAATGTTTAGGATTTGTCAAATACCTTGCAAGGTTTGACGGATTTTTTTGATTTATTGGGTGTGTTAAAATTAGTTGATTCGGGTCATGACTTCATAATTGTGAATGCTAAGTCTTACTTGTGATTGTCTATTCCCAAGAAGTCTTAAACTCCATTCATCCCCAGTGAGTGGTTACACTTTCATCTCTTTCAAATTTTCGAGTCCAGATTTCATAATTTAACTCAATGAAGTTTAATTCTAAATGTGTCTTTGATATTTATGTTAGTTGGATTTGAATTATTATCTTTGATACTTTAAAATCAAAATTATGACGTAAAATAATTCATGTGCCTGTGCGACACACGTGTGAATCAACTACTTTCACAACAACTGTCATAACAACAACGACAACGACAACACCAACAACAAAAACAACGATGAAAGCTGGCAAGATATGGGCTCACTCTCATTGCTTCTCCCTATATAGTTATCATAAGTAACCTAAAAATATTACAGAAATCATTAAAAAGGTTATGGGCCTTGTGGAACAGGCCCACCAATCGTTTCTCCCTATTAATTTGCGTTGGACTTGATGGGTGAAGTTCTTATTGGAAAAATAGCTCATTTTTATTTTTGGGCGTAGATGACAATATAAAACATGATGAATACATCTTGAGTCCATAAATGTATATGCACATTGACCGTATTGATTTGGAAAAATTTCATCCAGATCCCTGTAGTTATGTCTAAATTTAATAACAAATCATCTTGATTCTGAAACTTCACTGCACCCCTTCTAATTTTTATTGTCAAATTATGGACACCCTCCAACACATAGCTTTAAAACTTGGCCCGACCATAAGCCCAGAAAAGGGACTGGGTCAATGGGTCACTGGTTGGACCAGTAATATAATAAAAAAATAAAAAAAAATATTAATGATGATAAATAGGCTAAAAAATTGTACTAATTATAAAAATAATATGGTTAATGTATATTACATGAAACAAAAAATCTAAAATCATCAAATATGTATCCAATGCATTCAATTTTCAATATAACTTGAAAATTTTAAGTAGAGAAAAATACATCTATGACAACAGTGGCTTAGGTTTATTGCAGATTAGGTAAGATCAAGTCCAATTAGAATTACTAGTTAGCATGTAGATTAATCAACCACAATTAATCTGCCAATCAATTTTCAAAATTTAGCAAACGTTGTACAGAACATTTCTTAATAATGGATATAAACATTTCTTATTATCTAACCCATTTCTTATTATCTAACACAATCCAACAGTAGTTCATTTCTCAATGGGCCTGTACAAAACATGTTTTGAAATATATGTTGGATCTAATTTTAAGCTCAATTCTTGTTTATTTGAATCAAGATCTTAAATTTGGAGGGCCACTAAAGTATCTCAATTTTAGTGTTTGTAACTTGAAAGTGTAAGACTTACCCAAAAAAAAAACTTGAAAGTGTAAGTGTGGTGGCGATTATATCAAAATAGGCCAAAAATATGAAATTGAAAATGTGATAATCAATATTCAAATTGACCCAAAATTTATACACAACAAATGTGAAACATCATACAAGCAGAGAGAGAGATGTACCTAGTGGAGTGTTAAGTGGAGGAAATGCGTAGACTCAACAAACTGAGAAGCCAAATCATCAATGAAGGAGGTGAAAAATCGTAGCAGGTCACAGTTTCTTCACTTTTTCTGCCTTCGTATGTTCGTCGTTCCTACCTATCAAGCTACCATGACCACTGATCACAAGCTTGCAGGGCAGAGAGAGAGGCTAGCTAGGTATTCTTCGTCGAGGAGCCAAGGGTTCAAGAGAGTTTGGCTATCTTTGTTTCAGAAGAGGCAAAGCAATTAGGGCAAAAATGTCCAAAGTTTGGTTTTTATATCATTTTAAAATACCCACCTGGTTTTGCATAACCCATTCGATTTGAACGGTTTCATTAAAAACCGGCCGGTTCAGTGGGTCATTAATGTTTTCCATGCTTACCCAATCTAACTAAGTAAGCAGCCCGATTTGGAATCCGGATCAACCCGCCGGTCTGGGCCGAGTTTTAAAACACTGCCCAAACAACAAACTTTCGTCTCTGACAGTAGATAAAGTGCACAATTTGACTACATATTCTTTGAAAATGTCAAAATTACCATATATTATGTTAATCTATACTACTTTAAAATATCAATATCCTTGAAAAATATTTTTTTTTCATTTTTATCCTTCAACAATGCAAATATTATATTCTTATCCTTCAAATTAATTGCATATTCACCTACTTGAAGCTAATACACAAAACCCGCAAGGCCCTACAAATTCTAGAAACAAATGTAAGTTAAAGCCAATGCTTCAATTTCCAAATTTTCGTATTCCCCATACTACTAGTTGCAATTTCATTTGGACGCTCCAGCGTCTTTCACTAGCATTTTTCTGTCACTGTGGCGACTGCAATGAACACAACCGAAGCGCCTATCAGAGGACAATTAATTGTGTTGATGTGAATTGGAAAAGACACATTCGGCAAGACATTGTGTGCTGGTGTGAATTGAACACCACTTGTGGTGGCCACCTCTTATGTATCCTGGTGCATATGGTAAATCTGATGTATGTAGTTCTACTTTCTTGTAGAATGGTGGGAGAATTGGTGTATTATGTATGTTTGAAGTTTCCTTAATAAACTTAAAAGGCAACAAAGACGCCAGAAAGATCCTCACTAATGATGCAGTTTGCCCCTTTTCTGATCAAGGTGCTCTCTAAAAGATTAGTCGATTTTGAGGTGAGATTTGCAACTTTTGATTTGTTTTCTTGTCTCTTAATAGTTAAGCATTAGCACTAATGGCATGAAATAAAGGGGTACTGAGAAACAAGAAAAGTAATTGCCATATGCATTATGGAAATTGTTTTGTAAAACAAACAAATTATTTGAATGGACATGCCCCAGATGCCCTTCTCCTATGTTATGAGTTTTCTTATGCTACCTTACGCATCTCTGAGTTATCAATCTTGAGCACTTCACTGGACTCAATTGTTTGTACTATTTTATTGGACTTAATTTCAGTTAATGTGGTCATTCATATTATTTGACTACCTGTAAACTAAACGTAATATTTAATTTTTAGTCTCAAGAAACTTGTGGATATCAATCCAAATGATGAAAGGATAATGCAAGCAAACATCTCTATTATTTCAAATGAAAACCACTGAATGCCTCGTGCTTTGAAAGACCTATTATGATTCTACTACTTCTTCATCTTTGTAGCAGTTTTTTCTTCTATTTTTTTTTCAGCATGCTCTACTGCAGATAGCCATGGTAGGGATATCTCAATAACTTTGTATCCTTTGTGATCTACAATATATATTTACATTCAACCCTGGTTTTCTACACAAACATACATATTGATATATATCCTACTAACATCCGCAATATTGATGTGGTTCTGGTATTAAGTTGAATAGAGGAAAAAATGGTTAGGTATTTGGCTTTATATGACTTTTTTATGAAATAAAAATAAGCTTAAATTTTCTTTTTGTTGTTGCTATTTCGGTGTAAATTGTAACCTTCTAAGTGTGTGGTTGCTTTTTATTTATCTTATTCCATATATTTAAATAATTCAATAGAATTTCTCTCCCTTTAATCTTTAATTTTGAATATTGCTAATCTCTTTATCTTTTGCATTGGAGCTCTGTATGTCATATAGCTGGACACACAGAGAAAGGAGAGTCATTGACAAATAAGATAGCGGAGAAGCTTCACAATTATGACATTTAATCTTTGGACTCAAATTCGCTAAAGAAGCCTACTTCTCCGACATTAGTTAACTAAAGCCACAATGAAGCTCCTGTTTAGGAAGGAGAAGCCAGTTCACAAGCTCTTCAATTGTGGAAAATGTACACTTACCATCTCATAAGGAAGCTGCCTTGCAGGTAGAAATATTGGGGTTTTTCTCTCTGTTTTGTTTCCAATTATTTTTTTTTGCTTCCAAGAAACAAATAAATAGTGTCTATCTATAAAGCTTAAAATTCTTTGATGCAGACTTGACCATGACCATTTTAGTCAAAGTTTCCATATTCCAAGAGAAATTTGGCGTTCTGCGATAAATTTAATGTATTTGATTCAGTTCAATTTGTTGTTCATTAATATGTTTGATAAATTCAGTTTGAGTTGATATGTTGGAAGAAAGATTTGCTTTTGTGAGGACTATTGCAAAAGATCGTACCATCGAGGATTAGGACATCAATATCAATGATGTAGTATCTAATATAATTAACAAGGTATTAACTTTTTGTCAAGAAGCATAAGGAACATGTAGCAGCCCATAGATTTCTCGCACTCACTCTCATAAACATAGAGATGAACAGAATTATAGACCAGATAATCTAAACCAAAAAGAAAAATATGTTTTTCCAAGTCCTTCGGTTCCCCAAATAAGTGAGATGAATTTGATCCTCTATCAATGAGAAAGGAGAGTCATTGACAAATAAGATAGCGGAGAAGCTTCACAATTTTGACATTTAATCTTTGGACTCAAATTCGCTGAAGAAGCCTACTTCTCTGACATTAGTTAATTAAAGCAACAATGAAGCTCCTGTTTAGGAAAGAGAAACCAGTTCACAAGCTCTTCGGTTGTGGAAAATGTACACTTACCGTCTCATAAGGAAGCTGTCTTGCACGTAGAAATGTTGGGGCTTTTCTCTCTGTTTTGTTTTTCAATGATTTTTTTTTTTGCATCCAAGAAACAAATAAATAGTGTCTATCTATAAAACTTAAAATTCTTTGATGCAAACTTGACCATGGCCATTTTAGTCAGAGTTTCCATATTCCAAGAGAAATTTGGCGTTCTGCGATAAATTTAATGTATTTGATTCAATTCAATTTGTTGTTCATTAATATGTTTGATAAATTCAGTTTGAGTTGATATGTTGGAAGAAAGATTTGCTTTTGTGAGGACTATTGCAAAAGATCGCACCATCGAGGATTAGGACATCAATATCAATGACGTAGTATCTAATATAATTAACAAGGTATTAACTTTTTGTCAAGAAGCATAAGGAACATGTAGCAGCCCATAGATTTCTCGCTCTCACTCTCATAAACACAGAGATGAACAGAATTATAGACCAGATAATCTAAACCAAAAAGAAAAATATGTTTTTCCAAGTCCTTCGGTTCCCAAAATAAGTGATATGAATTTGATCCTCTATCAATGAACTAGCCTTTTTATGTCCACTACCTGGAGAAGCAAGAGATGTGCTCAACCATAAGCCGATATAAATGCAACACTGGGAAAAAAAAAAGGTTCGAGGTGTTTTGCGTACAAGTGGTTCTTTAAAATCGTTGTATACTATACTACTTGTAGACCTCTAAGTCGAACCTTTGTTTTGAAATTGATTGCCAACAAAAGAATAGAAGGTTTCATAACTATAGCTTCTATCACTATCACTGATGAGGAGAGGGGGGGGGGGATAGTGTTCTTCTTGAAGTTTTTTTTTCCTTTTTAGAGATTGTGTATTCTTTTTCCCTTTCTTGGGATTGTTTGGCTTGCTAGAAGTACTATACTTGTTCTCCAATACTGTTTTTGTTTGCGAAAGCATGACCTGCTTACAATGTACTAACGAAATGGTGTCTTACCGTAAAGGTACTTGTACCATATTCCTTTATCCAGAATTTTCCTTTAAGGTGTGCATTACTCTGTGTGTGTTTATGAACAATGACGAGTTTTTTCCCCTCCCGCCTTTCAAATCAGCCTTTTTCCATCTCTATGTGTTTTATGGTTATAAAAGAAGTGTTGCCTCTAGTAATTTGGACTGGGGGTAATGCGAGCAAAGAGAAGAAGCTCACACTATTGCTTTATGTTCATCAAATTGCAGCTTTAAGCAACTTACTTATAGGCACACCCTTTGACCTTTGGCTATGTTCTAAATGGATTGTAAAAACAAATATGGTATGATTATGTTGTCAGTTAGTAACTAAATCACTAATCTTCCGTAGGATACTAAGATCAAACCCATTTATCTCCCATACAGCTCGCGCTCTTCCCTGACTTCTCTTTTCTTTTTAGTCCATGCTCTACTTTCTTCATATGAATGTCCGTGGGGTGGATTCATTACATTGCCCTTTCACTCATCATATGTACTTGGAGTTTTGTTTTGTTTTTTTTTTAAATCCTGATTGCAATGTTAGTTGTTGTAGATGTTTATTGTGAGAATAATCGAACCTGCATTGCTGTTGAACATACTTGAGAAGCTATCTGGGCAATATTACACAACATTTTCGACACTTTCTACTTCCTATTTTGTCCTAGAATGTCGTAAGTGCAACAAATAGTAAAGACATTGTTGGATCAAATGCATGCGTTGCTTTTATAAACTACGGCATAATGCAGTGCCACTAGCTGTTGAGGAGCTATTAGAGTACAAGAATGATGGAATTGTATCTTCTAATAAAAATATTAGATTAAGCTTAAGATCAATATTGAATTTCTTTGGTTTATATACTTAGGAAATCGACATGTTAGAAACTAATAATCATTTGATTGTTTTGGTCCCTTCAACTACCAATGTAAGTTCTATTACTTTATTTCTTTCATTCTTTCATATCATTATAAGCAACAAGTTATGGCATTCAAAGAAGATAAATTAAGTCGAGATTCATATCTTGAGAATGTTGAGCAGATAAACCATCTTAATAATTAGACTACATTGAAATAATCAAGATATGTACCAATGATTTTTCTGTACTTCTTCCAATATTTGAAATTCACTCACATATTTTTGCACATGTGTTTGTGTGCGGTAGTTTAAGATTCTATTTCATTATTGAGAAAGTTTATGGATACAAGAAGTAATGAAACTTTGAATTTATGTACTTTGAGATGAAGTAAGGGGCTCTTTTTTATTAGAAACAATATATGCAAATCTAGTCCATTGAGATAACAAATGTTAATTGAGATAAACCGTTAATTTTCACAATACAATTAGCTCTTATAGAAACACAAGTATGAAGTAATGATAATAAATAGAAACACCAAATGTTCCTTACTTCTGAAATTGAAAAGGAACCAATATGCATAAATGAAATCTTGATCATGATAATGAATACTTTAAGCAAAATAACATTATAAAAAAGGTAAATTTATATAGATAATAACAAAAAAATGGTGTGCAACTTCCACATAATGGATGCATTTCTTGTTGATTGTGTTGTCACTAAATTCAATTTTGCATAAACTTAACCCCCACCTATCAAGACCAACATAAACACACACATCGTAATTCACACCTTAAAGGAAAATAATTCATGTGATGCTCAAAATAATTCACGTGATGCTCATAACATGGGTGGTAATAAGATTGAAATGTTCTAACGATATGTGATGTTCAAAATAATTCACGTGTAACGCATGTGTGCATCAACTAGCAGACTAAAATGTTTTGGATCGACACTTTATAAAGTTTAGTTTTTTATTTGTTCAATAAGTAGGATAATATATGTATATCTAATAAAATTATTTTTTACACAAAAAAAATCATTCAACATAATAAAGTCCAAATTGCATACAAACAAAACATAATAAAAACAATAGTTTTAACATTTTACCAAAAAATAAGGTCAATTGTAATCATCAATTGATCACAATAAATTTTTATCAACTTAAAGTGTTATATGATAACTTTGTTATAAATACCACCGAGAATATATATATATATATATATATATATATATATATATATATATATATAATAAAATAGAACGAAGTTTGAATCCAAAAGACAAAGAGAGGATCAAATCGTTTTGAGGTAAAACATAAACACATCTAATGGATCACATGATCCCAACATAAAATATGGTTCAGATCATCTCAAAAATTTTGATCTAACGGTCTACAGTTAGTTCTAAATTTCTTTTCTTGTCCATGAAAAAGCTTTTTATCATAAAACACTATACTCCTATCTCTCATACTTCTCTATCTTAAATTTGAAAAAGTACAATAATAACTCAAATTGAATTCATTTCAAATTAAATGATCTAAATGTTATATGTTAAAAGTGTACTATTTTTACCTTGATTTATGTTTGTTTTGTTTAATTTCTAATTTTACGATAAAACTTTGCATAAAATTAAAAATATTCCTATTATACACACATAAAATACATAATATCTCTAAGTTTAGTGCTTCTTTTCAAAGTTTGACAGTTTAGCATTTGACCCCAATAACAGCATACACATCGTCGCTACAACACAAAAATCAGTATCCAAATGGACAATATCACCATTTTTGGACATGTAAATTATTTAGTATATTGATTTTTTTAAAACTTTTGGTATAATATTTCATTAAAAACCATTATATGCTTACTATATAATTTTTCATCATTTTTATTATAAACTGATTCATACCTAGAGTACACTATAATTAGATCTTCTTATCACACATCTTAGTACCAATAGTTAATGTTTAGAGTACACTATAATTAGATCTTCTTATCACACATCTTAGTACCAATAGTTAATGTTTACTTCTTACTTCCTATCAATCAATGAAGTTTAAATTGTTTTTATAATTCATAAATAAAATCATCAAGTTATTATTCATACCAAAAATAAATCATTATTGTATAAAAACTTATAGTTCTCAGAAAATTAAAAAATAATTCGAAGCTCAAGTTAATCAGCAATTAAAAAGAAATAAACGATCAATACAAAAAAAATAAGATATCAATTGAACCAACAAAAAACGTTCAAAACCAACATAATCGCTATGTGTTGAAATTATTCAAACATCCTATCTTTGTGCGTTGAAATTTATAAGTAACATAGTACTTTCAGGCACGGGCAAATGACTAGTATATATATATTACTCATTATATTATCATTCATTTGGTTACATAATCAAGTTTTTATAATTTTTACAATTAAAAATATTTTCTCTACAATAAAAATTACAATCGGCAAAGTCAATATCAAGGTCCTACCCATTTTCAACTCATCTGTTATCGTCTCTCTTTTACAACGTCACCCGACCACCTTTTACATATCAAATTTAAATTTTCTTTGATAAAATTTAATGTTAATTGAATAAATTTGGTCTAAATTTAAATATTAATTGGATGTTAATTTGAAAAAAACTAAATATTAATTTAATAAAATTTAATGTTAATTGAATAAATTTGAATGTTACTTTGATGAAATTGAATATTAATTTGGTATAAAAATAAGAAAATGGCATTAATTTGATGAGGTTAAATGTCAAATAAATGTAATTCAATATTCTATTTAATATAATTAAATTTTTATTTGATAAAATTGAATGTTAATTTGATGAAATTAAATAATAATTTAGTACTAAATTAAAAAAATAATATTAATTTGATTAAATTAAATCAATTTTATGTTGATTTGATGAGATCGAATGTTAGTTTAATTTAAATTAAATAAATGACATTAACTTAGAAAAAATAAAATATTAAATTGATGAATCTGAAAGTTTATATAATATAACTAAAATGGAGTGCAACGAAATTTTAGAATCAGGAAGGGATCTCATTGTAGTTAAGCCTATTTACAAGGGACATAGATGAAATTTACCTTATAAAATAATAAGGGTATTTCAATAAAACAATGTTTGCCGTTAATGTCATAAGCAGCCAATAACTAATAAAGGGTGTCAATAAAATTCCAAAATAAAAAAAATAATAAATATATATATATAACCTAACTTGTGAATGAAATTTTTTCTATTGATTTTGATCCACGTGAACCTGGGACCTGCGGAAGGGAGTAGGACAAGAAATTCATGGCTTCAATTCTTATTCTCTAATAATTACATAACCCGCATGTATAGTGAGTCCAATGGTGTAAGATTAGCTTGGAGCGGGCCTAGACACGAACGCCTACGGATTGTCTAGGGATTGAATGGTAATTTGGTCACATGTGATCGATCCAGTTCCATTAATTAGGAACGGACCAGATCTCAAGTTGAAAGGGGGTTAAATTGGGACCAACAACTCTCTCTCCCTCTTATGCTTGCCAAAGAGAGATTGAAATCCAAATGTATTAAAAAAATGATGGAAACGTTTAGATAATCAAGTGGACGAGCGACGAGTACTCTCGAAGTTTTTGGTTTACCTCGGCATATTGTCTCGGAGTGGTCGGCTTACCTCGGTGACCCAAGACTACCTCAGTGCTAAGAAGTTTTCACTTCAGCATGTTTTTTCTCTGTGTCACTGTCCACCCAACCTCGGCATCTCAACATCACATCGGCATGCGATGAACAGTTGTCCTGACGCCAGTCCCAGCCAAAGGATGAGCTTCGATTTCAAGAAAAAAAAATGAAAAGATCAACTGAGAAGAGTATACCCATGATCGAGGTAAAGTAACTTCTGAGCATTATGGCTTGGGAGCATAGTTGACTATCAGTGATTGGTCCCCTTCTCCAAGTCAATTAGAATGATTAGAAAGATAGTTCAACGACCAATGATAGAAGCATACGGTGTATGGGACAATTAATTATTAACCCCTTAAAAAGGGATTAGCAAAAATGCCCTTGCGCATGCATAGCAATTCCCGAGGCACATTAAATGATTCTACAGAAGCGTAAGATATATTCATTGCTCGGCGGAGCCAAGAAGTGTGCATTAAGTTCTTAAGGACTCGAGTGCAAATCTGTAGAAACTTCAGGTGCAAAGAAAAACAAGTGCACTGATTGAGGTCTGTGCACCAAAATCCTGTCCTCTGTACGAATCAACTTGGTGTTTTCCCTCCAAAGTGACCCAGTTGTTCGCCTCGATCATCTCCCAAAATTTATAAATAATACCCTAAAGTTGAAAGCTAAGGTATGCAACCCCTTGCCCAAGCAAGAGAACAGTGGTCTCAAACCATTCCTCAAATATTGATTTAAGCGTCAGAGGGGTCATGTTGGAGAATACTTTGGCACCGTTCTAACCCTTCTTTCTTGAGTGATAGAATTCCGTTTGAGAGCTTACCTGTGAACATAGTGTTTACAAAAGAGGCTTTCGCCACCGCTTTTTACTTTTCTTCCTTAAAACCCTGCTTGCAGCTCCATAGTTGTTCACTGTGGGACACGCGGGAGAGGTTTCACTGAAACGACTCTCTAAGCCGATTCGAGTTCATCAAAAGAAATATCTATCATCCCATTTATTGTGCAAATATCATCCCGCACAAAAACCATCCCAATCCGTGTGAGTTATAATTTTTGGGTAGGATAGTCCAAACCAGTCCATCAATATATTCTAACCAAACATGCCCCATTTGTTTACATTGGAAGTCTCATTAGCACCAGGAGAACCAAGTGCGGGGATCAAGCAGGACTGGACAAATTAAGGTAAAAATTGGAAAAAAATGAAGAAGAAGGCCCCATTGGCACTTGACTAATTGGAGCTTCCTATGTGTAATCCACTCATTGACAACTAAGTTCAATTATATGGAGAATTAATTGTGTTTTGTTGAGGAGCTTCGTCTTTTATTATATAGATTTTCTCTTCAAAAAGTTTGAGATATTTCTTTGGTTGGTGGGTGTCGAGCTGTTTCTTTGATGTTTACCTACCTTTTCCAGCAAATATGAAAGAACGTGGAGGTTCAATCTTTTTCCTTTTCCTTTTCCTAGTCAACATCTCCAAACAATTCCTCGTGCCTTATTGCTGTCAAAAAGGAATTGGAAAAAAAAAACACACAGAAGAGAAAAAAGCAGTGGAAACTTGGACCCAAAGAAAAGAAAAAGACCAAGAGAAGAAAAAGAGAATGAGCAAGGAAGAAGATGGAATGCCCGTTGAATTCAGCCAAAAAATAATGCATAAGTTGAATACGTGTTAATGTATGTCAATGTCTTTCGAATCAACAATCAATTAATACCACAATTCTAAATTATGATAACACTGACAATTTTAGTCCGTTTGTCAATTCTCAAGAGTGTGTGTATCGGTGGCCTATCTCTTGTAAGTCGATCACAACCAATACATCTTTTGAATGGACAATCAATTGATACCACAACTTATAATATTACGACAACACATGCAATTTTAGTTTGTTTGTCAATTCTCAAGAGTGCGTGTCGTGGGCCAATTCTCGTGAGTCGTGACGATGTGTAATATATTAGGGGGATTAATAATGATAGATTAGTGTATGGTCCATCCGATTTAGTCATCAATTACGCACCCTTTTGTCCATACTAGTATGTACGGAACATAAAATTATACCATGACACTTGACATTTCCGAGTCAAAAAAACAGGCTCTCTGAAATTGTAAACTACGAGGCCTCACCGCGTCCGTCATCTCCAAGAGCCTTCCATTTTTGTTTAAAATTATATTTTTGACTCCCAATTTTGTCTCAAATTAACTTTTCTTGGATCCTTTGAAGGGTTTTTCTTTTTAAGAAAAATTATATTCAGACTCTTTAAAATTTATCACTTAATTACTTAAATTCTTTCATATTTAAAATATTACATATAGACTCTTAAAATTTGTACGTGCATAACACTTAGACCCTATTGTCGACGTATGTTAGTATATCATTTAATAAATCATAATTAGACATTCTAAAGTTTGTAATCATTTAACACCTGGACCCCTTATTAGTTACGAAACTAATGAAATTTATGAAACGACAAAATTATCCCAATTAAAAATAAAAGATATTGTGTCTATTACAATTTGATCCCTTATTTAGATTTTTAGTTTTAATCTAATAGACTGTATAATTGTATGAAAATGAATGTTGAATTGAGTTATTTGATATATTTATACTGATTACTATGCACAGCTCATACCTTTAAGTCACTTACTGACTTAGACATCGGAGAGTCAACCTCCGATGCTTCCTTCTGGTCTCTGACTTCTTTTTTAGATGATCGAAGCCCAACAAACTGATGTGGAGGTCGTCCAAATTTTGTCATCAAAGATACTAATTACGATTTTTTATGAATAAATTAAAATTTTAATTTTAATTTTATTTTAATAAATGACATAATAGAGTATAAAATTTAGTTGTAAAACTTAAAATATTGATATTAGATCTTTAATAGTAGTTTTTTTTTGTTTAAGTATCATATTTTAAACTTAAGGAATTCAAGTGTTACACGCTTACAAATTTCAGGGAGTCTAGTATAATTTATTAGCGAATATATTAACAAATTTTGATAACATAGGTCTATGAGTTAAGCGAGTACAAATTTAGGGGTTTGTGTGTAATATTTTAAATTTCAAAAGATCTAAGTGATTAAGTGACAAACCTTAGAAGATCTGATACAATTTTTCTTTTTTTTTTTGACCTATCACATAAAAAATTATGATCTAACTAAGTCAAGTCGTAAATACAATATACAAAGTTATGATTTAATGTGATTGATACAAACTTTTTTGGATGAATTTTCATATTTTTATTTTATTGAATTTTTAATTGACCTCACTGGATTTCAAAAAACAAAATCTTCTTATATTTCTTTTTTTTTTTGCTCAACATTTATCTCAAAATCATTTTAAAATAAATACTAGATATCTCAAATTGTATTCTAAATTAATAGGAATTATTTGAGATGCATGGTGTTCTCCCTTAAAATTTTCTCTGCCCGCTATTAATTCCATGAAAATGACCAATTTGCCCAAATTATCAAAAATTATTGTTGCTATGCTTTTATTTATAAAAAAAATTTGATAAGAACTGTGTAATTGCGCGTCTACTCGTTTTCTTACAACACTTTTTATAATGATGATCTTTTGGGCTTCTAGCTGGTCCTCTCTCCCTGTCTCTCTCTCATATTCCAGTCTTATGTTCATACATCAAATATTGCATCCAAGAAGGTTGCAGGAAATTGCCCACATCGTCACCGCATACACACACAGCCATATAAGTTATATATTATATAAGTGGTATGAAATAATAAATACTCATAAGAGAGCCCTCTGATCTAATCAGCATCTCTAACAATCTCAATACCTCACCTGCCATTGTTTTCTTCAACAGAATCAAAGCTGCGAAACATGAAGAATAATAGTAATTCCATTTTCATTTTGGGGTCTCTGCTGTCTTTGCTTCTTTTCTTGCATCCAACATCAATCACAGCTCAAGAAGTTGGTAAGCAAAGAAAACATCAAATGTTCTTGTTTTCTCAACTTTTTTTGATCCATAGTGATGGTATTGTGAACTGTTTGATCATGCAGAGGATGAGAGAGAATTTGATTACAGCGACGGAAGCCAGAAGGGTCCTAGACGATGGGGAGAGCTCAAGAGAGAATGGGAGGCCTGTAAGAATGGGAAAATGCAGTCTCCGATAGATATGGCGAGTCAGAGGGTGGAGATAATGCGAAAGCCAGGACAATTCAAGAGGAACTACAAGCCTAGCAATGCTACTGTCAAGAACAGAGGTCATGACATATCTGTAAGTTTTCCATTACAGTTTTATATTTCAAGTAAATCAGGAGTCTCACTTGGCCTTAGTTAACTCAGAGATCACTTAGCATATACCTTCGATCATATGCTAATTTTGGGATGCCACACCCAATGTTGTCGTCTCAGTATCATCCGAGATTGATAACTGATACTGCAACCTTCAATTATAATTATGTATGCTTGGTGATTTGTTTTAGGTCATTGAAATGGCTAACTGTTCGATTCATTGTAAAAGGATTAACCTCTAGTCACATTATTCATCGGTACATGCGATTTATCATGTGTGCAGCTTCAATGGGTTGATGGTGCTGGATCGATTCAGATCAATGGCACTGAGTACGTTCTCCAGCAAGCCCATTGGCACTCTCCTTCAGAGCACACCATCAATGGCAGAAGGTCTCTCTCTCTCTCTCTCTCTCTCGTTGTGATTCAGGAACTTCATCTGTAATGTTCTTTAACAGGTATGACATGGAACTACACATGGTTCATCTAAGCTCTGACCCCAATGTGAAAGACAAGATAGCTGTTATTGGTGTCCTCTACAAGATTGGCCAACCAGATAGGTTTCTCTCTAAGGTAAAATCTGTGAAGCCCTTTTCTGAATTTAATTGTAATTTAGAACTAAGAAAAAATTAAAAACTTCAATGGTGTCAAGGAGGGCATTCACCTAACCTTTGTCTACTCCATCACCCTTTTCATTTTTCAGGTATAAATTAGAAACTCTGATTTAGATTGAACACATAAGAACTTTGATTAAACTTTTCTCCATTATAACTTCGTGACTCTGGTCAATTAATATACCTTTTATAAAGCTTTTATCAATTTTTCTTCTTTTTTTTTTTATGAAAATAATGATTTTGTCACAAAAAGTAAAAACACATTGAATACTCTTATGCAACTTATTATATAATTGATAGACTTTGTATATGTACTTGTTTAAACTACAAGCAATACTACGGTGGTCCAATTTGGGGATCTAATTACGGGTCTAATTTAATGATGTTATGGGATTATTTGTGAGTTTCAAAGTTAGATGAAATTCACTTTAAATCCAATAGCTTTAATTAATTAGGTTCTCAAATTAGGTCTAAGTATTATTTCTGTTAGAATACTATATATGTGATTAAATTAAAGGTTTTTTGGTTGTTGGTATAATTTTTTAGACTTATTTGAAAAAAAAGTGTATGAATAAGTTGTTTATTCTATTAAGTACAATTTTAATAAAACATATTGTGTTTAAGTATAAAATTCAAATGAAATCAAAACTGTTTTACATAAATATCCTCCCTTAAATTATACATTCTTGATTGACAGTTAGATATCTAATCAAATATGTAAAGATTTCATTAGACTCTCTTATTATATCTCCCATATTTTCTCTACATATCTCTCTCCCTATCTCTCCCCTATTTTCTCTCTATATTTATCATTGATAATTCATTTTCTTTTCAAATATGTAATGATTTGATTTATTTTTTTATCTTTCTCCCCTATTTTTTTACTCTCTTTTTCTCCCCTATTTTCTCTAACCGTTTCTCTCTCTCTCTCTCCATGTTTTCTCTTATATCAATATTACAGCAATATAATTACACTAATCAATTACATCAATCAGTTACAATTGTCTTATAATATACCAAATAGTTACTCATGTGTTCTAATAAACCAAACAGTTACATCAAACAATTATACAAATTTATAACACTAGTTCAATTTCTCATTCAATTGTTTACATAAACTAAATAGTTGCACTATTTAATATCGTGACATCGTTACACCAATTATATATACCAAATTTAGTATAATAGTAAAGTCTTTTGTGTAATAATAAACCTAATTTGTTATATCCATCTCGTGATATTAAATGGTGTAACTCTTTGATTTATGTAAATAATTGAATAACAAATTTGGGTTAGTGTTGCAATTTGATATAATTGTTTAATGTAACTATTTAGTTTATTAGAATACATGAGTAAATATTTTGTGTATTATAGGGTAATTGTAATTAATTGGTGTAACGGATTAGTGTAACTGTGTTGTTGTAACGTTGATATAAGGAGAGAGAAAAAGGGAGAGAATAAAGAAATAAGTGGAGAGGGAGTGAGAGAGATGAAAAAATTAAATCAAATCTTATATATTTAAAAAAAATTAAATTATCAATATTAGAGAAATAGAGAGAGAAATAGATAGAGAGAAAATAGGGAAGAGAGAGTATGAGGGCAATGGAGAGAGAGAAGGAGAGGGAGAGAGAGTAATGGAGTAATAAATTTCCTTTAATCTTTTTTCAAAAAAAGGCATGTAGGGCCAAATAAGTTTTCTTGATATAGTTTAGCTTAAATAAGTCTAAATTTTTGCATCGATTTTCAAATTACCCTTAAATTAAAAAGTTAGGTGAGGGAGAAACCGAGTGGATCACTGGGTCTCTGGTCCAATGATATTTTTTATCTGATAAAGGCTTTGCCTTCTTAAGATTAAAGGTTTAAACCTTCTCCCTTTTCCCCTTTCCCCTTTCCCCTCCCCCTCCCCCTCCCCAAAAATAAAATAAAATAAAATAAAAAAGGGAGTATCCAAGTGGTAACAACTCACTTTCAAAGTCTCACCCATAAGTGGTTGCATTTAGGGGTGTTCGTGGGTCAGATTACACACGGGTCCTAATTACTCAGTTAAAAAAAAATAGGCTTGAAACTCGATAGATTTGATAGTTGGTCCGCTTAGACCCGAACCCAATATCTTTCAAGAGAGTGCTTAAGTCTACCCCAAACCCATTACCCGACTCAATAATCCGCTCGCAAAAAACCGGTTAAAACCCAACTCAATAACTCGCATGCCCAGCCAATCTAGTTAGAATGTGCTCATTCTATTGTAACGCAGTTTCTCCCTAATTTATAAATAAAATTATTTATTATTATTTTTTTGTGAAAATAAATATAAAAATATTTATTATTTTTAAATGAAATTATATATAAAAAGTCTCTACCCCATAGCCCTATTCGGTCCATCTAATAACTCACCAGCTTGACCTCCCCTATCCAAGCCAGCCCAAAAAAGATTTTATGGGGCAAGCTGGACACCCCTGCTTGCAGTTCAAACCTTATCCCTCTCCCCTTCGCCCAAAATAATATATTATTATTATTATAATAAAATGTGACTAAATTTGTAAGAATAGAGCATACATGAGGAAGGAATTTAAAAAAAATAAAACACTTCTAAACGGTATCTAAGGTTTTTTTTTTTTAATAGTGGTGCATGTTTCGTATTGTGCGTTACTTTATTCAAAATTTGATAAACCCAACTTAATGCATCATTTCTTAGTGAATAACTTGTCTAAAAATGGAATATTTGTCTCTCAACTTTATTTTGTAAGTGTAGCAATTAAGCTGTTAATGTTTGAATTTTCAGTTGGCTAGAAACGTATCGTCTATGATGGACCAAAAGGATGAAGAGAGACACTATGGGGTGATAGATCCTAGAGAGATCAAGATTGGTAATAGGAGGTATTACAGATACGTTGGCTCACTCACTGTACCTCCTTGTACTGAAGGTGTTATTTGGACCATCGGCAAAAAGGTATAAATAAATATAACTCAATACTAACAACATTCCTCATATTCAATCTCATGCCCATGCAATATTCAGACTGATCTTTTACCCAAACTTGAACTACTTTTAGGTCAGAACTGTTTCAAGAGATCAAGTCAAGTTGCTTCGGGAGGCTGTTCACGATGTAAGCAGCTAAACCATTGTTTATATATATATTTTTTATGTACTAAAACGCTTCAGATTTTCCGCCTTCAATCTAAGTCCCCACGACTTTAAAAAATGAGTTATGGGTCATCCCAATCCCTCCCATAGTGTCACATGTTCTCATGTGATAACCATTTAGACATTGGTGACATGGAATTTAAGAGGATGACTTGCCATTGCCTTGCCGGACCATGGTGGACAAACTTCTTGACCTCCACAACACGAGCTCTATTTGTGGCTCTGATACAATTTATACATAACGTCTCAAACTTGTATTGTACAATATTGTTTATTTCTTAAGTTTGCTTGCTCTTAAAACACACACTTCATCAAGGAAGCTATAGAACTAGTCGTCTAGATCAGAGAATGTGGCATTTTTGTTCGCAAATGTTTGAATTATTCAGCTAATAATTAATTAATCTCTTTCAAGCACTGACATTTATGGTGATGATCAATTACATTGCAGTACGCAGCGAGGAATGCAAGGCCATTGCAGTCACAAAACAGTCGAGAGGTTCATCTCTATGGTCCAGACCCAAATGATACAAGCGGTTGATGATATGTATGGACTGTTTTAACACTCATCTTCATTAACCTCATTGTTTCAATTCTTTTCTGCTAGAGAACAAGACACTGTAAACACTAAACAGATTGTTACTGTTAATTTTCTAAGATATGAGTGTCTATCTTGGTTATGATTGGTGAACTTTTTACCAATTTTATGAACAACGGAATTAGTTACCCTCTTTAGATTCCCCAAGTGATCACAATGTTATTATTCCGCATGCAGGGTTGTCAATGGTTTGTGTTGGGTTCAAGTTGTGTCGTGTCAAAATTTGCTCAGTCAATACCCAACACATTTATATTTGTATATAACCGAGTTAGCGTAGTTTTGAATTCATACGATATATATATATATATATATATATATATATATATATATATATAAAAGTCGTATTCAGTTGGTTTTGTATTGGTTGAGTCTAATGAGTCTACCCGTTTACTATTTAAACTTACTATGAGTCAACCTAAATTGCTTATTTCGTGTCGAATTTGCATGTTTAAAAATGACAGGCCTAATGTCACGCAAGTGACTTTTGTTTGTACTAATAACCATTTGAAATCCATAAACTAATGAGAAACTAAATCATGAACAAAGTCAGGGTAGTCAACTCTAGTCCTACCAAACCACTAGAAATAACTCCGCAATTTATTCTCCGTTAATCGAACTTGGAATATAACCCTTACAAGCCTTAAGTAATCCCTTAACGGAGCACTAAGTGCCACTAGACCACACGGCTCGGGGGGTGATCATGTCAGAGTTGCACCACAACACAAACAACCCAATCTTTCTCTTATAATACTTGGTGCTTGAAAGTTAAGAATATTGACCACCAAAATCTTAACGTTACTTCTCGAAAAAAAACCCTCAAAGCCTAACTACTATGGGATTTTTCTTAAAGAATTTGTCTTATGATTTGTAATGACCTGAGTTTTTTTTTTTTTTTGGTTGGAAAAGAGGGTATAGGAGAGCGACAAAAATGGACTCCTTGCCAAGACGTGATTATAGAATCCATTCTGCCTAGAGATGCCCTCCAGAGGGGCCCAGACGGAAGAATCTGTAGGCTCTCTATAAGATCGACTTAAATCATGGTCAAACTCCAGTCTTATCAAACCGTTAGAAATAACTCAACAGTCTACTCTCTGTAAATCAAATTTGAGATTTAAACCTTGCAAGGCTTAAGTAAAACCCTTAATGGAGTGCTAAGTAAGTAACCACTAGACCACACGGCTTGGTGGTGATCATATCAGAGTTCAACCTCAACACAAACGACCCATTCTTTCTCCTCATTTCTTTGAAAAGTTTAAAAACATGAAATGTATTTCAGAAAGTCGAAAATTGACAGATAAGTCCCAACAAAGAAGATGGAGACAAAATGGGGCACAATCTTTGGGTCTAGCCAGCTGAAAAAATCCCCAAACCAAAAACAGTCTAGTAATAGCATTCTGATACAACTTCTTTGCACAAAAAAAGTTGACTAAGCTCAACAATGAAACTCTTTATAGCATTAAAACCAATCAATAAGGGTGTTTTAGTAATTAAAAAAATTCAGAATAGACTTAACTATCAAATAAGAATACTAATTTAGAATTTAATGACAAATATATTTAAGACAAGAACTTAAAAGTCTCCAATTATCACTATTTAAATTGTTGCTTATTTAAAGCCCTTCAATATTGGTCCGATATCTTTTCTTTCTAAAGGCCTGATGGGTGGGCCATGACTTACCCTTTAAGACCTGAGACGGGTTGGCCTAAGTCATCAATTTGGCCTGGCTAGACTTGGGCCTGATCAGTCAATTACTGCCTGGCCTGGCCCTTGTTTTTTCACTGTGTAGCACCCGTGACTAAAATGCAACTCCTACTATACAAGGCAAACACAAACACAAGAAGGCCCTACTTCTTTATTCATAGCTAATTTTGACTCTAATGTTCTATGTGATACGATAAAAAAAATAAAATAATAGAAAGTTGGGATGATAAAAAGTTAGAGAGATACATATAACATCATATTTGGTAAGGAAAAAAAAATATGAATGATTGAAAAATCGATGAACTAATTTTCCTTCTAACTCATTAAAATCAATTCCTCTAAAATTGAGAGGAAAAGTTGATAGAAAGTTAATTTTGTATTGAAATGTATGTTATTTTTCTATATATCCTTTGATATATACATACTATAAATTGTTTATGCCTAAAGACACAGTGTTACTCGTAAATTAGTTACAAATATTTACTCATACATAAATTAAAGTAAAATACAATATTGTAGTAAACAACGAAAAAAATGAGTCCAATAATATTTCTTATAACATCAACTTACATGCATAACATATATTTCACATTAAATTGTTATGCCACGAAAATTATGTTATAACTATTGAAAAAATATCAGTAGTTATAATATATCAGTTTTCACAACATTGTTACACCACATAATAATTCAAACTAAAAAAATATATCAGTTGACAATATTCAATGTTTAAAATCCACGATTTCAACATTCATAATCAAATTTATATAAATAATAACAAAATTTATAACTAATAGAATGAAAATTAAATCAATATTCCCACAAATAAACTAATTTTGCAGATGTTGTCAAATGACCAAATATAACTATCATAAATTTAACCGACTTCCAAAAGATTCGACCTGAAAAAAAAAAAAAAAAAAAGGATTACAATTAGGTGTGTATTCATTCTCTAAAGACATACATTTTTTCCTTTATCCACATTCAAATAATAAAAACATAGAGAAGTAATTTTTACATAAAAAATATTGCTTCATTTGTGTAGCTCTTGTTCATTGTAAGTTCAGTTGAGCTTTCACGTCTTCTAACGCTCGTGAACAGAGTATGTCAATTTCGATATCTGTCTATGTTTCCTCTAATTCTTCATATCTATGAATTCATTCTCAAACTTCTTATTGATTATATCAATTGATCATGTAGATGACAGCTTGTTAACAACAATATATAACATAATTAGATTATTGGGCATAAAACCTTCTTGTTGCACTTTATAAAATAATTTTTTTTTCTTATATAATATAGAACATATGTCCCTTGACTCATTTTTTCCTACTCAAATTGTATCCATAATAGATAGATATCGCGTTCCACTTCCACCAATAATTGTACAAACCGTACTGCATTGGTTGGTTTGTCGTCTAGAAAAAAAATTTCACGGCAGAATTCCAAATTGTGGGAAGGATCTATGTTATTTTATGCATAATATAATTTTTACTTATATTTTTTCCTGTTGTTTGTAACATACGACCTAATTCAAATTTTTCCATCCCAAACTTTGAGATTGAAGTTCCATCTTCAAACAATTCATTTTCAAATTTTTCTTGTTTGTTTGATAGAGTCACATGCATACTATGACGTACAAAGATTGGAGGTCGTTCTATTATATCTCTATATAACATAAAAGATACAAATTAAAATTGCAATAATTACATTAGCAACAGAGTAATAAACATTACAACAAACAAAATAATATTTTTTCACCCATGTGATTTAATAAAAATAACAACACACCAACAGAAAAAATTGGAATAATGATTAGGACTGCGAAATTTCAATAAAATCAAGACATTATCAAAATATACCAAACCATAGATGAAATTCATAGAATAATTATTCAAATCACTATCATATCATAATACTACCACAATAGACATAATAGTAGTAATTGCAACAATGCAACTAATTAAGTATCAAGTTTATATTAAAAATTCTAGAATCAAACATATGATTTATCTTCACGAAGATATAGTTAATAGATCATTTTTCTAGTAGGTCTTTGAATTTTCTCTTCATCACTTTCCTGAATGTTTTTGTGTCAACACATATGTGAAACTGCAAGTTTGGAGAATGCACAACAACCTAGTTTTACAAAAAGAAAGAAAACCAAATTTTAGTGGTATATATTAGTTATAAAAGAATATAGCTCGTTGCAATAGTATAAGAATCGAATTACCTTATTACGATATCCCCATCGGTAAAGTTGCATTGTATTTATTCTTTTTATCGTTTTAGTCAATTCACATCAATCCTACAAATATGAATTATAAGGTAAAGTTAACGTGATTATTTTAATTCAATATATATTCGATAGGAGCAATTTGTAAATAAATGGTACCATTTGTTTGCTATTGAATAGGAAGTTCTATAACAGAACTTCAGGGTAAACGATGTTTGATGTGCAATTCGACCCATTTTCAGGAAGAAGAACACATATACGATCAGAAGATATGCATCTAGTGCCACATACAGATGTTCATACCTAAACACTAGTGTATGCAAATCAACTCCAACGAATTTTACAAACTGTCCTTGAGATTTATTGATTGTCATAGCATACCTTATAAAAAATTGACGTCTTGTCCTCTGAAAAGGCAATTCTAAAGATGTTGGTGACAAAGATATTCTTGGAATGAAGATCAAATTACCAGATTTATCACCATCTAAAATTTTAGCTTCAACCACACATGACACATCTGACAACCATCAATCGCGCGTCGTTACAAAGCCCATCATTCGGCACTATATTTCTCAGCAACATTATTGGACTACCCACCTTCAAATCTAATTTAAACGAAAGTAACTCAGCAGGTTTTAGAGAGTTTAAATACTCATTATGATATCGATTAGTGATCGGTCAATCAAGTTCATCACCCTCTGTTATTATTTCAGTTGCTAAATACGTAATTGTTTTCCTGGTGAAATATTCAATGCAACGACATTTATAGTATTCACGTCGTCATTTCTTGCAGAAAAAATTGTGCGCTAGGTTAGGAAGTCCGGGGTAACTGAATCAATCATACCCAAATATGGATAAATTCTAAATATTAATTCTCGAAGAGTATGACATTTGTGTATTGTTGATAGAAGTTCTACGGTTTCTTGTGGGTTTGTTTCTACCAAAAATTAGAAGTAAAATTAGAGAAGATAAATAATAACAAAAAATAATATTTTATCTATTGAATGATCAATGGAATATTACCTCCATCAAAAATTTTACAAATTCAACATTTTCAGAATTTGTGTTAGTTAAGCACGTGTTTAACCCTAAAGTCAAAACTTGTACATCTCTCCACAATACATATTGTCTCAATGACACACCTACGATTTGCTCACGGACTCCTTTCGGTATAACTGTCAAGATTTGTCGAAAGTCTCCATCTAGAACAACAGTAATACCCTGAATGGCTTTTGGTTATCACAAACATCCTGAAGTGTATGATTTACTGTCTTAACACAATGCCTATGTTGCATAGGTACTTCATCTCATATTATTAGTTTAGTCAATCTGAACAGTTCTACATGCATCAATTGTTTGGTAAACCCACAAATTGAATTTTCAAGCACAGCCAAGGGAATGCAAAACATTGAATGTTCTGTGCAACCCCCCATTAGTTATAAAAATGCAATATTGGAGAAAGCCACAATAACGACGATATATCCAGAGCTATGCAATTTTTTAGCAACTATATTATACACAAACGTTTTTCCCGTGTCGGCGCCCCCATTCAAGAAAAAAGTAATTCTTTTATTTTCAATTACTAATGAAGTAATTGCAATACAAGTAGCATGTTGTGCGTCATTGAGTCGATCAACATTATTTTGCGCATCCAATTGTTCAGCTTCATGATGGAGTTGTTAATGTTCAAACAGTAGTTTGTTACCAACTATTGGATTCCAATTCTCAATTGGTTGTGGCATGAGCGAAAAGTCGGCTAAACTTTTGCCTGACTCATGGAGCAACTGATCTAATAAATATATACTTTAATCTTCAATTTTATCCTGAGAAGGATTAGAAATGTCGAACATTGTACAAATCTTGTGCTCTAGGTCATCACATATATGCATCGAAAATTGATTTCATAAATCAAGTGGATCCAACGGAGAGCATAGCATTTCGTAAGAATAATACTAAATAGTCTCCTCAACTGATGTCCCATTTTTATAGATGAAGTTTCTTGCATACATTGTACCCATTTTCCATCATCTTTCAGAAGTTCCCTTACAACGCATGTTAATTTGAGAGTTTTGTACATAACACCATTTACCGTGCATAAGTTTTCAAATGATGTTGGTTCTCTTATAACAATTAGTAACAAACGCATATAAAATTGCTCACCTGAATTAGGGCTAGCAAAGTATATTCTACCAATTGCGTACCCCTTTTATCCAAGTGTCAATTTATGTGTTTTCTTATTCCAAACAATTTTTTGTGAAAACTCCTGATAGGTCAATGCACGTGTAGATTCATTTGAAGTACAACATATAAAAAAATCAGTCAAGGTTGTATCTTGTTGTGCACCTCTAGAAATAATTTCACTTATTGGTTCGACGGTATTAAAAACAACACAATGCATCCTCGGTAAATGAAGTTCTAAACAAACAACAGTTGGAATATATACGTGCAAAAAAATTACCAAATAATCGTCAAGCAGTTTCAGGCCGTGCAATATATCTTGCATCAAGATATTGTTGGATCTCATTTCCTCCTCCCAACACCATCGTGGTACGATCATGACCCTTGTAAATATATTTATGAATGTACTTTATGCATCTTATTCCCGCACAAACTTTCACATTGATATGACAATTGAACATTTTGGAAAGATACAGATTGTATGTCACAACATCACTATTATCAACTTGTTACCCCCCTCTCACTATGTACACGCGACCATTATTACCATGATGAGAGACAGGATATCCATTTTTGTCCATATTTGTTGATTCTACCTTCTAATATTCTATTGATTTTAAAATGTGAGAACTCTGACGTGGATGAGCAATGAACCCAATGGCCAGCTTTGTTTTGTGATCATATGAGCCAGCAAGATATCAATGTGTGTCTGTGTGTGTTGGTGGGGGTTGGGGGTGGGGGAGGGGGAGGGGGGGGGGCATAGGTTTTTCTAAGGAAACTGGATAATCAACCTGTGATTCTTTTCTAACTTGGTTAAGATCAACTTTTTGGAGTGAATGAATGCTCTCCCGATATTTCTTCCTTTTACAACTGTGATGAGATTTAGAAAGGGATATACTGATTTCATCAATACATATAGAACTCAACTTGGTTGATGTTGCAATTCATGGATATAAGATTATATACATCTAATCTTATGTCGGCCTGGAACGTTAATTTTTGAGGCATAAAGAGTTAAAAGTGTTATTAGCTCAAACTACATAGAGATAAGATATAATTTTCTCAGGAAAATCACATGGGATTGTGAAGGATCACACTTAATTTGTTGTACATCTCACATTAAGCTGGATTTTTTTATTTTGGTGAAATCGCCCAGCATGATCGTACAGCAAGTTTCATAGCTACCGCATTTTGGAAATCATCGCTATAAGTTTGGTATAAATTATGCTAATTACGTAATTAGAACGGCAATGTGCTGTTGAGTAGATGAGATCAATGATGGAGACATCTGTCATCAATCATTATAATTCCTTTTGATTTGATTTGCATGTTTATCATTCCTCCTATCAGATGTTGGAATGTATAAAGTTGATTTGTTTGGTATATTACTAACAACCAGAAAAGAATAAAAAAAAAAATTGTTGAACTGATCCACTTATACAACTAGCATTGTCAATAACATACACATACCAGTTGGGCTGGCAGTGGCAGGTTCAATCTTAGGATTAGTCATAATTTGCACCCTTAAAGGATATATCAATGATACCCAAAAAAAAAATTGGTACGATACCTCTAGATGATTTTGAGTCTTTGATCTTCCTTTAATTTATTCTTGTACCATTAATTATGAAAATAATAAAATAAACAATTTGTATAGTGTCAAGTTTTTATTGGAAGAAAAATCAGGTACGGTACTTAAAAATTATTTTTTAATACCATAGTTGAACCCTTTTTTTTAGGGTAAAAAAGACACCTACATCATGCCATATGCACGTGTCATTACTCAATAAGCATGACATTTTTTATCCACCTTTTGACTAAAGTTGTGAAAGGAGCAAAATTTAACACAATCTAATTATTTGACACGATTTGATATGAAGTTAATAGGTTTGGGTTTAATCTTAAAGAGTTCTTATGATAAAGAGATAGACTTGTGCTTAATTCGCATATTGTTACCCAATTATTTAATTACTAAATTGATATATCACTTAATTACCCGTTTATCACACAAATACTTGTTTATCACCCGATTACTTGTTTAATAGATGGTCTAATTTATTGCAAAATCAAGACTTTTAATTAAGAATTTTTTTTATGTTGTACAATTAACAGATAATACGGGTGAAGACGATAAATAAATCGCATTTGATTTGAAAATTTACACCTGTTTAAAAAATGAGTTGAATATTTTTGTTTGTAAGAACCTGCTAAATCCCCATACATAGGCAAAATTAAAACTGGTCTAACGTTGGATGCCCTAATGGAAAAAGAATCAAATGAGAATTGGCCTAATCTTTAGGAGAAAACCATATAGTTAACCCTAAATTAAAGTTAAGAGTAAAACCAGCCCTTTTTTTGTATAATGTGTAATTTAACGACACTTCCCACTTTTATTTAACTTGGGTAATTTTATTACATCAGTATTACAAGTTGAGGAAGAGAGTAAAGAGAAGAAGACTGAATGGAGAGAGAGAGAGAGAGAGAGAGACCTGAACTTAATCAACAGTTTTGGGTGGAGTGGGCACAAAGTCATTATCTGTGGGAAAGAGAATGTTCATGGCAATTAGCCTTTCCTATGCCCAATTGTGTTTGGTGCAACTTCCAAAGTGGTTACACACACACATGCACATACACAAACACAACACTTAAGTACTACCCAACGCACCACTACCACTAGTTTTTCAACTGAAAGGGGGTGTCTTTTTCTGGGGCCCTTTTGCCTTTTCTATTTCTTCTATTCACTGGGGCATGATTGTGTTTAGTATTTCACTAATCCTCCTCCCTCACATCAATCCTCTATTCCATTTTCAAGGAGTTAGACTTCAAAGACCAATAATGTTTTATTTTAAAAGCAATGTCAAGAACCCGGGTGAATATGATCGTGTTTAAGCTCTCAAATGCACAAAACTTCTGTTTATAAGTAATGTTTGAGAGAAGAATGCAATACATATTACAATTATTATTTTGATAACGTTGGTTACTGGAGGCGAATCCATGGAAAATTTTAAGTGAATGAACAATTATTATCGCTTTAGGTACGAACTATAAACTCCTATCTAGACTTAAACCTATGTATAAGATGCTATTATTGTCACTAGTTAAGAAGGTTGAGATCTATAAATATGAAAAGAGTATTTCAATTGTAAACATGAATAGATTTCTTCTTGTTTTTATCACTTGGGTTTTAACATTGAAACAAACAAGCAAAAACGGACAAAAGGACAAAATTCTTCATTCTCCCCCACCAAAATATTAAACTAAAACCAACTAGGGTAGTTCAGTTGGACAGAGCCTCTAGCTTCCCAGTGGGAGGTCTGGGGTTCGAAGTCCCCTGAGCTCAAAAGCGTGCTTGTTTGGTAGGACAAGATCTCAGTTGTTTGAGCGAACCGTTCCCAGCAAAACGCAAGTCGCGATTTAAATTGTGTATGAGTTGAGAGACCGGTTCATACACCCGGATTTGCCCTTAGTTCTACTCAAAGTCACGAGCCTGAGCCACATAAATGCGTCTCTATTCAATGAAGACAGGCCATAGGATTTCACCGTACAATGAAAAAAAAAATACTAAACTAAAGGTCGCAATGCATTAGACATCTAATTAAGTACAAGTAACATTTATTATTTTACGAATCAAGCTAGAGTATGTAGATTCATTAACATCTCCAGATATTTAACGGTTGCTCTCCATGTTGGTACATTGTATTCAATGATTAATCATAACAGAAAGTGGAGCTCAACCCACATAACATGCTATGCTCAATAATTTTTCAACTCTCTCTCTCTTGTTTTTTTTTTTTTTTTTTGGGGGGTGGGGAGCTGCTTGTGGTGTGGAGCGTATATCAAACAAAGTTTAAACAAATGTAATAAGAGATAAATAGAATCTTCACCGACATTCTTGCTCAATTTCTGCTAAGCTTAGGTGACAGATCATCTAGTTGATTCTGAATCCTGTAATAATAAATATTATAGGCAGAAGCTTACAGGCAGAAGAGTATGAACACAAACAAGTTACAAAGGAGAAGGAAAGCCATCAGATCAAGTTTAGCAACCAAAGGATTTATACGAAAAGGATGCTTTGCTTTGGCTCACTAACTGCTGCTAATAATGCATATGCTGTCATTGACCCTTACGTGCCCTCACAACCCTCTCTGTCGATAATTCTCTACGCCAAGAATCTTCCCTTCTTGAGTCCATCCATTCTTTACTTCTCACACTACATATATATATATATATAGATGCGTGTGTGTGTCTGTATTTATGTATGTATGTATACATATCGGCACCCATATTATTTTCTTCCTATGGTGAAGAAGTTTAAAAAAAAAAAAGAACTTCTTAATTAAATAAGCAAAAAAATTATCACAGTGATCAGTTGTCTATTATTTTCTAATTAAGAAAATATATTTTCATGTGGCATATCCATTTTCTAGAAGAGGATAATCATGGGACATGCATATTCTAGACTTAAATTATTAGTGTGAATGTCAACTGATCCATTTCGACGATGTACGTAATAGAGACACATATGACTAATGTGTATCCGAGTCTCTTAGAGCACCCGTTTAATTTTTTTTGGGTACACATAGTTCATATTTTTAGAATTTGAAAGTATACGAGTCTCTTAGAGCGCCCGTTTAATTTTCTTGGGTACACACAGTCCTAATTTCCATCCTATATGCACCGAACAATTATTTGATTTGGATAATAATTAATTTACTTAATATCAAATAATAGGGTTACCAATTATAGTATAGTTAATTGACGTGTAAAGGGAGGAACTCTTTGAGTATTCTGTATATCTTCGTGAGTGTGGACATTATATGTATTGAAGTATGAATACTTTAAGTTACACTTTTTTCAACAATTTAAATTTTTGGAGTAAATAATTATTGAACATTGTATTAAAACAATAAATCCTATGAATTCCACGTGTTAGGTTCAAACCTAACTTGCACACCACGTAAAAGTCTAAATACTAAAATTACATTCTCTCTAATATTTTAAATTTTTTGAGTTGATGGTTATTTAACGATATAGACTTCATTGAATATCTTACTTTTTAGTTTAATAAGATTATTTTACTGTCCAAAAAAAAATATTACAACACAAAGTTTTGAATAATACTATTACAACTAAAAAATTTAACCTAATCTAATGATGCGTGAGGTACGATGTTAATCTAAAGAAAGTCAACAATTATAATTATAAGAATATTGTTGAATCATTTAAGTGGTCCCATTATAAAATCACTATTTATATCAATTTTTAAGTCATGTTAACATGACTTTGAAATTACTTGAATCAGCTTATTTCATGAAGTCTTCCGATTTAACCCTAAAAATGTTCGTTATAAGGATATGGACATGCCTCCGGTGGATTAAATATTTAGTTTAACGGTGTTAGGATTTCACGTCGGTTTGATTCAAATATTCCTGATCGTTGAACTAAAAAAAAATAAAAATAAAACTAGATATGTGTATATAAATTCTTGAACACCTTTTCCTTACAAATTAATTTCTAAGGGCAAATTCTACTCATGGGTTTATAACAAATGGTTATACTATGTCAATATTGTAATGATGGAGTGTTTTTTGCGGTTGAGCAAAGATGAACTATTTGGGGATCTTATCGTGGATGTTAATGGTGATTATTAGGATATCGAATCTGAGCTTCTAGGCTCTTGAGGATTCATTTGTTGATTCAAGATGATAATAAAGAACAAAGATCACAGAAGATTTATAGTAGTTTACTATCTCGGAAACTTGGTTAATCCACTCTAATGGAGTATCTTACTCTTGTGGGAGTTTCTTATTAATTGACCGAATGAGATTATAGCATTATACGGAATAAAAGCACATATACTTGCTTAATTACAAATGCAAGGGATTTGATACATATTTGCACAGTTGTATGTCTGATCTCTATGATTCTCCCTTAACCAACACCATCCTTGCGTGATCAACGTGATCCCCTTGATATTGTTGCGATTCATGTGCCATAATATTTGATTGTTAAGGATTACATTATTTAGGCGTAATGTGACCTTTTGGAAGGTGTTAACCATCACTGTCATCGTGTACACAAGGGTAAGGTTATTGGAGATTTCCGATCTATGCACCCCAATTTAATGATCATGAGTTAGAGATCTGAGCTTAAGTGTCTGAACTAAAAGGTCCAAGCTTAACATTAACTAATTTTTGGTATCGTCATGCAACATAGTGTAATTGTCCAATGACTAGTAAACTAGTAAAAAAAAAAGATGAACATCACATTTTATATGGGTAATTATTAAATTTTATGTGGGTCATACGTATAATTTTTTTTTTTATATATATCTGAATATAGTATGTGTAAGGCGGAGCCCCCACCGTTGTACATGTTGGATGATGACATAATAATATTCACACACCAGTCAATCCACTTCGATATTTGAAGAGCAAAACATTGTTCTTATATACTTTAATTACATCCACCACATGCAAATAAAACCTAGCAGAAAGACACCATAAATAATGTCAAATACATGAATGTTTTGTCTCATTTGGATCGAGGAAACACAGTTTTGCTCTTTGATTTTCTTTTTTTTTTTAATTTTAATATAATAAATAATTAATTAATTCATAGATCCATTGGAAAGTACATAGCCTTAGTTTAAAATTACCACTTATTCTTATGAATTTTTGCCCTTTATTTGCCATGTACTCATGAGATGCCCCGTTGTATATGACTCCGACTTCTCTACTGCTAATTTTTTAATAGCAGAGGATCCTCATCAGTTATAGATAGTAGGTCATATTGTCCCATTTGAATCCAAGATAAATGAACAAGCAAAGACAAAAATTGATAAGAATATGTGCATGGTATTTCACTCGATCCGAGTATCACATTAGTTTGTTCTTTACTAACCCTAATCATTGAATGAAAAATAAATAATAAATTAATTAATTAAAAAAATATGAAGCATAAAGCCGGCGTGATTTTTGGGTCGTAGTCCTTTTAACAAGTCATCAATGTTGTAGAGTACAAGGTGGGTGGGTGTAGTGCACATGCAGTTGCTTAATTTAGTGTCTAAATACCAAACTAATTAACTCAAAACAACAAATTATGCCCCCCTTTTCCCACAAAATCACTCCCTACTACTCCTATATGCAACCCACTTCAACTTGTATATCAGTATATATACTTAAAAGAGTTCGTTAAGACCTAATTATATATATACTTAGTCTAAAGAGTAAGAAAACAATGAATTAATATTACCCAATTTAATTACACTAAACTATATAATTAGCTAATTAAGATAGACAAATATATATATATATATATATATACACATATAATATGAAGAGAAACAGAGTGGGAGGTGAAGCGCAAATTCTGTGGTGCCAGGCTTGCACTCCAATCCTCCACAAGGAATCGTTGCCAAAAAGCAATGGGTTTGCTTCAAAGCCAACCGAATCTCCCCTCGTTTCCTGACCTCCTCATACTTCTTACTACATTGCCTCTCTCTCTCTCTCTCTCTCTCCCCCCCCTCTCTCTGTATATACATATATGTATATGTATGTGTGTGTGTGTGTGTGTGTGAATATGGACATCTGCGTTGTTGCCTATATATAACTTCGTAAGTTGGGAATGTAAAGAAAGATTGTTGGACATACTCTGATATTCACGGTTACTGTTCACGGGGACGGCTTTTTAACCCTAGTAAAAACAGCCCTCTATTTATTCACTCTCCTCCCTCTCTCTCTCTCTCTCTCTATAAAACTACCCCCACTCTATTACCTTGCTTCCTCCATCACCCTCTCTCTCTCTCTCTCTCTCTCTCTCACACACACACAGACCTCTCTCTGTTTAGCTCCAACAGAACCATGGAAGCTCAAGAACAAGTTATGGGGTCCAAAGATCACAATCAGATGATCAAGGGAAAGCGCACCAAACGACAAAAACCAGCGTCCCCACTAACCTTAACAATGGCTTCTACCTCATGTAGCACCGCCGAAGGCGGCAGTGCAAGTGACAAATCCACCGGATATGATCGCGTCACCGTCTCACCCACCTACTACAGAGAATTCGCACACAGAGGTGAAGAAGAAGAAGAAGACATGGCCAATTGTCTGATTCTTTTGGCTCAAGGCCAAAGTCGAAAATTTTCCGACCCAGTTTCCACAGAGCCAAACAGCCCTAGGTTATGTGTGTATCAATGTAAGACATGTAACCGGAGCTTCTCTTCATTTCAAGCACTTGGTGGCCACCGAGCGAGTCACCGGAAAGCTATCGCCGCTGCAGAGGAGAAAAAACAGTTGGCGTCGCTGAAGGAAGAGCATGATCAATTCAACCACCATAGCACAATCCTTTCACTTCAAACTCCAAACAGAGTTCCATGCAGTAACAACAAAACTAAGGTTCACGAGTGTTCGCTGTGTGGAGCTGAATTTACATCCGGCCAAGCCCTTGGCGGTCACATGCGGCGGCACAGACCGATGCCGGTGGCAGCGAGCAGTGCCGACGAGTCCCAAGAAACCAAGAAACAAAAAAACCTCCTGTCATTAGACCTTAACCTTCCGGCACCGGAAGAGGATCGCCGGGAAACCAAATTTCCCTTTGCATCAAAAGGACAAGTCATCGTCTTCTCTTCGTCTCCTCTGGTTGACTGCCACTACTAAATCAAGACTCCATGTTCTGTTGTTGATCAGTTGTGAAATATTAACATTATTCTTTATTGTATCATCAATCATGATTATTTAGAATTCATTCTTCAAATTCGTTTATATTTCTACATTCATTATATATCTAGTTGATTTCTTTGTTGAGTAAGTGGTTCATGGTGGCATTTGATTCACAGAAAGTTAGTGATGCTTTTTGATTTTTTTTCCTTCCTTCCTTTTGTGTCATGAACTCTACTTTTTGTCCCTTTTGAGTGAGGGACGTGTTAAAATTTTATGTTTGTTCTAATGGTGAAATTATGGTATCACCCTTCGATTTTAAATTAGTATATTAGCTAATGATGCCACATACACTATCCCACAAAGTACATATCCATATAAGAGTGATATTACATCATTATTGAAACACATAATATCATAATCTAATAATTTATTTTCATCTGAATAAGTGAATATCACTCAGTCGAATTGAGATTCTCTCTATTGCATTTCACCATCTTCCATACAATTGTATATCGTCTACCATGAATTCAGGTAGAATCGACAATTGATAAGTAGACACCTCTCACCCATACACAATGGTGATCTATGATTGAAGGAAATATTTGAGTGCAAGTGTAATTGAGAGAATTTGGATCTTACCAAACCCAATAACTACCGCATAAGCATACGTGGCATTCAATTTTCCAAATAGAAATATGTCATTGGATTGTGATACCACTTGTGAATATAACACGGCATAAATATGAAACGGAACAACCAGATTGAAAGCCTACTTTAGGGTGGGGGTAGTGTGAAAACTGTGTTTATCTCTTTATGTGTGTTTGTTAGAGAGAGAGAGAGTAGTGCAAGGAGGACAAAGGAAGGTCTTGACAAGGGCTAGCCACCATCACCTCCACCACAAAAGGTGTTTGGATTAGGTTCCCTTGTTTCATTCACAAGAAAGCTAAAGCTCTCCATCTCTATCTGTCTGTGTTTCATTAAAACGACAATATAATAGCGGATGAGGTTGAAGTAGCTAGGCATAACTGCCCCTCTTCTTTATTATGGAGTCACCTGTACATCTCTGTCATCCCATGAAGACGCATGTCTTAATGCGCAATTAAACCAATGTTTGTTACATGCACTTCACTTCACTTAAATGAGCTCTTGGACAGGAGTTTATAGTTGTTGGAACTCACATGTGTGTGAGCTAGATGAAAACAAACCCACCCTTATTGACACAATACAAGTTATCTTGAGCTTAAAGCTTTTCAGTCTTTAGGTCAAATTTGAGTTTCACTACTTTTGAGCTCGGATTCCCGAATTGTAAATCATAAAAATTCTAAGGATTAACCGACTTGGATAGCATGATAGTGTAGATAGTTTGAACAAACTATAAACTTAGAAGTTTTAAGTCTAACTCTCAATAACACATTCAATCGACGTCAGTTAATTGTAGGTATTTGAAATTTACGCTTTAATATAGGCTTTTAAAAAAATTCTTGGGGTCGGTTCAACAACTAAGTTTTTACACCTAAGAATTGAAAAAAAAAACAAACAAACAAATCGGGTAGTTAGTAAAAGTGTCATACCAAAACATGGGTTGGAGGAGCAGGCAAGTGCTCCACAAAATAAATTAAAGAAGAAGTGGTTTAGGAACAAAATCACTTGGATTTTAGGCATATTTTGCTCAGAATCTTACAGCCTTTCCACGTTGTTAAGCTGCCGTTTTGAGGACGCTAATCCCTACACCTAAGACCTCTTTTTAGGTAGGTGACAGCAATGTTGATCTGGCTGCTACTTGAGCAAAAGCAGGCGGCAGTTTCACTCATTATGATAACGTAGGCATCATGGGAAAGTTTATGATACCCAATTCGGTTTTATGTGAATTTTTTTCTTTTAAATCACGACTTAATTAGGTCAAGTTATGATTGAAGTAGTTTAAAATTATGATTTTATTATGTTATATAAAATTTTGGAAGCGATTGTAATTGATGCTATTAAATAGTAATCTAACTTGTTTGAGTCGTATCTTTCAATTAAATCAAATCCCTACTACGATACTAAAAAGATAAGAGTATAGGGATAATGATATATTTGCATGGTACGAATTGACCTAAGTTGTGACAAACATGTCAATTGTTCAAAGTTATTTATGTCGGAACAAGGACATTCATAAACGATAAATTTCTCATAATTTGATTCTAAAAGATTGTTAATATTTGAACTCATGACATCTGTATTTACAAGTTGTCATTTTTATCTCTTGAGTTACCCCTTGAATTTACAGCTCGTCCCTTCTTAACCTAGCCAATACAGCCAAAAAGTGAATCAAACTTGCAGAAACTCCGGTATCTATCACATATAGCGTGAAGGCAATAAGGTTATATGTAAGGATTTCAATAATAAATCTTGTCATGTTGAATTCATGTTGTGTCTAAATTGTATTGTGTTAAAAAAATTATTTATTTATAATCATGTATAGCCAAATTTGTTGTTGGGTTCATATAGTGTATAAATCGTGTTTTAACCGATTTATGTTATAGTTATTCTAATCCGTGCCAATCTCTTTGTATTCTTGGTTGGTGTCTAATATTTCCTAGCTTAGAGTCATATAGGGGCAGAACCAGACTTTCCGGGTGGGGCAACCATTAAGTTATAGGGAATGACTGCACAATAATTATTAAAATTTATTGCATCTTGTGAACATGATTGTTTTCTTAATATTTCATTCTCTATAAAAAAAAAAAAAAAATTATCCTAATCTATTGACATCTTTTATAAAATAATTCTTCATATTATTTTTTTTATGTTCAAAGATTTCACATATAAATGCATGTGAAAAAGATAAGACTTGACTAAGAAAAACTAATGTAAATTTTTTTTTTTTGTGTATAAAGTGTTAGAACAAAAACAATCTTTATAAAGAATAATATTTTGACATATCACTTTGTAAGTGGGTTTGCCAATGATAAGATTTTGACGCATCCATATGACAATTTGACTTGAAAACTTTATTTTGAATCTAATTTAATTATTCAACTTTTTTCGTTTTTTATAATCCATTAAATATTATGAAGTTGATTAAAAATCCAATCTAATATATATATGTTTACTACATTGTAATTTTAATTTAATTTCATCGCTTACTTTCATCAAATGTTTATTTGTGTATACATATCAAATTGAATCGAAGTGAATTAAATCATAATCCACCAACAACAAAAAAAGAATTAAATCATCATCAGATCAAAATTTGTTATGTCTAAATCTAAAATCTTAGAATATGATATACTATATTTGAACTTGGATAATTGGTAAAAAAATATTAATCTCTGGCTTAATAATCGAATTCGAAGAAAAATTAATTTGGTAACTTAAGTGAGTCATTAAAGAAGACAGAAGGAATAAAAATAATTAGAGACTAAAGAAAGAATTGTGAGATTATGTTTGTATGAGCGGACATTGAGTCTAAGTTTTTAATTCTTCAAAAAAAAATTTGAGTGGAGTTAACTTATTATAAAATTTATTTTTTATTATAATTTTAAACTAACTCTACCCCACCCTGCCTGCGCCAATTGGCACCCAATTACCCTATAATGAAATGGATGGCAAAATGCATCTGCTGCTCATCAATACCTCAAATTGTAGGTGTCTAATTAAAGTGGAATTGGGATAATTATTCAATGTAAGTGACCCAACTATCAACAAGTAGGGCGAACCAAGTTATTTAAGTTTGACTTGTTCGGAATTAGCTCATTTTTTAAACAAGACAAACTTGAATAATTTTGTAAACTTGTTTAAAAAACGAGCTCTCAGTTTGAACTTAACAAATTTGATTCGTTTATGTGTAAATACTCGGATTCGGTTCGTTCAGAGTCGACTCGTTTATTTATTTTTTAAAAGAATTGAACTTAAATAATTTTATAAATTCATTTAAAAAAAACGCGATCGATAAATTTAACTGGAGCTCGTTTGGACAAGTTTGATTGTCAGCCCTATCAACAAGTCTTCAAAGACATGTCTTTGTGGTGGCGTGGTCCGCCTTACTGCTTCTTGAATGTGGAGACCTAGAAATCGAAAAAAGTATTAAAAAAAAATTTTCACTTTTGTAATTTGAGACACTTTATCACGTGTGTTTTTCTTATTTTAGTCCAATTTATGTGAGTCATTGAGGGGAGTAAACATAAGGTGTAATAATTATATCATGTTGTTATTATTATTATTTAATATAATTATTTAATAATAAATAAATAAGTAGGCAAAATATATTCCACTCTCTCAAATAATCATCCTTTCATATAAAATAGTAACCGGTACATATTCAAATAAAGAGGTTCACTTGTCTACTTATTTATTATTGAACAATTACATTATGTGATAATATTGATGTATTATATTTATTACACTCAATATTTACTCCATAGAGTGAATGAACATGTAACTCGGAATTCATATACTCTCCGAGAATGAATTCAAATTAAATTTAGTATACTAAAGAGAAAATTATACCTAAATTTATTTGAAGTTTATCAATTAATCATTTAGACCTTTTGATATTTAAAATATTACACACAAATCTTCTGAGATTTGTACGCACGTAATACTTAGACATTTGTCGTCAATGTATATTAATATATTTATTAATAAATTACACTCAGACCTCCGAAAATTTGTAGGCATGTAACGCTTAGATTCCTCAAATTTAAAATATTACACTTAAACCCATTCTCAGTTACGAAACTAACAAATTTATTAATCGACCAATTTACCTCACTTAAAGATAGAAATTAGTGTATCCATTACGGTTTGACCCTTTGTTAAACCGCTCAAATTTAAAATAATACACTTAGACCTCTTATCAGTTACGGAACTAACGGCATCTATTAACGATAAAATTAGTCTAGTTAAAGATAGAAGTTACTGTGTCCATTACAATTTGATTCCTTGGTTGATTTTTTTAGTTTTATTCCAGTAGATATTATAACTATATGTAAATGAGTTTTTTATTGAGTTCTTTGATATATTTATATTATATTCTAATAGACATTATAACTGCATGTAAATGAGTTTTTAACTGAGTTCTTTGATATATTTATACTAATTATTATTTTTTATCAAAAAATTATAATATTTTTTAATTTTTATATCAATAAATAATCTAATGGAGCATGCAAATGTATTAATTAGGCTTATTTCATATGTTTATACTTGATGATGAAAAAATTAACCAAAGGTGAAAATTCCATTTAATCCAAGTCCAACTCATCTTGTCAAGAGTTTTAATTTAAACAGAATTCTACTTGTCATGGATAAGTTAAATTTATCCGCACTAATAATATCAAATCAATGTATAAAGATAAGGACCTAATCCATATCATTCTATGATTGACTAGATTTTCAATCATTATTCCTACACAATTCAAATTGTCGGAACTCCTAAAAATAGAGATTCATTGATGCTCCAGGTATGTCACTCCTATTTTCTAAATGCAATTCATACCTACTTGCTAACTTAGGCATCGGAGAAGAATCGATCCCCAGAGGTCTCATCCAGTTTCTAACTTTTTTTTCAAGTGATAGAAGCCCAACAAACTTGTAATAATCAAGTTTCAGTAATTAGAAATTGTTGGATGTGTGCGGTTAGGAGCTCAAATCAATGTCCGAAATTTTAAACAATAATTTTTTAGTGCTTGATTTAATATATAAAAATAATAATATATTTTTTAATTAATTTTTAAAATTAGACAAAATAAAGAAATTACCAAATTGTCATTGAAGTATTCAAGACTCTTCTACACAATGCAAAGTTGTTGATGCAGGCTTGCTATGGTTGCATGGAGGACACCCAGCTGCTTGGGAAGAGCTAAGTGAGCTGCTTGGGGGGGAGGGGGGATAAAATGGAGAAGGATTCAGTGGGAAGAGAAAGAGAAGTTAGTGAGAGAAGGTATAAACTTTGAATTTTTAGATTTTTCGCAGTGACTACTTCGAGCACTAAAAGGTATACTCACAGCCTAATATAGATGTTAGGAATTCAATTATGTATTTACATTTTGATTTGGTTTGGTATTAATGCGTGAATTTGTGTTTTAAAGTTAATGGGGTTTTGGATTTTGAAACGGGTTTGAGGTTTGAGCATGATTTTGGTTAATTGATTTGTATGGTTAAGTTTGGGTGATCTTGAGGAGTTGTTTAGTGGTGGTGTGACAGTTTGCCGTGGTGTGTGGTGGTGTAAGGGTTTTGAAGAAATGAAAATATAATTTTGATCAAAACTTGTTTAAGTTTCAAAAAATGGCTTGGGTCTAGTTAATTTGAGGTCAAGAAATCCATTTCCTACTTCGGAATTGGATTTAGAGGTCGTTTTGGGGGTGAAACAGACAGTTGCAGGTCTACCCTTGTGTTTAAAAAATGATTTTTGGCCAACTTTGACCAATGAAGGAAAAATTTCGATTGGTTGAAATTTAAACAGTTATCGAAAGGTTATTTATTCATTTTTGAGGTGTTTAGTGATTTTGATACTTAATGAAGATTCAGTTTATTTGTTATTGAGGTAATTAACACTCTGATTATTGTTAAATGGATCGGGGTGTTACAAAACTGACATGGAGATCGTTTAAATTTTGGCATCAACAATATTAATTATGAACTTTTCAAGAAAAAATTGAATTTTTATTTTTTATTTTATTTTAATAAATAACATAATAAAACATGAATTTTAGTTGTAAAATTAAAAATATTTAATTAAAGTATTTTTTATCTAAGTGTAATATTATAAACTTGAAGTGTCTAAGTATTACACCCTTTGAATTTCAGAGGTCTAGATATAATTTATTAACGAATACATTAATGACAAGGGTCTAGATGTTGCGCATATAAACTTCAGAGAACTTGTTTGTAATATTTTAAATGTGAAGAGATCTATGTAATAAGTACCAAACTTCTAGGATTATGAGTGTTATTTTTCGTATACTAAATGAGTCCTACACAATACCAGAGTGAATCCCAACATAAGCGTCGGCAATGGGTGGGCCAAGGCCCATCTAGCGAGTCAATAAGCAACCCATGATAGGCGACGGGTCAGATTAGCTCACCCATAAATTGTACGGGCCACGCTCTATCTATTGAGTCATTCTAAATTGTTCAAATTTTTGATTAGCAGCAATATCTGATTTTATTCTATCCTATTGAACGATTAACGTCAAAAATTAAAAAATTGATAAGAATGTAGAATACCTATTAATTTTCACATTTTTACCCTACCCTATCCGCATTAATTAATATATGTATATATTAAATCAGAATCCAAAACAACTGTTTATAATATTGTTATTATTGTGGATGTTTGAGTTGCTAAAAAATGGACTTATTTTTTGTGTAGGTTACATGATTTGTGGTGAAATGGTGATCTATTAGAGTAGATATGATTTTAATATGTTTCATATGGTTTAAACTTAAAATAATTATTATTATATTTGTATAACAATTATGATAGATTGATGTTCATGTTTTCTTGTGTTTTATTGTAATTATTGTTCTAGTTGTTTTAGGTTTTAGTGTCATTGATTTATTGTGTTGTTAAATTGGTGCATGTTATTTAATTGAATTGTTAAAACAATCCAAAAATTAATAGTTACAAAAGTGTTTATCCAACTTGTTACCCGATTAATCGGGTAGAAATATCACACCTGATCGGGTAAGGAAGATTAAGAAAACATTCTTTCGCAAAGTATCGGATAGGAAGACGAAAGACTATATTTCTTACTCGTACAGTGGAGTAAACACCCCTATTTCAAATTAGTCATTTTTTCAAATTTATACTTCATTTCCAAATTTTAATAGAACTAAAGGATCCTCTTCGCACGACTTAATGGGCAAATTTTTGGTTCTAACAGTCAAAAAAACATGGATAATGACCTTACTCGTTGGACTATCGAGCTGTCCATGAATTACCCACGTGACAAACTGAGTTGTTGGACTAACAAAACGGTCCATAGTTTGCATTTCATTTACCCGTATTACGTTTCATTTATCTTGTATTAATTCCATAACTTCGACCAATCAAGAAATGAGTGAAGATGACAGGAGTCTGTTTATCTCTTGCATCCACAATTGTGTGTGTGTGTGTGTGTGTGTGAAAGAGAGAGAGGGGCACATGTTGGTGGTTACATTGTCTAAAAGCCATGGAACGCTCCATGATTCACGGCTCACAAGAGGAGTTACATGTAAATTCACACACACACAGACATTTAATGCTAGTCTTAGTTGTTTAAGCTAGCTTTTTCATGCTTTGTCAGTGGACACAGGACAGTGGTCACACAACTATAGCAGTCAAACCACCACATGCTTCATGCTGTTGATATGAATGTCAATTGCTGCATCTAAAATTCATCGACGTGTTAATTTATTAGATGAGTCCAACATTATATATAGGGTTAATTACAAATATTCCCTTTAGCTTTGGGTAGTTTGTCATTCATCCATTCAAGTTTCAATTTCAACAAATAGCTCCCTTTAAGTTTGAATATTTTACAATTAGCTCTAACAGTAAATTTTAGACCAAAAAAAATAACACAAGTTAAGCATGAAAAATTCACATAATCTTTATTTTGTTGAAAAAACACAATTACCAATGAAAAAGAATGGGTGTATTGTGCGCGCACATGTTGGTGTTGGATGTTGTATTTAATATATATATATATATATTTTAAAATATAATATATATTAAATTATTCTAACGTATATATGTGTATAGAAATATAAATTAAAAAAAATTATTTAAAAATTATTTTTAGACCTATTGGATGACTTGAACGTTATAATAATTTGTCTTATTACTTAATTATATTACTCCAAAATTATATTTTTAAAGTCTTTGACCGTTGGTTAGTAACCGTTGAATTTGTAATTGGTCGTTGAACCATTGGATGCTAACCATTGCATCCTTCTGCAATGCAAATGCAACACTTGAATTGCTATTTAAAGCATATGACTGCTTGTGTACGAATAGAAGAAAGAAAAGAAAAAAGCCTACTGTTCAAACTTGAAAAAGCCAACTGTTCAGATCATAGTGTACGAAAAGGAAAAAAAACAGAACGCAGAGTAGAAAAACCAAAATTTGATTATAAGTTTTATTGAAAGTTGTTTGAAACACCTCTACATTTACGAGTACACGCTTGTAGAAAAGTGATAGTTGAATATTAAAGGATAGGACATCATAATCTGTTACACCGAATTTCATATTCAGAGGGGGCGAAAATCTATTCTTAAAGATAGTGAATACACGCCTCTATCGATAAATTTTTTTATCTTTTTTATCATATGATTTTTAGCATTCTTGAATTGATATTTTCACAACAATCTTAAAAATAGACCAATATGGATGCTACAAATATAAACAAGACTATTCCTGATGTGACAAAAATCGTGTCTTTCAATGGGTCTAATTTTAAGCGTTGGCAACAGAGAATTGTGATGTTACTTGATAATAGCATGTGTTGCATTTGTTTTAATTGACTTAAAACCCGAAAAAGATACAGAAAATTATGTAAGAGAAAAAAAATGGGAAAAGAATGATAAGGTTTGCCATAATATTATCTTGAATGCTTTATCAAATGAATTGTTTGATGTTTATTATTATTATAAGCATGCTAGGGAGATTTGGGATAGTATGGTAAAAAAGTATATTGTCGAAGATGCAGGGATTAAAAAATATGCAATATAAAATTTCTTAAACTATAAAATGGTTGAGGAGAAGGATGTGTCTTCTCAAATTCATGAGTATCATTTGATTATTAATGAGTTGAGGAATGAGAAAATTACTTTGCCTGAGTCATTCGTAGTTAGTGCTTTTATTGAAAAATTGTCCGATTCTTAGAAAGTTTACAAGAACAATCTTAAACATAAAAAGAATGATATGTCTTTAGAAGATGTGATTATCCATATTAGGATTAAGGAGAAAAATCATTTGAAGGCTAAAATTGAAATGGCCAAGGAAAATGTCTCTAAGGCCAATGCTGTAGAGACTACGAATAAGCCTCAATATAAGCATAAGAAATGGAATCATAATGGAAAAAATCTCCATAAGACTCAAGGTTCTAGTTTTAAGAAGAAAAGTAATTGTTTTGTTTGTGGAAAAACAGGACATTATGCTCAAGAATACCGAAATCGAAAATGAAACGACAAACCTATCAAGCCGAATGTCAATTTGGTGGAGATGGATGATATTATAGTTGTGGTCGTATCCAAGGTTAACATGGTTGCTACTACAAAAGATGGCGATTGCCACAAGCACATCTGTGGCAATAAAAAAGTTTTTACCTCTTATACACCTGTAAGGGATGGAGAGAAACAAGTGTTTGTGAGTGACTCTAGACCCTTGTCTGTTATGGGTAAGGGAAAAGTGTTATTAAAATTAACTTCTGGGAAGATCCTCTCATTGTCTGAAGTGTTTCATGTGCCTAATATTCATTGAAACTTGGTGTTAGTATCTATCTTGAATAAGGTGGAAGTTAAAGTAACATTTGAGAGTGATAAGATAATTATGACTAAGAATAGGACATTTGTTGGTAAATGTTACTGTAATAAGGGTCTTTATATACTAAATGTTGTTGAAGTTATGAATGAAAATAAGTCTAGTTCTTTTGCTTATGTGATTGAATCTCTTGATATGTGGCATGGTAGATTAGGTCATATGAATTTTACTTATATCAAGAAAAATGAGAGAATTAGGTCTCATCTCAAATTTTTTGAATTCGAATGTTGATAAATGTGAAGTTTGTGTTGAATCCAAAATCACTAAGAAGTCTTCTAGAACGGTTGAAAGAGAAACTGAATTATTAAGTCTGATACATAGTGATTTAGGTGATCTTAAAGAATACCATGACAAGAGGTGAAAAAAAATATTATGTTACTTTTATTGATGATTATTCACGGTATACTAAATTATACTTGTTGAGAAATAAGGATGAAGCAAGTGAAATGTTTATCAAGTATAAACTAAAAGTCAAAAATCAACTAAATAGAAAAATAAAAAGGTTGAGGATTGATATGGGAGGATAATATGAATCTAATCCTTTTAATGACTATTGTGAGAAACATGGTATTATACATGAAGTTACTCCTCCATACTCACCCGAATCTAATGGTGTAGCCGAAAGGAAAAATAGAACTTTAAAAGAAATGATAAATTCTATGTTAATAAGTTTGGGACTGCCGAATAATTTATGGGGAGAAGCTATTCTATCAGCATGCCATATGCAAAATAGAATTCCACATAAGAAAATAGGAAAAACTCCTTATGAACTTTGGGTAGGGCATCCACCATCTTTAAAATACTTAAAAGTGTGGGGGTGTTTAGCAAAAGTTATGTTACCGGAACCTAAGAAGAGAAACTTAGGTTCTAAAACTTCAGATTGTGTTTTTATAAGTTATTCGACTAATAGTACTTGATATAAGTTTCTAGTGATAAGAAGTGAGCATAACATATTAGAACCTAACACAATCATTGAGGAAAAAAATACTATATTCTTTGAGAATATTTTTCCTATGAAAATAAGGTATCAAATGAGAGTAAATTAATTCATGTTAGTAATGAACCCAAATATGATACATCTAGGGAAGAAGTACTTGAATTAAGGAGGAGTAAAAGAGTAAGGAAAGAGATTAACTTAGAAGATGGATTTTTTACATTTCTAATTGATAGTGATCCACAAACATATGAGGAAGTCATTAGGTCACAAGATGCACCTTTTTGGAAAGAAGCAATTAAAGACGAGTTAGATTCTATTATGTCTAATCATACTTGGGATTTAGTAGAGTTACCTCTTGGTGCAAAACCTATTGGGTGCAAATGAATTTTTAAAAGAAAATTGAAAATTGATGGCACAATTGATAAGTACAAAGCCCGACTAGTAGCCAAAGGTTATAAACAAAATAAAGAAGTTAATTATTTTGATACTTATTCTCCGATTACAAGAATAAAATCGATTAGGGTTTTGATTGCTATAGCTTCTATATATAAATTAGTAATTCATTAAATGGATGTGAAAATGGTATTCTTGAATGGAGACTTGGAGGAGGAAATATACATGGAACAACCGGAAGGATCTATTGCACAAAGTAAAAAGCATATGGCATGTAAATTGATTAAATCATTATATGGTTTAAAACAAACACCGAAACAATGGCATGAGAAATTTGATAATGTGTTAGTGTCAAATGGTTTCAAAATTAATGATGCTGACAAATGTGTCTATTGTAAGTTTTGTAATAATTCTGATGTTATTATTTGCTTATATGTTGATGATATGTTTATAATGGGTACAAGTTTAGAGGTTGTTACCAATACTAAAAAGTTCTTAATGTCTAAGTTTGATATGAAAGATATGGGGGGCAGATGTAATTTTAGGAATTAAAATTTTGAGAACTCCAAATAGTTTGATGTCGTCTCAAGAACACTATGTATATAAGATACTTAGAAAGTTTAATCATTTTGATCATAAGCTTAATTCTACACCTTATGATACTAGCATTAAACTAAAGAAAAATAAAGGTGATCCTATGTGTCAAAATAATTATGCACAAATAATTGGAAGCTTAATATATCTTATGAATTGTACACGTCTTGATATTGCATATGTTGTTGATAGGTTAAGTAGATACACATATAACTCCAATAAAGAACATTGGAATACTATATCTAGATTGTTGAAATATTTGAAAGGGACTGCTAATTATAGTTTATCATTTAGTGGATTTCCTGTTGTATTAAAAGGATATAGCGATGTTAACTGAATTTTTGATTCAGATGAGATGAGATCCACAAGAGGTTATGTATTCACCCTTGGTGGGGGTGTAGTGTCTTGGAAATCTTCCAAGCAGACGTATACAGCTCAGTCAACTATGGAGTCCGAGTTTATTGTCTTAGAGAAGGCTGGCACTGAGGCTGAGTGGTTGAGAAACCTCTTAGCGGATATCCCTTTATGGATAAGACCAGTTCCATCTATGTCTATGCATTGTGATTGCCAAGTTGTAATAGCAAAAGCAAAGAATAAGACCTATAATGGTAAAAATAGGCATATACGCTTAATGCATAATATTGTAAGACAACTGCTTAATGATGAGATAATATCCCTAGATTTTGTGAGGTCAAAGATGAATTTGGCTGATCCTCTGACAAAACCACTAGGAAGAAAACTAGTGAGTGAGACATCGAGTGAGATGAGACTTATACCTATACAAAAATCGCAAATGATGGTAACCCAACTTACGTGAATAGAGATCCCAGGAAGTAAGTTTATAAGGGTAATAACAAGTCTTTGAGTGATTTGTAACACTATCATAATTTAATTAATATTTAAAGTTCTTCCTTATGGTGTAGATAGTGAATATACTGCAATGTATAAGGTTGACTTTATCTCTTAATGGATCCATAGCCTAGATTAGGTAGTGTATGTAATTGCAGTATATACTTGAGGGATTCACCTATATAAATGTGGGAGTGGGGCCGCTTCCTATCAAAGTTTGGGCTGGTTCTCTAGAGCATTTATAAATATCCAGGTAGGGTGCATGGCCTATTCGCACCAACCAGCGATGAACAAACTCAGATTAGAGGGTCTAATGTGGGTGATGAGTATAGTCAGTTTACACTAAAAAAATCTAGTTCATAGAAATTTTATATTTCACTGGACTTCTTTAAACTCTGTCTTATTTTCCTTAAGTGATGGTTCATAGTCCAAAAGACACCACCACAATGCATTAGATTTTTGTGTTCTCAAATCAAAGTTGTTGTTTTATATATACGTTATATTTTGAAATATATGGGAGATTTTTGTATTTAACATATATATATTTTAAAATATAATATATATTTAATTATTTCTGACGTATATATGTGTATAGAAATATAAATTAAAAATTACTTTTATACCTATTTGATGATTTGAACGGTACACGTTATGACAATTTGTCTTATTACTTATATTACGTTAATTTATTATATTACACCGAAATTATATTTGCAAAATCTTTGATCGTTGGTTAATAACCGTTGAATTTGCAATTGACCGTTGAACCATTGGATGCTAACCATTGCATCCTTCTGCTATGTAAATGCAACATTTCAATTGCTATGTACAGCATATGACTGCTTGTGTACGAATAGAAGAAAGAAAAGAAAAAAGCCTACTGTTCAGACTTGAAAAAGCCAACTGTTCAGATCATAGTGTACGGAAAGGAAAAAAAAATGCAAAGTAGAAAAACCAAAATTTGATTCTAATATACTACTACTTGAGATCTTGGTATTGATTTGGAATGATCAAGAGTTGTTTAAGACACCTCTACATTTACGAGTACACGCTTGTGGAGAAGCGATAGTTGAATTTTGAAAGATAGGACGTCAAAATCTATTACACCGAATTTCATACTCAGAGGAGCGAAAATCTGTTCTTAAAGACAGTGACTATACGTCTTTATCGATAAATTTTCTTATCTTTTTTATTATCTGATTTTTAGCATTCTTGAATTGATATTTTCACAACAATGGGTGGTGTGGAGGTGGCGATAGAGGTGGAGGTGGAGGTGGAGGTGGAGGTGGAGGCGGAGGTGAAGGGGAACATGGTGTTATGTAGTGTGTTGGTGTTGGGTGAACATATGTAATTTTCTTTTTTTATCTTTTCTGTTTACTTATTTTTTACAAATAGAATTTGTATCTCAAAAATAAGTATACGATAAATAATCTATATGATGGAAGGTATAGTGGTACTTCATGTTGCAACCATTGTTGTTCATCAATTTAGTTCGGTTGAAACTTGAAGAAAACAAATTGCAGCATTTGAAATTACAAGGAATTGATTACAACTGGAAGCATAGTTGGAGAGAACAAATTTTATATATATAATTAAATACCACACTATCTAAATTACAATCACAATCTTATGTATTTAAATTTTCAAATTACCTTCTAACATCTCTTTTAATTTTCTATTATCTTTGTATAAATATCAATATCTATCTTAAGTGAAAAACTTTTGATTCACTATTTTACCTTTATAAAAAATTTTAAATATCACACTATCTTTTCATAGTTAAATATCTAAATTACAATCACAACCTTATGTATTTAAATCATCAAATTATCTTCTAACATCTCTTTTAATTCTTTATTATTTTGTATAAATATTAATATCTATGAAAATTTTTAATCCACTACGCAACTCTTAAAAAAATATATGCATCATTATAGTTTTCAACAACATGTGCAAAAAGTCTATCAAAAGATCATTATTCTTTTTAAATAAGAAAATAACATTATATATATATATATATATTCTATCTACACTACTAATAATCTATACTACTAATAAAAATATCTTATAATGAAAAACTTTTGATTCACTATTGTATTCTTATGAAGACTTTTAAATATCACACTATCCTTATGTAGTTAAAGATCTAAATTACCATCATATAGTTATGTGTTTAAATCTCCAAATTACTTCTAGCATTTCTTTTAATTCTTTATTCGTTATGTATAAATATCACGATCTATGAAATTTTTTAATTAACTATGTTACCTTTAAAAAAATATATGCATCAGTATAGTTTTCAAAGATAGCATTAAGCTTATATATGTTTATTTTTTTTATCTAAAATTTTAGCTATTTCATTTTTAAGATGAAAAAATAATCTTTTATATATATTTTTTAAAATAATTTATGTTAAATCAACATAATTCTTTCTTCACAATAAATTTTTTATTTTTTATTAAGAGTTTATATACAAAAATTATAGTGTATTTTTAAGTAAAACTTGAATTTTATAATTTTAATATTCTTTTAAAATATATATTTTAGAGTAGTATATTATATTTTAGGGTTAATAGCACTTTTAGTCCCTAAAATATACATGTTTTATCAGTTTGGTGCTCATTGTATCAATTTTGTCTCTAAAGTAAGTTAGTGGCTTAAATAATCTATATACAGACAATCTGTTAAGTTTTTAACATAAGGGATCACACGTTGATCATGTGATACTATCTGACAGAATTATATGTGGTCGCTTTCATTAAAAAATTTAATGAATTGTCTAGTTAGAAATCATTTAAATAAAAATTGAATATTTTATGGACTAAATTGATAAAATTCATATATTAAGGACCAAATTGACAAAAAAAAAATACATTCTTTAGAGACCAAAAGTGTTATTAATCCTATATTTTATCTCTATGGACCTAAGAATATTGAAAATTAATGTTATTTTATTCAATGCATTATAAGTTGAAACATAATCAAATGAATTATTTTTATTTTTTTACTTAAAGTTAGAACAAATCGCTGGGAACAGAAAATATTTTTCAAGTTTTATAGTATAATACAAGCAATAAAAATATAATTTTGATAAACTTGAAATGATATTTAACGTAGATACAGATATACCTAATAATTTTTTATTAATAAAATATAGGGATTATCACTTCTCTATTTTGTAAACAAAATGCCTATTAGAATCAGACTCAATGAACATCCTATATAAGCCCATTGGGTAACCTGACTGGAAAATTCAGGACTGAAGTATTTGGACGGGTTGTCCGGACCCGCCATGGCCCATTGATTGTCCACCTCACCTGACTTAATATTAAATTAAATATAATTTCGATACATTTGGTTGAAAATGTTATGTTTTTAAGATGAATCACTAATTGAATCAAAATTCTATTAATTTAAAGTATTTTAAGATATTTTAGCATGTTTTTACCCATATTTTGATTATGTACTTGACCTGATTTATTATTAAATAAAAATAAAAATTTTGTTTTGAAAGGCCGATATAGTTGAAAACTTTTTTATTTAAAAAAATCGAAATGAATTGGTAATTGAATCAAAATTTATTGAAATATTTCGATATATTTCTATCAATGTTTTGATGTGTTCCAATAATATTTTGAATTTTGAATTCAAAATTTGATAATTTTTTAGAGTAAAATCATAAAAAAGTTATCTCTCATAAATATTTTAATTCCGATATTAATGATATATTTTTTAATTCATTAAAAAATTAATTGAAATATTTCCATTTTCCGCCGACTTTTGCTTGATTTGTCAAACAGACCCTAAAACTTTGTTTGGCTTTTACGTCTAGTCCTAGGTATAGAACACGCAATAGCCTTCTACTTTGGTTCTCCTACTGTGCTTTTAGCTGACAAAACCAGACGCTAGAGGGAGAGTAGGAGAGATAATGGCAGTACCAGGAAGACGCAACGGTTTGATGAACGATGAGGAGGAAGAAGACGCCCTATTCGAAGACGTAGAAGAAGGAGTGTTGCTCGAACCGGAGTCCGACATTCCTCCGCACCTCCGCGACCTTGCCGCCGCCGCCGAACTCGGCGACGTCGACGCCCTCCGCCAAGCTCTAGGTACGCTATATATGTATACACGATCACCTTTAATTAATTTCTTTTATTTGTGTTCTATCACACGTTTGTACTGTCCGTTTTGGTTTTTAATTTTTCAACCAAAACTTGGTTTATTATAAGATAGGGATGTGTTTTCCGGTATATCATATCTTTGGAATTAGAGGATTTAGGGCAAGCTCTGGTGGATAAGTGGGTTTTAGCACTTGAAGTTTATTAGTCTCTGTGCTTTTAATTTGGAATTGTGACTCTAAAACCGCTATTGAATTTGAAAATTATGGGGGGTCAAATGGTATTCTTGGCATTGTTTTTCGTTTTCCAGGTTCAAAGACTGCCCATACATAGCTGTTATTTACAGTTTTTATTTATTTCGATAACCCCCCACCTCCCCATTGTGATTGGGAGTTCCTGAGGTGGATATGGTTAAATAGTGGAGACTCTCCGCTAGAGATCCCTAGAAGGTTAGAAAGTATGATCACATGCCTAATTGCGCATTCACACGGTCGTGACAGGAAGAAAATGTGCACCAATCAATCTACGTTCTGGAATTTATTTGCAACCATAGTCTATGCGGTGATTGAAACATAGTATTCAAATTATGTGTGATAGCCATGTATGTCATATAGCATGTCAGAATTGGATATTCATGTCCTACATCCTTTGAATTTATATGGGAGAAATGCTGCTTGTCATTAGTAGAATTAAGCTAAAGGGGAAGTCTACCTTGTGCAATACCACTCTTAGTCAATTCTTAATCAGGCAAAAACGTTGGGCATTGGAGTTGAAATCTTATTGTAGGAGTTAGTAAATTTTGAGGGTGTATGCTACAATAATATTCTTGGGGCTTCCCAGGGAATGAAATCCTTTGTTTAACAGGACCCGAGTTCAGTCCATTCTACATGTAATAGCATATATTATTGGTCTTATTTATTTAGTTTGTGATGCATCTCTCTCCCTATTTGAAGCAGGAAAATAGGTTTAGAATGTTTGACTTTTCAAAATTTGAAATGTAAGTTGAGTAACAATGGATCTGGTCAATTTGGGAATTAAACCTCAATACTGATGTTATTCCCTCTGAAATAATCACTAAAGGAGCACATGTTTGTTGTGTGTTGGAGCTACTCTTGTTGAGGTCTACTGGAGCAACTGTGATTTAGCCTTGCAATAATCTGACTCTCTCTAGCAATTCATTTTAGTCCAGCTATGGTTTTCTATAAATCATGAACTGTGTCGTGAGAAGTTAGACCCAGCTCAGTTGGCTCTCAAATAATGGTATCAAGCAAACCAGACCCCCACGTAAGTTTGATAATTTGCATTTTGTGGCATGATATATTTTTTTTATTCTCATGGATAACTACCTAACTTGTTCTTTAGTTGAACAGAAATAATGATGTTGACTTGAGTAGAAAAATAATTTGGCGTTTGATGTTGTACAATCTGTTTTGGGGGATTTGTCATGTCTAACGCCTAGTGCCAATGTCAAAATCCATGTGTCTTCAAATTGTTGGCTTTCGAACTTCTTTGTATTTGGTTTTATCACCTGTTGTAGGAAGGGATTTGACCATATCACTCAGAAGGCAATGATGAGATTATATTGCATTTACTTTTTTAATGGGTTCCTAAGTGGTTTTATTACCTGTAGTGTAGATCATCTTGTTTTTTGGTGTATAATGATTTGGATATCTGAAAGAGAGACAAATCTTTGAACTTTACTTGGCAACTGAATTTATAGCAAATTTGACTAAAACAGGATTGCTTGTTCTCAATGACAATCTAACGAACATTGCCATCACCACTATCATTACCTTTGAAATTGTTTATATCTTTGTTTTCATGACTACCACATCTGAAGGGAGAAAATATATGCAATGAGTATTCCTGTCACCCTTGTACTAATGATTTCCCTATTTAATGGACAACTACAGATAATCTGAATGGCAGTATTGATGAACCAGTGGAAGATGGGGACACTGCTCTTCATCTGACCTGTCTCTATGGCTATCTTCCTTGCGTACAGGTCAGTTACCTTTGAATTGTTTATTTGACTTAATAACTACTACTACTTTTGTGTCATCGGTGTAATCTCCATCTTTATTGATTTAGTGTTATTAGTTTTACTATTGAACATAAAACTGGAACTATGCCGTGTTATTATGGAATTTTTATTGCATGTAGCTATTGTTGGAAAGGGGAGCTTGCTTGGAGGCTAAGGATGAAGAAGGGGGAATTCCTCTGCATGATGCTTGTGCAGGAGGTAGGCTATGACTTTCACAAACTACCTAGTACCTACCACTTGCATCTTTTTGTAAAATTTTTATTAATTTGTGATTTTGTCGATGATTATCTGCAGGATTTACGGAGATAGTCCAACTTCTAATCAATAGCGCTAATGATCCCGTGTGTGTAAAGAGAATGCTTGAATCTGTTGATGCAGAAGGTGATACGGTCAGTAGTTTTCTGCTCATAGAGACTTTTCAGTTTTGTTTAAGTCTGAAAGGTCCCAATATTGGGTTAGCTGGTAAAAACCTTATTAAAGCAATTGGCCTTTGGTTAGCTACTGGAATCTTTCCAGTTGTCCTTATGTTGATTGCCCTTAAACCCGAACACCCTTCCCTGAGCTCTTTGTGGCTACCCTCTGATCATCATTTTGATATATTTCTTGGGGGGTATTTGTGTAGCCTCTTCATCATGCAGCAAGAGGTGAACATCTGGATATTATTCAATTGTTGCTGGCCTCTGGTTCTTCTCCTACTAAGACAAATATTTATGGGAAGGTTAGCATTTCAAGAAGTTGCTTTTCTTTCTTTCCTTTCACATAGGAATCCTAAACCATTCTTCTTGCAGATCCCGTGTGAGCTTGCTGATCCGGGGACAGAAGCTTGGAGAATTTTGGAAGAGGTTGCTGGTATTGTGGCAATCCATTAGTCTCACTTGCAAGAAATGTTAAATTTTATTTTTAGCTATGGCCTCTGTTTCTGCTGGCCTTTCTGGTATAGGTGGTAAGACATAATTATTTATGAATGTTCATCAATTTTGGTTGTCAAATGCTTTCAGAAGTCCATGTTCAAGATAATTTGGGGAATTTGAATATGCAATGGAGTGAATACACTATCAGGTAATAATATATCTGGGCAGTACCATGAATCTGCATACGAGTTTTTTTTTGGATGTTCACGCACAAGGAAATCTGCATACGAGTTTGCATGTAAGAAAGTGGACTTTTTAGTGATCTATGAATGGCTAAGCCATGGCATTGCATTCTGATGGTGGTGAGTCCATTGGGAAAAAAAAGCTACACTCGATCTAAGATCATGCCCCGGGTTTGAGAGTTCCTGAAGCATCGGACAATTGTATATGCAAATTGCTTAAGATACTATTCAATCTAGCTCTGGTTGTTGCAACGGTGATACTTTGTTATCTTGCTTCGTCAATCAGAAAATGTGGATATCATTAAGAATTAAAAAGGATAGAAATTCGGTTGTTTTCAAATTTAAATTTTCAATTCTATTACAAACAATTAGAGGAAATGAAAAAAAAAACAAGGAAAATGTACATTGAGACCAAATAGCAGTCGAATAGGGATTAAGATTTCTTCTAGTAAATTTTTCCTCCAATAGACACTTGACCAATATTACCACATTTTCACTATTTTATCAATTAATCACAACTCATTCAATTTTTTTTAAAAAAAAATCAATTTCAAGCCCATATAAATTTTAATAATTCTAGAACTACCTATATTATGTGATGAAAGAAGAAGTCTAGAAGGGTGAAAAGAAACGAGCCAGAGCAAGACGGGTTATAAATTTCGTGCATCGCACGGGATGATTGTTAGTACTTATATAAAACAAAGGGAAAATTTCAGTTACACCTCTTTTAGTTCATCATATTTTCAAAGACACTCACTCTATTTTTTGAATCTTCACTGATATCCCTGTCAGATGAAAGGTGTTAACAAGAATGCAATTTTATTAAATTACTCATGATATATTTGAAACAAGATTTTATCCACACCTTCGCTAAATAAATATATATTTAAGAAAAATACTATGTAACTCAAATTTTCAACCCAAAATTGTATCTCAAATGAAGGGGAATCATTGGATGAGTGAGTCCCATAAACTTTTTTAAATGGAACCCACTGATCCAATGGTCCCCTTTCAGTTGGGATACAAATTTGGGTTACATTGCATTGCTCTATTTTCAATGAGACCCCTTCTATTTACTAAATATTTTTAACATATTAAAATTTGGGCCAACCTAATTAAAATTCATTTTTTACGTATTAAAATTTGAGCCGATTAAAATTCATTTCTAATCGGCTCGAATCAAACTTTAATCAACTCCTATTTTAATTGGCACGAATTTTAATAAGTAAAAAAATATAAATTTTAATCGACTCAAAATGAATTTTAATTGGCGCTAACAGCTCAGGTAGAGCTCAAATCTGCTAGAATTTGAATTCCTAAAAAAGAAATTTTTATAGGCCCGAATTTGAATATGTAAAAAAAAATAAAATTTAATGAGCTCGAATCAAATTTTAATATGAAAAAAAAATTAATTAGTTTAAATTTCAATATATAAAAAATAAATTTTAATCGACTTGAATTGTATATAAAAAGATTGTTTGAAGTTTATGTACGGACAATTTTGGTATTTAAATGAATTTCTTTTTGTTAAAAATTGTGATTTAACAATAAGGGGTGTCAGTGATGTTTTAAATAACAAATGGAGTATCCTTGAAGTTATATTAAAGTATAAAAAGGTGTGACTGAATTTTTTTCTAAAACAAACAATTTAGAGGTAAAAGGGCTCGGGAAGCTTTCGCTCCCCATTCCCTAATTTCTTTAATTCAATATATAACGTTTCTTCTAATCAAAATGTTGTCATTTGTCATTTTCAACCCTATCTCGATTCGTTTATAATCAAATATTGTTTTTCAAATTTATTCAAAAAAATTACTTGTTACCACCCAAAAAATTTCTACAATCATTTATTTAACTTCTCAAGTAATAAAACAAAAGAAGAAAGAGAGAAATTAAAAAAAAAAAGATGTTATTTATAATTCCATGCAGCATAAAAGGTAGACCGCTAGTGTGTGTGTATATATATATAATAATAAACAAATTAAATGGGAGTTGGCTTGAGAAAATTTATCTCTTTTTTTAAAAAAATCTTATAAAATATTGATTTACTAATTATTGCTTATGTCTGAAGGTACAAAATAATAAAAAATGGTAAACAATAATTTATTTATATTCATATTCAAAAATCAAAAATCAAATATCAAATATAGATAATAAATAAAGGAATTTAAGTATCGATTTGTAGTGAGGGTGATAGATGGTGGGCGGCAGTAGTGATGGTAGGAGACAATGATGGTTGTGGTGGGTGACAATGATCGTGGTGGTGGCAATGGTGGTAGTGGCGACGACAACGACGATGGTGGTGGTGACGGGGGTGGTGATGGTGATGGTGAGATTGGGGGTGTCAATGGTGGTTGTAGCGGTGATGGGGTGGGGGTTGGCGGTACTGGTGGCGGCGACGACAGTGGTGGTGCTGGTGGTGGTGGCGATGGTGATGGGGGTGCGGGTGGCAGTGATGGTGGTGGTGGGGGATGGCGGCGGTGGTGTAACGCCCCTAAAACTGGGGGTCTTTTTTTCAATCGTTGACAGCCCGCAGAAGTACCCGTGATCGTCGTACAATCCAACATCACGTCAATAACATTCCCCTTTAACTAGGATTATAAGTCACACGTGTAACCCGTGTATATTTTATCATTTAATCAAATCATGGTTTAACGTACCACATTTCATATTTCATTATAATCCATTTATATCCTTGAAACCAAAGAACCCATAGCCCAAAACCTTGGCGAATAAATTTTAAAATTTCAAAATTTTGGAAAGAATACCAGTACAGCGTACCGGTACTGTGAACCTTCTGAAAAATCCGTATTGGTACGGCATACCAGTACGCTCTACCTTGTGAACAAGACTGTACCGGTACGGTTAACCCACTGAAAAATCTATCCCAGTAGGGGTGGTCAGTGGACCTTGTTGTATCGGTACTCAGTACAGGTACGCTTTGCCCACTTTTGCTTATTTCATCTGCTTTTCATTTTCAACTCATTTCTAAGCATATTATTTTCATCCAACTCATGTATAATGAAGATTTTCATGTAATACAAGGTCGATACAAGTTCTATTACATTCAATTCAATGTATTTACATACCAAAATAGAATTTTATAATTGTTTTACAAAATTCAAAATAAAGCCACATTCCGGCTTTCTTCACTCTTGGGGTCCTGTGTGAGGGTCTTCCACAGATGTATATCTCACACCTGAAATATTTTTTCGTATAGGGTGAACTACGCCCAGTAGAGTATTTCCTACCGAGGTTATTTCTCAACCTAAGTACATATGAATGTTCATACAACACTTAACAAACAACAACATCCCAACAAGAATATATTATTAAATGTTGAAATCTTAGAAGTGTCATGTCATGAAATGAGATGAGATTCACTTATGCAATTCAACCCGAGCCCATCCCTAGCTCTTTTCCCCCCATGTATGTCATGAGTATAAAAATCGGCTTTCTCAGCCCCACCATTGGCGCTACACACCAAATGACTATTTAAAAAATTCTGGGTCTTTCTTGGGGTGGGTATTTATAAACTTACACCAACGGCACCTAGCCGAAACGAAATTCATGGACATCAACCAATGGTTTCGAGTACACCGACATACTTTATAGGCTCTTATACCAACGGAGTGCGTATCCGATTACCAGATATCTCACCCGAGGGATAGTCTAACTCTTTTTGGTAACTCCGACCTAATTCTTTATCCATACCACCATATGACTCAGTCGGATCTTCGATCCACTACTATCCCGAACCCACTCATCATCCACTAATTAGGTGTTTGATATCAACCATGCACACATACACACACACACCCACACTCATGACTTTGGATGTGGTTCCTCCATGCAAATGCAATATAATGCACCATTATTATTTCAATGTCATGCCCTCTATGTAAAGAATGCCACATGAGTAAAATTAACCACATTTAAACATATTTCATGACAATTTATATTCAAAGTATATAATTACCAATTTCATCATAATGTTGATATATCTATAAGCATAAATCAACATTTTTATATCCAACCATACATCACAAGCATGTTATTACATATTATATGTCAATAACATACTCTCTTCACAAGGCATAATAAAAGCACATAGCATGCCCACATAATACCAATTTCTATGGAATTACACAAGTAACTATCACATACCAATTCCATGTGTAGGAATTTATTTTAAACTATTTTATACCTATTTTCATACCCATTTCATCAATTTCACAAACATAGGTAAATGATATAAGTTTTTATCAAACTACTCATTTCATATAAACACCCTAGATTGTAAAATAAATCCAAGTAGGAAGGAACCATACCTCTTGAAGTGTAAAGAACACATAGAAAACCCTCAAGAACTTCAATCAAACTCAAACCCCTGATTTCCTCAAGCCCCGTTTTTGGAACTTCTGTAAAGTCTTCGATTTTTGGTAGGTAGGCGTAACCCTTGACGAGAAGAATGACTTTCCCTCTTGGCCTAAACGGATTCGACCATTAGAATTTCGTAGATCGTAGAGAGAAGTGGTGAAACTCTCTCTTTTCCCTCTCTTCTTTTCTCACGTTGAAATCGGCTAAAGAATGGAAAGAAATCTGATATTTCTCCCCTTTTTATACCCTCAAAACACTTGGCTCACAAACGCACCACAATTCCTCTCTTTTTTGGGTGTGTTTTCGTCCCAAAAATGATTAAATTTCGCCCCGGTTCAAGTTCAAAATATTTTTATTTTAACTTGACTTTAATTATTTTCTAACTTTCGAATTTTTATTAAAAATTTCATTTTTTAGGTCACCCGAGACTCGACCCACCTCAGAAGCAAAAAACTCGACTACCTTGAAATTCGATGAAATTTGAAGGGGATAACTAGATTTCTCGAGACGAATCCAAAGGTGAGGTCCGTTTCATTATCTTAGTTTTAAAAAAATTCAGATTTACAACTCATACCGCAGTGACAAATTACCGTTTTTTCTTTTTTCTCAAAAAATTTAAATTTACCCGGATTTTACAAGTGGTGGGGATGGCTACGGTGGTGGTAGAAGGTGATGACGGTGGTGGCGGCGGTGGTGGTGGTGGTGGCGGCGGTGGTGGTGACGACAATGGTGGCGACGATGGTGATGACGGCGGTGGTGGTGGGGGTGGCGGTGAAGGTGGGGGTAAGGGTGGCGGTGGTGGTGACGATGGTGATGACGGCGGTGGCAGTGGCGGTGGGGGGTGGCAGCGGTGGTGATGGTGGTGATGACGACAACAGTAAGGGTGGTAGCGACGACGGTGGGAGTGGGGGTGGGGGTGGTGGTGGTGGTGGCTGCGACGACGACGATGGCAGTGGTGGGGCAGTTTCAAACAATATTTTTTTAAAAGTATTTATGAGAAATAATTTTTAAAAAGTCACTCAAAACACACCTTTACGAGTCTATTTTTCCTATTAAATATATAGTGTTAATATTAGTTGTTAGATTAACTTTAAAGTAGAATTTAAAGTTATCTGAACTGCGAATTACAAAAATTATTTTGTTTATCTTTTAAGATTTGAATTTTTAAGATACTTTACTATATAAATTTAATTAGTTAAAACCTAATCAACACTTGCTACCTACACATTTCAAAACCACTTGAATGCTTCAAAATAAGAAAATTACTAATAAATATTATTTTGCTCTACAAACATCCATTAAATTCTATCATTTTAATTTTATATCAATGAAGTCCTATTTTAATATTTTATTTCAATTAAGTCTTAAATTCTATTAGATTCTAATTTTATCCTCTACCAAAAATCTTTTATTCTTTGACATTCTTATGTCAATTTGGTGACATGCTCTTGGGGCATTTCAATTGCTATGTTACTTTGTATTCTTTCTGGTATGTCGACTTCGACGACATACTTTAGATGTTTGTAATTGTTATGTGATTTGTTTTCTTTCTCACAATAAACTAATCCTTACTTTGATTATAATAAATTATATTATAAATTCCATTGATACATTATATTTGTGATTTTATATTATTCTATTAATTTATATTAGATTTAAAATGTTTAAGTTAGAGATTAATTTTAGTTGTTGTGTTTGAATCGCTAATGACATTAAAGTGAAATTAATTTGACAAATTATTATCGATGTAAATTTTTTTTACTTTTCTTATTTTATTAAATAATTGTCAAATTTTGTCTCAAATTTTAAGATTAGACACCCTAACGAGTCATGTGATGAAATTTATGTTAGCTCAATTTTTTTTTAAGCAAAAGAATAAAAGGATTTTTGTTATAGTCACTCCACGTATTACACGGGGTCCCCTGCCGCACCTCTGGTATCTAATGCTTTAAACACGATAATTGAGCAATCAGTGGTCGGTGTACTGCCACGTCATCAGTCACAGTGATGTCGAAAACAGCAGATTCAAGTTTAAAGTAGTCTTCAGGGAGAGAGTTATCCTATTAACTCTGGTTAGTTCCGTTGTTGGACTTCCAAGTCAAATCAGTTTTAGAGGAGAGAGAAACACGAGAGCGGAGCGAGGGGGGCGACCGGCGAGTCTCCTGCTTTTTGTTTGGTTTCTCTCTCTCTCTTCGATCTAAAGAGGTTGGAGTCCTAAATCATTTCCAGATCCGAGTCGGAGAGAGCTTAGCTTTCATTACGCCGTGAAGATGGCCACTGCGCCTGCTAGAGCTCGAGCCGATTACGACTTCCTCATCAAGCTCCTTCTTATCGGCGACAGCGGCAAGTCACTCTCTCTCTCTCTTTCTCTATACACACACACACACACACACACACAGGTCTGATCAATTTTCGGATCAAAATTAAGGTTTAGATGTCAAATTAGAATAGGTGAACTTGCCAATCAAGTAGTCAGGCTCATTTTACCCGTCTTAAAACTTGGGGAGTAGTGAATACTCAAAAACCTAAATATCAGGGTTTTAATTTCTTGTTGTCACATTTTATTGGCAATTATACAGTGCATATAAGTATTAGCTCTGAAGATTTTGTGTTTTGTAGAATTAAGAGGAAGCAGTTGTGTGAAAAAAAAAAACGAAGGTTCAAGAAGAAATTTGGTACATAGAGGTAAAATTGTTACGCTTAAGAGTCTTGCAAAGACGTAAAAACGAAATTTTCGTAAGATTTATTTTGTTTAGTATGATTGTTTGGAGTTTGGAGGCATGGTGGCACTTTTTGGAGTGAGACTGGAGTAGTTTGCAGGTCTACCTTGTTTAAAGTATCTTAAGAAGTGATATGACCTATTATACTTTGACATGAGTCAGCATGTTTCCAAATTGGACCGTGGAGATGTGATCTCTTATGCCATTCAGTCGATCACTTCTTTTTTGTGTATCAAAAAATGTGTATGCTACAATTGCAAGAGATATGATTATCTTTCTGGTCAATGGGTCATTTGGCCCATTTGATCCATTGGTAGAGTTTTTGAAGGCACATTAGCTGGTAGTTGCCTGTAGTTTCCATTCTTCAGTCATCAAAATGTAGAAGTACTGCAATTTTTTTTTTTTGAAGGTGTGGTGCTTGGTGGAGGCCATGGTGGTGGCCATCTGTGAGCTCTCCTGTGTGTGTTTGTGTGAGAGAAGGGGATAGCAGTGTGGTGTTGGCAATGTTTGTGCATGTGTGCAGTGAACGATCTGGCTACTTTTGGAGAAAAGAAGAGTAACATTGATAGTTTTTGAAAAAATCTTGCTTGACATCATCATCTTTATGGTCTAGCTGTAATGACCGGTAAAAGCAGGGGTACTACCCAAAATAGGCATGTAAATCAGAAAAAGGTGCAGTGTCATTTCATATAATACAAGGTGTGTCCCTGAATTTACTGCAATCTGTAGATGATGTGGCTTGATTCTTTATTTCTTTAGGTTTTTTTCCCTCTTTTATTTTTTGTTTGGGGGGGTTTATTTGGGTTGGTTCAACATTCGCATTTGTTCTTGAATTTTGGCTATGTTCATTGTTTTTTAGGCCGACTGTTTTCACCCTTAGAAGCAATCATGTTGCAGTAATATCTCTAGAAAAGGACCAAGCTTGCGATAATATTGTTCTTCAATGCATAATCTCAATTCTTTTGTATCCTTCTACCTAAATTATTTTTCATTGGTAGTTACTTGGACTCTTTTCTGCTGTTGATTGCATTGCCTTGATTTTACTCATCATTTACCCTGTGGCAAATTAGTTAATATGACAAAGCATTTGCGATGAGTTTCAGGCATCCTACTCTCTTCTATGTTTGCAGGGGTTGGAAAGAGTTGCCTGTTACTTCGTTTCTCTGATGATTCGTTTACGACGAGTTTCATCACCACAATTGGGTGCATTGTCTTTCCAACCTATTTTTCAATTAATTTGTCATATTCCTTGATTTTGTGCTACTTGCTAATGTATTACCGGCTTTTTGTAGGATTGATTTTAAAATTAGGACAATTGAGCTTGATGGCAAGCGCATCAAACTTCAAATATGGGATACTGCTGGCCAAGAACGTTTCCGAACAATCACAACAGGTACTTAACTATTTGACTTGTTTTTATTTTATGTTTTTGTCGTTTAACTTTTCATAAGTATTTGAGAAGTAAATGAGGTCTCTCCAAAAAAAAATGTGCCCAAACTTTTTTTTTATTTTTATGAATGTCAGTAATATAGTCCTTAAGCAGCACTTCATGATCTGCTTGGCTAGTTTGTTTTGAGTGTGAGATGTATATGTGAAATTGTTAGGTTGCTTACTTCCATTTTTGTGTAAATACCTGTAAAAGCACACGATATGATAATACGTTAAGCAGTGTAAAGGTCCTGGGGTTGGGCCATGGGGATATGAATAGAAAGACTATGAGGTCTGAGCATTTGAGATTTCCATCCGCCAGACTATTGGAGTAATCGAACTTGACATTGTGATCGAGCCGTACCAGTTCCAGATCAGTTTAAATGTGGTAGATTTGAGGCATTGTTCACTTTGCTATTGGGAATACTTTGGCTCCATTCAGCAGGGTCCTTCCCCATAAGGCCATTCTACGCTGCACCAAAGGGTAAAGTTCTTTATCGATGACCAGCTAGTCACTATCTTGGCTGATGACAAAGGAGTGGGCTCAAGAAAGGTAGAAATTGTGCAGCCATGTAGAGTCAGGACTTCAATTCCTATTGTATTAGTTGAGACAGTCAATTGAATCCCCCTCAACGCGAGGCCATCAAAAAGAATGAAGACCCGGGTGGAAAATACTAACCAATATGAAATTTCACCCTATTTTAGGATAAGGCAGTGTCTAGGGATTAGCTTTCAAGGAAGGCTTGTGCTGGTAACTCTTCCAAGGCACGATCCCACTTTACTTAGTAGGGCTTAGGAACGATGTTGGCAAATGATTGTTGAATAGAGTGACTCACAATATTTGGAAATATGCAACAGGGAGCAATCTCACATACTCAACATCTTGCATGAGCAAAGATAAACATAGACCCACCATCTCCTTCCAGTACCCAATAGAAAAATGGTTGTCATTGGGAAGTGGCATACTTAAAAGTGCATTATATTAAATTGCCGGAAATTAGCCTATGCTGAGATTTAAGTAAATAGTCCAGACCAGTCAGTATTATTGAACTTAATTTTTAATAGTTTTTTGGGTGCTATTAACTGAATTGTGCTCCATTGATATAGCATGTCGAAGAATTCCTGTATGACTTGGCAGACTGCAGTGAATTTTTTTTTTTAATTCCTGATACTGTGGTTTATTAGTGGACTTTGCATCATTTCTTTTGACATTCAGCTTTATTTTTATATTCTAATTATTATCTTCTTGTTTTTTGTGTAGCTTACTATAGGGGAGCCATGGGTATATTGCTGGTATATGATGTGACGGATGAGTCATCCTTCAACAGTATATCTATCTGCTATATCCTATTGTCTTTTGCTCTTTCTCTTGCTTGTAGAATCTGTTTAGTAGCATTCATTAGCATGATTCCTCGTTTTTTTTTGTAGACATCCGAAACTGGATCAGGAACATAGAGCAGCATGCCTCTGATAATGTCAACAAGATACTGGTTGGTAACAAAGCTGACATGGATGAGAGCAAAAGGGTAATGAATAAACTGACCTATAATTGGTACGCAAGCTGCCACTTTTCGAGCATTATCATCAACTAGACTCACTTCTCTGTTTTTCTTTTTCTTTTTCTTTTTCTTTTTCTTTTTTTTTGGCAGGCTGTGCCAACATCACGGGGCCAGGCATTAGCTGATGAATATGGTATTAAATTTTTTGAGACGGTGAGTTTTGGCATTACTGTATGCACTAGAGATAGTCTGCTTTATACTGGATTCAAGAACCTATTTTATTGCTCCTTATCTCTTTTCATGAGTGATTACTTGGTGTGCATGTTATTCATTGGAATGGAAAGTTTCTGGCGCATGGAAGATGTGTTGGTATTTTTTTATATAAACATTAGGGCCAGGGCCCTGGCCCTTTTTAGATTTAACACTGTAGAAACTTGTTCCACAGAGTGCAAAAACAAATTACAATGTGGAGCAAGTCTTCTTTTCTATAGCTAGAGACATAAAGCAAAGGCTGGCAGAGACTGATTCCAAAGCAGAGGTATATATGTTGGCTAATCCCATTATGAGTTGCTAATTTAAGCAATGTGGGATTATGTACTAAATTGAATCTTCTTGCTTTGATCTTTCTATTCTGTATGCAGCCTCCAACCATTAAAATCAGTAAACCCGACCCTGGCAAGGGGTCAACTGCTGCTCCAGAAAAGTCAGCATGCTGTAATACTTGAGTTTCACATGAAGATCAAGGTTGCTCTGTACTTCCCTTGGACATGTGCTATAGTTTTGCTGTGCTGGGAAGAAGTTTCCTCTTCACCATGGGAAGAAGGCCCTGCCCACCCGTTCTTCTCGGTTTGTAACTCCTCGGGTTGTATTTCTCCCTCAACTTGAAAGGGAGGCATAGTTTGGATGTTTTATAAGATGTGGGATACCTGCCTTGCCGCTTGCACAGGTTCTCAAATAATTATTATATGGGTGCTTGCTTACCTTTTGAGTGCTTTGACCTGAAAGCTTATAGAACCTCGTTTACCATGTCTGGATGTTCAAGACTAATGTTGGTCCAGCTTGATTATCTAAATAATCAGTAGATAAGTGATGCATTCCATATTCTTTATTCTAATTATATTAGGTAAGCACATCAATGTCGTGTGTGTGTGCGCGCGCTTATTTTTGGGGACGATTGCATATTTTTATTTTTGATCAAAGGACGATTGTGTCTGGTTCGATTGAAAACTATTTGTTTAGAACGGGCTTTGCCTGGCGTTGTTTTACCATACTACTTTCTGTTGCCAATCAAAACAATTTCATGGATTCTGTGGTCATTTTCAGCACTCTCGGTTGTTCAAGTTTCAAAACGGGATGCAAAGTTATGAATTAGCATTAAATCCTGCAAAACAGGCGATTTTGTTTCTGTGACAACCTAGGTGAGGATTATTAACAAATACAAAATGGAAGAAACAAACAATTTTTTAAAAGCTACCCCAGCACAGCCGCCAAGGACAAAAGAAAATCATAATGTACATAACCTGATAGATGTCATTGGGGAAAAAGCGCAGCATATGTGCCATTGAGGGGGAGGGGGCCTTTGTTGCAATGTTTTATGAGCAACAACCACCACTAGGAGGTGCCTGGTTTTCTGGTCTCTGCTTTAAGATGTTTCTCTTCACTGTAGATCCTTCTTCCAAAAGTCTTGGAACCTCCATTATCTGCAAAATACAAACAATCGACACAAATTGGAACAGATAAACAAGTATCTCTAATCCCATGGCAGCTACCCACGATCCAAAGCTTTTCAACAATTAGAGATCTAGTTAAAAATGATTTGTTTTTCCAGGAAAAATAGGAATTCATCATGTTACTTTTTACCAATAGAACGGGTCCAAGTGCCCAAATTTAGTTGGTGCAGATGAATGAATAATTTAAACATCAATAACTAAAATCTTATTTGTTGCGTAATTAAGATTCATCTGGTAATAGAAGATCCTACAGGTCAGGTGAGAGGCATGAATTCCTTTACCTTTAACGCAAGCTCTTCAAAGCATTGTTCCACATTTTCTCTAGTTTTAGCACTGCATTCTAGAAATAAACATCCTAGTTCTTCTGCAAGAGCAACCCCTTCTTCCCTACTTACGACCCTTTCAGATTCCTGCAATTCCATGCAGAATGAGTTTTCATTCATCGTGAGAAGTCCTCATGATTCAATTGATTGAAAAAGCCACTTAACCAAATACAAACTTTGCTACTGGATAAAAGAGAAGTTTTTACATAAGACTAGTAAATTAGCTTTTTGCCAGACTTAAGTACAGGATATAAAGACTCGTAGTTCGGTGTCTAGACTACCAAACAATGTCAATACCTGACCTTGAATACACTAACAAGTCTTCTCATGGTATTCATCTTGAGGATCACTCAAAAGCTTTTAAAATAGAAAGTATTATTTGGTAAATAAAGACGGTTTTTTATTAGAGGCATACACCAACATAGAATGTGTCTTTGTTTGAGTCATTGAGTCGAAGTATTCAAGTGTGAAGGTTCTTCTTTGATGGCAATCCCGTTAGTGCATACTGAATTTTATATTTACTTTGCTCATGTTAGACCAGAAGAATACAGGAGTGGCAGGACAATCTTTCACCAGCTCTGTCAAGAAATGAAGATGACACCAAACACATACTCCAGATCATTTCATAGATTTTTATTGTCATTCAAAATCAACACAGAAAAAGAATAGTAATTAAAATAAAGTTGAATTGGTCAGTCTGGCAATGGAAAAATAAAGCAAACATGCCAAAAAGACAGAAAGAGCATAAGAAAAACACTTTACATGCAGCAATTTAAGTACAAAAGCTAGTTTCTTAGAAGAACCAGTGCAATTTGTATGGCTGTTTCTTGTCTTGTCTTTTCCTTTTCATAGTTTGGTTTGATAATGAACTCCAATATGTGTAGCCGATTCCAAAAGGTTATTTGGGTTGAGTTGAGGTTAATCAGTCCCCATATGGCATATGTTTTATTATTAGAAACCCATCTTGACCACTTAAACGATTGAATTTCAAAGATCATTTTCAAGCACTGAAACAGACGATGCAGAACTTACTCTGTCAACTTTGTTTCCAACAAGCATCTTCACACAATCCTGATTGGTGGAGTATAGTTCTACTTCTTTGGCCCACACATCTGACAAGTTTGTGAAGGGTTCTCTCCTTGTCACATCATAAACTATATTCAAGAAAGGAAATTAAACAAATTTGATGAAAACCACTAGAGAATTGTGCTTCCATAATATGAAAAGCCTCATATGAAAGAATTTTTAGAGTACGGTTGAAGGACCAAATATTTAAATATGTATGGTTGTGGCAACAAACAAAGAAAAATGAGCCAATATACTGTGCGCAAAACTAGAATGAAAAAATAACAGATAAACACAAAGTTGCATGCAGTGTATTCTGATACACGTGAAAGTTTCAATTTTACTTCCACTGTAGCTCAATATTTTCAGTGGAAACTGAAAGGCAAAGCAGAAGAGTGCATGGGCATGAGGTCAATCATTCAAGGTGCTCCTGTGGATGAATATGTATTTCTTTACCCCAGTGAATACATAATTGTGGGTATTTAAGAGGACTGGGTTATCGATACAGGTTGTCAATATCTCTCAACAGGAGATAAACCATACATCAGCCTTGTGCAGATAAAAAAATTGATCTTCATCGTGAGAAATAGGTTGAATACTGAGGCAAGTGGAATAATGGGAGCTGAGAAATCAACTCAACTCAACATGCCTTGTCTCAACATTTTTGGATCGACTGCATGAATCATAAATTTTCATTGCCACTGTATACTTCTTAAATTTAATATTCAATTGAGAAATTAACATTGTGATATATTGCTACTTTTAACTTGGGAAGAGCAATTACCCCCAGGGAGGATAACATCAGCAACATAATTGGAGTAAAAAAAAAAAGTTCCTATGTTGTTGATCCCATCATGTGAAGTCCTGAATTGGAACAAAAAGGTAATGTGATCCAAAAAACTAGAGCTGAGGGGGTAGATGATTTTTGATTGGCATAACCACTAACAACATATAAGATCCAAGTAAATTTGTAAACATACAGCATCAAGGGGACTGAGTAGTAAGAAAACTCAAAGATGACTAGAGTAGTGAACAGTACATTCTTAATAAGTATTTATAGAAAATGGTTGATTCCCAGACCCTCTGATAGAACAGAAGAGTTCATACAGTAGCGTACCAAGAATGATCCCCTGGGCACCTCTATAATAAGAGCTTGTCAATGTCCTGAACTTCTCCTGTCCAGCTGCAACAGATAAAATGAATTTACAAAACAAACTACAATTTTAAGGTACACTGCAGTATGATAAGAAATTGTTACTGTCATATGACTTGGAATAGAATGAAACAGCCATAATAAGATCCCAAATTTGACACAACCCTAAAAGATGTCTAAGCTATCAAGGAGCATCCTCAAACTAGACAACCAAAAGGACTTGCACAGATAGCTTGCAATGGCAACAATAGTACTAAAGAGAATATACACCAAGTTTATCTTTATTTTCATGCAATAAGAAAGCAGTCACCAGAAGGTGCCAAAGGAGACCCAACCTAAGTGAAAGGCAGCATATTGACCACTCGCTTGGGGAATAGTAACAGCCTGCCTGCCACACACACACATCCTCTAAAAGAAAGGGAATCCCTTCCTGATAGCCACGCAAATTAAGAAACAGCAGATAGATCCTACAACCAGAATCCGCAAAGCCATTGGCTTCCTGCAGTTTAGTAATTAACCTTTATCCATCTGCTGTTATGTCATATAATTTCCGCTTTTAGTCCTAAGACTTTTACACTCACTACTTCCGTACCTAGTGGCCATATACCTATTGGTGTGATAAATCAAACCACATTGGCAGCCAGATATGTGTAAGACTGTGTGCTAAAGCCTGCTAAACATCCTTCACCCACAACAGGAGGCCTGAACTTTTGAGTTGTGCTAAAGATTGCAAAATATATATCAACAGACCACAGCCACTTGGATATGTAGTGACGTAATAAGGAGGACAAAAACAGAAAGAAAAAGAAAGCAACATAACAAGATATTGAGAGATTAGACTAGGCCATGCTTAACAAAATTAATGTGAAATAATGGGCAATTGCCACTTATTACCAGTATCCCAGATTGTAAGCTTCAATTTCTTTCCGCCGACTGTTAGCAGCTTGATTTTAAAATCCACTCCTGGACAGAGTTAACACGGTTTTAAGAATAAGCAACAAAAAGGCCTAATCTGAGGCGGTTTGGAAATTTCAAATTAAATGTTACAAGCCACACTTGCATCTAATTAATCGGAACAGAAGTCAAGAGTAAAACAACCTATCAAACAGAATACTTTTCACAACTCAAAAAACCCCCTATTCAACAAAGAAGGAAGCTTCAAAAAGAGTGGCAACACTTCGCAACTGTGGCACCAAAGTGCTGATCACTACATTGCATGATTTTTACAGAGAACATTTGCACGAGTACATGCAAACTAAAAGCTTATAACTGAAGAATTAGAAACTATACAGGCATATCAGAATGACATCAAAATCTGGCATTAACCAGCAATGCATATGACCATCTCATGAATCTAACAACGGTATTACCTCAAACATCTTCACTGAAAAAAGTTATATAAATCGAAGCAACCAAGGTCACATCAACTGGCCATTATACCTAAACTGAGATGGTATGACCGTTCCATTCAATATTTCCTCCTTCAAAAACACATAATCCAAATAATCCACCCTTACTCCTAGAACTAATTCAATAACAACAAACAATGTATCAGACGACCATATCCATCAAAAGTTAACAGTACTTTACAAATCCATTTAGTTATTCAAAAAATAACTAATTCGAAAATTCATTTCATAACACAGAATACAAATCTGCACACATGCATGCATCTATGTATGTATGTATGTATGGATAATACACAGAAGAATAAAGTAGAAATGGCTTATCTCTACTGACCATACACTTTACTTGAGTTCTAGAATTAATCCAGAGATCAATTAAACAAATTTCAAATGCAAACATATGAACATAAACTGAGTACATATATGAAGAAGGTACCGATTGTAGGAGTAAGATCGTCGACACAATTTGAAATGAAACTGACGAGAAGACTGCTTTTGCCGACGCCGGAGTCCCCGATCAACAAGATCTTGAAGGACAGATCGTAGCTGTTACTCTGGCCCGACGAAGAGCCCATTCTAATGGATCAGCTTAATGGCAATGTTCGTCTCCCTCTCTCTCTCTGCCTTTCTCTCTCTCAACAGACAACAGTGACAATGTGTATTTAATGTGTGAGTGAGGAAAGAGAACAAAAAAGAGCAAAAGCATATAGCATCTCTCTCTTAAACAATAGAGAAAGAGAGAGTGCGTCATGTGCGTGTGCGTGTGTGTGTGAGAGAGAGAGAGAGAGGGAGTCTACTTCGTTCTTTTCCTATCTCTCTCTGCAGACTTGCGTACCATTTCGTTTGGTACGGAACGGAACGTGAGGTTCGTTGTTGGCTTGTCGTAACCCACCTCCACCTGCTGAGACGGTGGGCAAATTGAGAGTGGCAGTCTTGTGATAATCGAAAAGAGAGTGGGCAAATTGGTTACGGAGGGAGGGAGGACTGGGCTCCATGTTTTTGTTGGCGTGTCAGAATCTGGGTGGGCTTTTTATGGTGGTGGGTACTAAGTTGAACCCAAAAGGTATTTAACAGATTTCCTACTTCATCTATCACACGTACATTATAAAAAGGGATCCATTTTGATATAAAAAGAGTTTCAGTTAAATTTTTATTACAGATTATAATTAAGCAAATTGAACAAATTTTGAATTGGAATGAACCAAGATTGGTTGGAAGAGTTGGGTGGCTTCTAAAGCTTACTAAGGGGATAATTACAACTAATTGGTCGTACTTTTATCGCTCTTTTTCTATATAGTATACAATATTTTCACCAGCATCATACGTATAAGGTATACCATACACAATGCAGCAAGCAATATATGGCAAAGGAAATAGACTCAACAATCTCATCTCACCTCAAGAGTCTTAGGCTTTTTTTTTTTTTGGTTTCATCAACGACCTCATTAACAAGACAAACCACTTGATACTTGGTTTCCATAGTGGTAGACTTATCGTTAATTAGGAAAAATTCGTGGTTGAAGGTACGATATAATATGAATAATTTTGAGAGGGATGTTGATGGCCATTAGATGAGTCTATTTGAAACTATTGAATGGAGTTACTGAAGTCTACTCTGTTTTATATCATAAACTAGTTAAGGCTTGTATGTGAATGCAAGTTACTGAAAAATTTTATTATTAGGAGTGTAGATTGAAAATTCTATGGTGTAAAATATAATACACCTAAATAGTATACAAAATTTGGGTGTGGCTTCTCTACGATAAGTGACCAACCGCATGATATGCGGTTTAATTGAACAGCAACTTTTTGTGGCATTTTTTTTGAAAAACCAAGACCAATAACAACGTCGTTTGTTCAACCAGACCAAACCCAGTTTCGTTCAAAAATCCCCAAAATTCATCAAAACCCTAACGAAGATTCTGCAACTCCAACACCAAGATCAACAACACTTCCTTTATCTCTTCGATATTTCAGTTCGTATAATATATATATATAGTTCAGTTTGTGTGTATTTATTGTATGGGTTTGAAGGTTAGGGACTTTTATTTTGATTCTAAGGGTAATCCGAGACCTGCAGGTGGGGGAGTTATAGTGAGAAATGAATGGGAGAGAATAGTGATTGCTACAACCTGTTACTATGGTGTCTGTACCAATTTGGAGGCAGAATTTAGGGCTCTTCTTGATGGTTTGAGGTTAATAAAGGAATATGGTTTGGATGTATATAGAATTCTGATTGAGTCAGATTCTTTGATGCTGGTGAAGTCTGTGTTGGGTGTGTTCTGTGCCTGGCCTTTGTGGTCTGTTTTGGAATAGGTTAGAGAGAAGCTTAGTCGATTAGCTTTCCAGATGAGACATGCATATAGGGAAGCTAATTCAGTAGCTGATCAGTTGGCTAATATAGCATTACAGGATGGTCACTCTTTTGATTTTACTATGTCTATGTCCTTGCCTTCTGCATTGAAGCTGGTTCTTTTGCAGGATCAAAGAGGTTTGCCTATGGTCAGGAAGAGGAGGGTGTTAGTTTTTTTATGACAAGAGATGAATTGAGAGATGCTTGAATTAGTTGTTAGTGACTGTTATGATTTTGATGATGGGTCCTAAACTGCTGATCACTGTTCTGTTGGTTTCTGGAATGAGGATGGTGCCTTGGAGGAATGTAAATGCCTTCAAAAATTTTGAAGAATGAAAGCCATAAAGTGTAAACTTGGAGAGATTGCATACATTGATTCTTGTACAATGATTTTGTATTTTTTCCTTGTACATTGATTTTGTATTTACTTCTTGTACAATGATTTTGTATTTGCTTCTTGTACAATAAAAATGTGATTTGTGGAAAATGCGATTGATGGTGGTTTCAAATATACATGCCTATAGAATAATTTAAAATCCTTTGTTTGGAGCACTGCCACTAATTACCATTGTCCTTTCATGTTGGTAGTGTTGAAGAATAACATATTCAAGCACGGCAACAAGCAATGGCGAGTTAAGATATTGCAATATGCAATGCACTAATTGTAAGAAAAAGTGATTATCAAAGTTTTCGAATTGAAAAAAATTCCTAAGAAGCTATACTACAAATGTCCAGACGAGAGATGCTAATTTTTTAAGTGGATGACTCCTACTACTCTATCTTTTTCAAAAATTACAAATGAAGGGATAAATGTATGACGAATTGAAGAAGATGTAATGACATTAAAGTTGAAGATTGAAGAACTTTCTACTATAGTTCAACGTGTTGAGGCAAATGAAGGAGCAATGAAGTCATATATGTTTGTAGCCACGTTATTAGTAGTGATACTTATGTTTGTGATTCTAGTGAAGTAGAGACATAATAACAATGGTGTATTTATGAAACTTGTGTTGTGAATGAACTTGTGGGTTTTGTATAGTGTTGTGACTTGGAAAAAAGATCATGGTCATCAAAAAAAGATCATGTTCATTAAAAATACAAAAAACATGGTTTTCAACAAAATATCATTCCAACTGCTATCCCCCAAGCATCTAGTATCTCTTAATCCAACAAGTAACTAGTATCCCCCAAGCATTCTTACAATTGTTGCTCATTATACATGTCGCAAATCATCACCGAAGAAGTTATTCATAAAAAATGATTCAACATTATTTAAAGAATGCACATGTGTTGAATTAGCCAGAATACCCTATAGTACTGAGAATAGATCAGACAAAGAAACTTGAATTATATGTGAAACAACGAAGTTAGTAATACGGTAACATACCATAATACTTTGTAAACTATGCAAAGCTTGAGAAGACAAAGAAACCGATGTACATGAGTGACTGAAACCATATACCTTGAATACAAAATATAATGATAAGTACATTTATATTTATAAAAATATGAAGTGAATAAAAATACCTACAATTATATTTATACGATACCTTAGACACATGTGATAGTTGTGAAACTCCCTTTTTTCTCTTTGGTGTTTTCTCATGCCAAGATTTTAGTCGACCCCAACCTTTGTAACCTCTCTTTTTTCTTTTTAAACCTTTAACTTGGAGAATGTTTGAGTCAACATTTTCTATTCCTTCTTCATGGATTGAATTATCACCAACATACCAATTGATGCATACATAATATCCACTTGTTTGAATAATTCTTCAACACCACGTGACACCAATTGATATGCAGGTTGAAGACCAGAGCATCGAGTAGCTAGTTGTACAATTCTAAGACAAAACTGCCTGTAATGTGACACCACCATTAACTTAGGAGCCTCTTCATTTGACATGGTACTGGAGGTCTGAGTACAACTCTATCTTGCATCTCGTCTCCATCTCTTAAGTATGTATTACTCGAAAATTTGTTTAATATTCATCATGTTTAAGACTTTAAGTGTATGGTCACATAATATGCCCACCATTTTAAACTTTTGACAGCTACGATTGACTATCTCCTCATTAGCCTTAACCAAGATCAAATACTCTCTATGTTCATTAAATAATCGAACAACAAATTGATGCCACCAATCCAACACATCACCTGGTGTAGCAATAGCACACTGAAAGATATCATACTCTTCTTGAAACATCTCAAATATAGTAGCAGTGTACATTTGCCCTGCTTGCACTAACATTGGAGCTCTTTTTAACTTCAATGTAGGTAATTTTTGTCTAGCTTGGTATTTTAAATCTGACTCCTTATACTGTTTATCATTCACAACTCTTTCAAAATGTACAAAGAACTGAACAATGTCATGACTTTAAGTACTTCTGAAAGGCTGCATTCAAGCTCTCACTTAGTTGGGTACTTCTAATTCCTATAGTGAAAGTTCTCTTCATATACACATGCCCCCATTTCTCTCGCAATGCCCAAGTGGATTTTATCAACATATTATCATGCAAATTATACTCCGCAAGCAACAATTTTCAAGTCTCAAATAATTCATGTTTTTTCTCATATCCATACACACACTCTTTAAATCGAGCAGAAAAATGTGAATCATCCTTATATATGTTCCTTAAATGTTTCAAAGAATTTTGGTAAAAGTGCCAATAACATTACCCATGGTATGTCTGTGACATCACTTGAGAAATAGCTTTAGTCATTACTTGATCTTGGTTGGTGAAGATGATAATAGAATATTTTCTGGACATAGCTTGTAGGAATGTCTCAAATAACCACTGAAATGATGTTGTCGTTTTATCATACAATAATGCAGCTTCAAATAAGATTGTCTACCTAAAATGGTTGAAGCTAGTAAAACAAGCAAAGGGTTAATACTCTTTGTTCGCTCTAAGAGTAGTGTCAAATGAGATAACATCCCCAAAGTTGCATTAATCAATAATCATCCTTTGGTCTGCCCAAAAATATTAGTAGTATGCTCCTCTACATCCAATTGTACTCCATAATAGAATGATGGATTTTTAGTTGTTTCCATTTGAAAATACTTCAACAAACTACCCACCTCACTATACCTCAAGTCTCATTGCCTATTTTTACGGTGGTAATTCTTTTGGTCTTGACAAGTAAAACATAGATTTTCCTTTCCTCCTGACTACTCAAGAGTTCATAGGAAGCCTTAAGTGATATTCTATAGTCCACTGTCATATCAATATTAATGTCTTGTGTTCCAGTAACCTTCTATTGAGATGACATCATATGCATACATTTAGCAAGGTGCAAAGGATGATTGTGGTTGTCATCCCATTTCACCACAACAAATTTGTCAATTTCTCTATTAAGAGATGTACACATATGAGTTTGACAATTTATTCGCGTCTCTGCTCGATATTTTCTCATTTGTCACTCTCTTTTATCATGAATTATTTGACCTTGTTTACAGCAAACATATTTTCTATAAATAACAACGCTATCTTTCAAACTTTTATTTTTTCTCAGGCTAAATCCCACTAACCCTCTGTAATTATTGTAAAACACATAAACATCTTCTTCAGTATCAAATTATATATCAATATGAGGTCTATTCTCTGTCACATTAACTCACAATTCATCTATCATAGTATCCTACAGTAAAAAAATTAATTGAAATAAAATTACACATAATATATGTATGACATTCCAAAAAAATAAAAATCAAACTAGAACATATTAATTGTTTCAAGTTCCACGAAAATCAAAGTGGAACATATCAAGTTCCACAAAAATTGTTTCAGGTTCCAGAAAAATTGAAACTATTAATTGTTTCAAGTTCCACACATAATACATGTCTTGACCTAAACTTAAAAACTTAAAAATGAATGAAAGAATGAAGAATTAATGAAAACATACACATAAGCATGAAATGAAAACAACAAAAATGAATGAAAGAACGAAATGAATTTTTTTTTATATGAACGAAGAATAGACCTCACCATCATATGAACAAAAATATTTTACTATGAATGAAATGAAAAAAAATTCTGATATGAATGAAAAATTTGTGATATGAACGAAAAAATTTTGGTTTCGGTACCTTACCGTCATTTGACAAAGAAGAAGCAGCAAAAAAGGGGAGAAAAGTGGATCTCTAACTTTAAGATGTATGAGGGAGAAGGCAGACTCCTTGACGAATAAGGATGGAGAAGGCGGAAGAAGCCAGGTTGTTTGATGAATAAGGAGGGAGAACGAAGACTTTGACGAAGAAGAAGTGGGAGAGATGGGTTTGATATGTCATGGATAGAAACGACTTCGTTTCTGGTGAGTTTTTTGAAAAAAAGTCCATAATGTTGTCGTTCAATTAAACCGCGTGATATGTGATTAGTCAATTACTGTAGAGGAGCCACACCCACGAAATTTAGAGTTGCTCTAGAAAAATAATTTTAATAAGTTGACTCAAATTCAACTGCATGACAAGCATACAAAAATTGCCTAATTCGGTCAAATTTTGTCCAAAAAGAAATTGGAGGTAATAATATTTGCCCAACTTGGTTTTACGTAAAATAAATTTCCAAAACCTTGAAAAAAGAAAACTTTGGTTGAAACCTAACACCCTCTTTTTTTTTTTGTCAGAGATTATTATAAGGAAAAAGAATGAGGAGAGTCTATTATTATAAGTCACTTGCTAAGAGTAACTCTAACCCATTTTTCAAAAGTTATTTCTTAGGCATTTTATCAAGTTCAACACCAAAAAATCTCTCCAAGTCACTCTCTATCCCACTCTGTATTTTTCTATTTCACCAAAAAGGCTCTCCAAATCTAGCGAGCTCTTCAATCTCGCTAAACCCCCCTCCCCATCCCTCATGCCAAGAACTCTTTTGGGTTGAATTGATTTAAATTTTTGGTTGAATTTTGGGTTAAATATGACCGTTAAAAATATGGTAATGGCTTGATAGATTACGTGGTATTTTTTATTTAAATTATTGAAAATCAGTTGAAGTAATTAGGAAAAATAAAGAATGTGATTAGAGTAAACTTGTAAAAGTGACTTTCTAAAATAGAAAGTGTAATATATTTTAGATAGTTAAAATGGAGAGTTGGGTTGGAACTGCAATATTCTATTACTAACACACTTTTCAGCAAACCCGACTCATATACAATCGACACTTATCGAGTGTGTTTGGATAATGGATTTAGATAGGCTAGGATTTTTTTTTTATATCCTAACTCATCTAACTCAAACCCACTCACTCACTTAATTTCGATAAGTTAGAGATTATATCTAATAAAAACCATTGTTTAGGAAATAAAAATGCAATTTCATGGGCCCCATGAATTAGATCATTTCTTTTGTAGAAATTTACCATTCTATCCATGAACCTCTCTCCTCTTTTTTTTTTTTAGTAAAACCTCCACAATGCAAGAATAAATATTATTAATTCTAAAGCAAATATACACCTAATGGGGAGGACATAAAACCTTACCCGTGGATATAAATCTAAGTATATCATGATCATAAAATAATGAACTGAAAAATAAAATTCATGAAATGGAAAAGGAAAAGGAAATCCATAAGCTTTCCACCCATGAATTTTGTTACAGGCGGGGCCTCCTGTTTCCACATAGTTGTTGCCATTTCATCAATTTCACTCCTCATTCTAGTAGCATCCCAAGCAGAATATAAAGAAAAAATGTATGCAATTAAAACAAACTTCAATTTTTGGCATGTACATTCCATGCAATTAACCACAACGTATCTATGCAATTAAACTAAAACCCACAACATTTTGACCAATTAATGAAATTTTTTAAAATCCAATAACCCATGTGTGAGTGAGAAGAGAGGGAGGGAGATCTATTCCTTAGAGTGACTTATTAACCTCTCTTTGGAGATAGATAGGGAGATAGGGAGATAGATCTAAATTTGTTTGTCAAAGAGAAGATGCGACAAATGTAGATCTGGATATGTCCGTGAGTTCCTCTATTATTCGTTCAGTCAAGAGAGAGAAAAAAGAGTAAGACGCATACTTCTAACCCAGAGAAGCTTCATTATCACCGTCGCCTGTAGGCTTCTCCACTCTCAGCCAAGGATATGGTCTGACAAAATGGGAAAAGGCAGGAACGTTAGTCAATCCAGGGTAAAAATGTCATTACATTCTCTTATCCTGTTGGTTGAGTTTGTAACCCATGGGGTGGGGGGTAGGTTACATTAACCAATGTAAGGGGTGAAAATACACTATAGCACTCGCGTCAAGGATAAACCTAAGATTTCTATCCACCCCCAATTTTTTCTTCCCAAACAAGAGATTTCTGGGACCCACTGTCTTATTAACCTATCTATATGGGTGTTACAGCAACTCTAACCCTCTAGCTAAATTCTCATTCTTAAATATTTTGATGAGGCAAGCTCCAAAAACCTGTTCCAACCGATTAGCTATCTTGCTCACTTAAATCTTGGAGACCCTTCATGTTCGCCAGATCTAGAGAAAAAGAAGAAGCTTGCTAGACTTCTTGCCACCTCTTTCTTCTTCATCTTCTCCAACTGTTGCTTTTGTCTTCTCCAAGTGTTGCTGCCAGGTACATCTTCTTCATTTCCACCACCCCAAGCTGCAGATTCCCCCAACCCATTCTGCATCCGAAACCTCCTCCCACCCATTCTGCAACCCATCTCCCCTACCCATTCTGCATTTGAATCCGCCCCCTAATTTTGAAACCCATCCAATTTTGAAACCCCCCTAATTCTAAAAACTCCCCATGTTTTATGTATAATGAAATATTTATATTTAGACCCTTTCAAGTGGATGGGTGTTAAATTGCTATTAGGTTGTATTATTTGAAGTTTGATTAGAATTATTGTTATGGTATGGTTTGGGTTGGGTTGATGATAATATATGTTTTGAGTTGAATTACATGAATAATGTATGTTTTGAGTTGAATTACATAAATAATGTATTCTTTGAGTTGAATTTTAGGCATTACGTATGGAACTATTTGAAAATGGATATTACTTCACCAATCTCTTGAATGACGGAACAAACTTAGATGAGTTTAACACTAATTCGAAAGACCACATTGGTCATTCTTCACCAATTTCATCTCAAGTAAAATCCACTACCAAAAAGGTTCGAGGTGGCAACTTTACAGTTGAGGAGGACTTAATTTTGATCTCCGCGTGGCTTAATATTAGTGTGGATGTCGTGCATGAAAATGAACAAAAATCTAAAATGTATTAGCGAAGGGTTTGGGAGTACTTTAAAGAATACAAACCTTACTCAAATTGTAATCATAGTCAAGTTTCTTTAATGAATCGTTGGTTTAGCTGGCCACCAAAAAATTTTGTGGTTGCTTTGACCAAATTGAAAGCTTGAATCAAAGTAGTGTGACCAAGAAGGACAATGTATGAGTGCATTTTTAATTATGAGTTACTCTACAATTTTCATTTATGATACATACTGTTATTCTACAATTTTCAGATCCGTGATGCAAAGAAGGTGTACAAAGAACTGCATAAATACTTATTTTTGTTTGAACATTATTGAAATGAGCTACGGTATCAACCAAAATGGGTGAAAAATTCTCAGTCTAAGAAGCAAAAAATAAAAGGTGGTGCAACTCCTAGTAGCTTTAATCCTTCAACCCCAAAATCAGTAAATTTAAGAGATGATAGTGGCTCATATGGGGGCTTGGAAAGGCCAACTGGAAGGAAGGCTGCGAAGAGAGCAAGAAAGTTAAAAGAGCAAATTCTTTAAAGGCGATAATTCAAGTTCAACCTATTTTGTGAAACTATTTGAAGAATTGAAGGAAGAGAAAAAGATGTTAACTGAGAAGAAAGTCGAATTCATGGAAAGATAATAGTTTCAAGAACAAGAGCGACTAGCTCAAGAGAAAGAGAGGCTAACTTATGATAAAAAGAAAATGCAAATGAAGCAAGAACATGAAGAAGAAAGAATAATTTGATGGACACGAGTGTCATGCCTCTGATGCAAACCGCATATTTTAAGCATCACCAAATGGAAATCATAGGAAAAAAGATGCAGTTCTTTTTTATTCGTAGACTAACAACTTTTGAGTAGTAGTACAATAATCATGTTAATGCTTAAATATTCATAGACAATGAATGCCTAATTAGTGCCTAAAAAATTTCATGAATATTCCACAAGTTCTTGACTAGATCAGTTTGGAGTCTCGAATAAATGTCTTTGTATCTAATGCGATGTTGAATATGAATAAATTGTAGCAGTTTTGAACTCCGTTCAGATATCAATGTAGGAATAGAAATTTCATCTAATGCATCATAACTAAAGTCCATCTCATTAGCCTCCCTCTCATCCTCAACAATCATGTTATGTAATATTATGCATACCTTCATAATATCTTTAAGCACTTCAAGTTTTTAGAAACGAACTATAGCAAATCGTACTTGGAGTACTCTAAAAGCTCTTTCAACGTCCTTTTTGGCTGACTCTTGAGCTTGTGCAAAATATATTTGTTTCTTGCCTCATGGAGATGGGATTGTTTTGACAAATGTGGCCAACTTTGGATATATATCATCAACAAGATAATATCTCATAATATAATCATTTACGTTGACAGAGTAATTAACTGGAGAAGCCAGACCTTTCGAAAGAAGAGTAAAAATAGAAGAGTATTCTATCACATTGATATCATTATAGGATCCAGGTAACTCAAAAAAAGCATGCTAAATCTATAGATCGTATGAAACCATCACCTCTACAATAATTGTTGGTTCATGGATGTTACTAGAGTGCATACATTTTCATGTTGTTGGACAATTCTTCCATTTCTAATGCGTGTAGTCAATGCTACCAAGCATCCTTGAAAACCCACGTCTTTCTCTGATTTGCAATAATCTAGCAATATATGCACTGTCTGGTGACATGAGGTACTCATCAAAATAAATTATTACTATAGTCGATACAATCTTTATAGACTTCCTATTGCAGTACTATAGCCGATACAATCTATATATATATATATATATATATATATACATGAACACGTTAATTAGGTCATCAATTTTGATTTTATATAATTAAGATTTATTTCAAAAAAAAATATATATATATATATATATAAATATAAATAAATAATAATTTTTATTTATGAACAAATGGACCCCAAATATAGACTCTTCGTGTGAAAACGAATCAAATGACTATAACCTAGGTCAAAAATTATAATAACTATATATATGTGTGTGTGTGTGTGTGTGTGCGCGCGCAATTGAACAGACAAATGTAAATATTATATATATATAGGGGACATATTTAAAGGAAATGACAACTGTCACTTTAGATTCACAAAGATTTTGGAAACGTGCACTTATAAAAAAAAATGTAAGGCAAATAACATGAACAACTGTCCATAAAATGCTTGGGCACCAAGTAACCTTGGCTATAAATAGCCAAGCAACAAGCACGACAGAGAGGAAGAAAGGAAAGGGGAGAGAGAGGGGAAAGAAGAGAGAGAAAAGGGGTCAAAATTTTGTTGACCTAAGAGATCGCGGTTGCGATCAAAATTTCGGGTAAAGTTTTTAGTTATTATTTAGTAAAATTTACTAGTTCGAGTTTCTTAAAGTTGATCCTCTTTAAATATTTTTGGATCAAATTTAAGTATCATTATTTTTTTGTTAGTTATTTTAGAAATTGTTTTAACTTAACTGAACTCTTATTATCTACTGTTTTTCTAAAAAATATATTATTTTTGTCATAGTACACGATATCAAGTAAAAGTCAAGACAAATGTAGTGTTTCTTTTATCTTTTACTATCATTGATGCATTTCATGCATATTTGGGGGTTTCATATCAAATCTATTTTTAATTATATAATGTAATATTATATCGCTATAATCATGGGGTCAAACTGGAGTTTTTAAATAAATCGTGGTCATGCACATATTTTATTTTTATTAAAACCCTAATTATCTTATGAAACCATGTTGCATAATAAATATTTTTTTATTATTAATATTTAATGTTTGATTTGTTATGGGGTTTGACTATGATATGACTTTATTTTGTAATTTTGATGAAATTATTATGAATGAATACAATCGAGAGCAGAGGGTTGGTAGATGCGTGATCCTTGCGAGCATACACAGGATTCCTACTAGTCCTTGGGTTCACTGGTTAGTAATATCGGTTGCCGTGGTAGCCTGTGTGGCACCGCATAATTCCCGGTATTGGTGTTTCTAAAAAAGTAAGAAGGGCATTGGGTTCTCTAGGGTGCAAGACCCCAAAGTTTTCTCCGGAGGTGGTTCATGTGTAAACCAGAAAATTGACGGATTGATATGATCGATATGTACTGAAATTTATTTATTTATTTGATTCATTATTTTGTCATATTCCTACATTTATCCATTATTTAATTATATTATGCATTTTTTTAAAACCTTAGTAGTCATTGATAAACGTTATCCTACTGAGTTGATGAGCTCATCCCTATCTAACATTTTTCAGATATATGAAGTCGGGCTGGAGGATAGGCTGAAAGGACCATGGATAGAATCTGCTATTATTATTTCTCTTTATGTAGTATCAAAAATATTTGAAATGATCATATGAGGATTATGTACTCGTATGTAAAATATAATAATACAAGGAAGGTTATCGTAAGTTCAGTGTAATTTTATTCATTACTCACGCCCGGGTATTTTTTTTAAAAGAAAAAAATTTCGGGGTGTGACAGAGTGGTATCAGAGCCTGGAATTAGGTCTTACATGGGAATTATATATATATAGACTAAATAGTGGGATTAATTTACTAATATTAAACATGTTTTACGGACATATTATTTTTTTATATCAACATAACTAACTTTTTATGATTATAGGTATGGCATCTTGGGATGATCTTTACATGACTCACAGTAACATGGGCTCCAAGGCGGCTAGTGAATACTGAACTCTTAGAGTTAATATAGAGGCCTACAATTTGATAGTCTGCGAAATTCAAGATGTATCCCAAAATTGGCAATTCATGTTGATCTCTGAACAGAAAAAGTTAGTACATCACAGACTGACTTCACAACTAAGGGTGCTCCGCCAAGCACTAAGTATTGAAAGGAACCCTAACCTGTACCAGGAAATTCTAAATGGATTGCCAATACAAGACATCCAGTGGCCACCTGCGGGGACTCATGAGGGACAGCAAATAGAATCCCCTAACCTAAATAATAACGAAGAGGATGACCCACAACCTAATGTAGCCCCTGCAGCCGTACCACCCGAAGCAAACCATCATGCAGATTTTGCGAGTTCTGCGAATTAATGTGTCTGTAAGGGGAGAGACATAAAACTTCTTGGTCCTTAACTCTACCGTCGGCTTTACTATTCTAAGAACTTTTGCCTGTAAATAGTAGTAACTCTTAGAATAGTATGAATATATGTATCATTACACGACTTAGAAGTGACTATCCTAGACTTTTGTTTTCTATGTGAATGACATCTAGGATAGGGAACCAAATGTATATTAGTTGCTAAATATAAAGTTGTTTTTCTTAATTTTTAGCTATGATCATAGTTTTAATGCAGCCATAGTATCACGGACTATGTGTTATAGGATGAAGGGAAATACATCTCAAGACCAATCAGAGATGCCTATCAATGACCAGTCCTCTCCGGCACCACAGGACACCATGAGCGGCATTTACCAATGTCTGAGAGAAGTGACCACCTTGGCACGCCAACAGGAAAAAAATAATAACTACACTACAATAACACAACCAATAGGTCGCTGAAACGCGAAAAATGATAATACTCAAAGAATTTCTGCAACAACGTCCCCCTACTTTCCAGGGAAATGCAGAGCCACTTGATGCAGAAAGGTGGCTTCGACAAGTGAAAAAGGTAATGGATGGCATGGATATCGCCACAGAATTACGAGTTACCTTAGCCTCTTATCTTTTTGAAGGCGACACTAATCACTGGTGGGATACAATCAAAAGAATGAGAAATATAGACCAAATGACGTAGACCACATTTGAGATAGAGTTCAATGATAAATATTTTCCACAGTCCATAAGGGATAAAATGTTCTCTAACTTCCTGGAGTTGCAACAACGTAACCTGACAGTCACACAGTATGAGTCCAAATTTGCTGAACTCGCTTGCTTTGCCATAGAATTAGTTTCCACTGATGCTAAGAAGGTCAAACGATGTGAACAAGGCCTTAAGCCTTCTATCCGAGGGTGCCTTGTAGCACATCGACTGAGGAACTATAAGAAACTAGTGGAAAGGGCTATGCTGGTAGAAAGAAATCTAAAGGATACCCCGAATATCAAAAGTCGTCAACAAGGCAAAGGAAGTCAGACAAGAAATGGTGGTAGCAGTAGTCACCAAAGAATGACCCCATATCGACGGCCAGGGCAAGATACCAATGAAAGGAGGAGTGCGAATCAGGGACAAAATTCTGAAAATTGGAACAAAGCATCCAATGATACGAAATGGTGTTTTAAGTGTGGGCAAACTAGACATTTTAAAAATTAGTGTCCCTTCACGTCCTCTCAAGGGTCAGCCAATCAGGGTTCTTATCAGCCATTCAATCAATCTCGTCCACAACAATGCCCTTACCCTACTCAGCCGGCAGGACCAACAACCCAAGTTGGACCTTCGCAATCGTTTCCAAATCAGGCACAATAAAAAAATCCAAGAAGTAGAACAACAGTTCCAGAAGGTCAACCTCAGATCTACACAATGGCTACACCAGATAATGATGCCGCTAACGAAGTAATTGAAGGTATCGTCCTTATTTATAATTCTTGGGCACGTATTTTATTTGATCCGGAGGCAACCCATTCTTTCATTTGTACTTCATATGTTGTTGCGTTAGGGTTAGAATTCGAATCTTTGGGTCGCACATTGTGTATAAACCTACCTACGAGAGATTTCTTTGAAACGGCTAGGGTATGTAGAAATTGCATAATCCGAATTGAGGAAAACGAGTTGGTTGTGGACCTAGTTGTCCTAGAAATAGTTGGATACGTCATAATTTTTGGAATGAACCTATTATCTTGCTATCATGCCATCATGGATTGTTATAGTAAAAAAATCAAATTTCGTCCGTTGGGAGATTGAGAGTTCAAATTCATAGGCAAGCGTCACTATTCATATCCGTTCTCCACAAGGAACAAAATTAGTTTGGAATTCCTTGCCAACTTAATTGGGAAAGAATTAAGTAAGATCATAGCTGATGTCATCTTGGTAGTATGTGACTTTCTTGACGTATTTCTTAAGGAATTATCGAGACCACCTCCACAAAGAGAAATAGAATTTATCATTGAAGTATATCTTGGTACGGAGCCAATATCTATTGCTCCTTACCGTATGGCACCATTAGAATTGAAAGAATTAAGAAAACAGTTTGATGAACTTCTTTCCCTAGGATTTATACGACCAAGTACGTCGTCTTTGGTTGCTCTTGTGCTCTTCGTAAAAAAGAAGGATAATACGCTGAGACTCTGTATTGACTATCGAAAGTTGAATCAAGTCATCATAAAGAACAAGTATCCTCTACCACGTATTGATGATCTATTTGATCAACTTAGGAGTTCTCGTTACTATTCCAAAATTGATCTTTGAATTGGATACCATTAATTGAGGATCAGAGAGGAGGATATCCCAAAAACAGCTTTCTGTACTCAATATGGACATTTTGAATTCTTGGTGATGCCCTTTGGACTTACAAATGCACTTGCAGCTTTCATGGACCTGATGCACCGGGTATTCTGACCCTATCTTGATTAGTTTGTAATCATCTTCATAGACGATATTATCATTTACTCAAAGTCACGTGAGGAGCATGTACAACATCTTCGTTAAGTGTTATTAACACTAAGGGAGCACAAGTTATATGCCAAGAAAAGTAAGTGTGAGTTCTGGATGAAAGAAGTCAAATTTCTTGGACGAGTAGTATCCGAAGAAGGAGTGACAGTGGATCCAGCTAAGGTTGAAGCAGTAATGAATTGAGACCGACCGAAGAACGCAACCGAAGTTTGAAGTTTTTTTAATTAGCAGAATACTATCAAAGATTTGTGGAAGGATTTTCCAGAATAGCTCTGCCCATGACCCGACTCATCCGAAAAGGAGAAAAGTTTGAGTGGACCAAAGAATGTGAACATGCATTTAATATCTTAAAGGAGAAATTGACCACGACACCTATCCTTACTATACCCGAAAGTGGTATCGGGTATGATGTTTACACAGATGCATCACTACAGGAACTTGAATGTGTATTGATGCAAAATAACAAGGAGGTTGCTTATGGATCAAGACAACTAAAAACTCATGAACGAAACTATTCCACCCACGATTTGGAACTCGCAGCTGTTGTTTTTGCTCTGAAGTTATGGCGTTGTTATTTTTATGGGAAAATTTTTCAGATTTTCTCGGATCACAAAAGTTTCAAGTATATATTCACTCAAAAAGACTTGAATCTTTAACAACGACGCTGGATAGAGTATCTTGAGGATTACGACTTCACACTTCAATACCATCTGGGAAAAGCTAACGTGGTAGCTAATGCATTGAGCAGAAAATCCCAAAGTGCAATAATCAACGTGATGAAGGACAAATGGCGATTGAGGGAGGCACTAGAAGACTTTGACATCTAGATGGGTATAGAAGAAGGTCAATCATGTTGTTTAATCTCGTTGCTCAACCTGTCCTCTGACAAAAAGTTGTTGAATTACAACATTCGGATTCCTACTTAGAATCCATTCACACCCAGCTGGAAGATGGGCATACGCTTGAAAATTGGTGGTTGCGAAAAGGAGAATTACTATATCAAGGAAGGCTGTGTGTACCTAATAATACCCAGGTGAAAGAAGAGATACTCAGGGAATGTCATCGCTCTAAGATTTTCCTACATCCCTGTAGCACGAAAATGTATCAAGATATGAAACGTCAATATTGGTGAAAAGGAATGAAGAAGGATATTGCTAAATTTATAGCTCGATGTGTCATATGCCAGCAAATAAAAGTGGAGCATCAGAAACCTGGTGGATTGTTATAATCCTTACCCATTCCAGAGTGGAAATGGGATCATATCACTATGGATTTCATGATTGGCTTGCCTAGAACTACAAATGGATACAATGCAGTATGGGTTATAGTGGATCGACTCACCAAATCGGCCCATTTCTTTGCCATGAAGAATAATGACACTCTAGCCACGTTAAGTCAACTTTATATACAGGAGATAGTAAGATTACATGGGATACCATTATCAATTGTGTCAGACCGAGATACTTGCTTTGTGGCTCAATTTTGGCAGAGTTTACAAAAAGTCATGGGAACCAAGTTGCATTTCAGTACTGTTTACCATCTTCAAACAAATGGCCAATCTGAAAGGGTGATCCAAATATTGTAAGATATGTTGCGAGCTTACGCTCTAGATTTCAAAGGTAGTTGGAATAAACATTTTTCACTGGTGGAATTTGTTTACAATAACAGCTATCAAAGCAGTATTGGCATGGCTCCGTATGAGGCTCTGTTCGAACGACCTTGTAGATTACCTCTATGTTGGGCCAAAGCTGGCGAAAGCATTTTGTTTGGTCCAAAAATTGTCCGAGAAACCACTGAAAAGATCCAAGTAGTTCGGGATAGGCTACGCACGGCTCAAAGTTGACAAAAGAGCTATGTATATCAAAGGAGAAGGCACTTGAAATTTCAAGTGGGTGATTATGTATTCTTGAAGGTTCCCCTAGGAAAGGAATATCTGGATTTGGGAAAAATGGTAAGTTGGCTCCCAGATATATTGGACCCTTCGAGGTAACACAATGCATTAGAAATGTAGCTAAACGGCTTGCCTTGCCAGCCCAATTATCAGGAATACATGATGTGTTTCATGTATCCATGTTAAGGAAATGTGACCTAGATGCGTCTCACGTCATCGACTGGAAAGATGTCCGAATTCAAGAAAATGAAACGTACGAAGAGCAACCTGTGCAAATTCTCGACACAAAGGAACAGGTATTGCGTAACAAGGTCATATCACTCATAAAAGTGTTATGGCAACATCATAGTGTGGAAGGAGTCACGTGGGAACTGGAAGCAGATATGCGTACAAGATATCCCTATCTTTTTAATGCTCAAGGTTAGTATCGAATTTCGGGGACGAAATTCTTTTTAAGGGAGATAGATTGTGATGATCTATATATATATATATATATATATAATCATGAATACGTTAATTAGGTCATCAATTTTGATTTTATATAATTGAGATTTATTTCAAATATATATATAAAAAAATAAATAATAATTTTTTTTTATGAACAAATGGACCTCAAATATAGACTCTTCGTGTAAAAACGAATCAAATGATTATAACCTAGGTCAAAAATTATAATAATTATATGTGTGTGTGTGTGTGTGTGAACGAGCAAATGTAAATATTATATATATAGGGGACATATCTAAGGGAAATGACAACTCTCACTTTAGATTCACAAAGATTTTTGAAACGTGCACTTATAAAAAAAATATAAGACAAATAACATGAACAAGTGTCCATAAAATGCTTGGGCACCAAGTAACCTTGATTATAAATAGTCAAGCCAAGCCAAGCAACAAGCATGGCAGATAGGAAGAAAGGAAATGGGAGAGAGAGGGGAAGGAAAAAAGAGGAAAGAGAGAAAAGGAGTCAAAATTTTGTTGACCTAATAGATCGCGGTTACGATCAAAATTTTGGGTAAAGTTTTTAGTTATTATTTAGTAAAATTTATTAGTTCGAGTTTCTTAAAGTTGATCCTCATTAAATATTTTTAAATCAAATTTAAGTATCATTATTTTTTTGTTAGTTATTTTAGAAATTATTTTAACTTAAGTGAGCTCTTATTATCTACTGTTATTCTAAAAAATATTATTTTTGTTATTTTATCGCAGTACACGATATCAAGTAGAAGTCAAGACAAATGTAGGATTTCTTTTATCTTTTACTATCATTGATTCATTTCATGTATATTTGGGGGTTTCATATCAAATCTATTTTTAATTATTTAATGTAATATTATATCGTTATAATCATGGGGTCAAACTGAAAATTTTAAATAAATCGTGGTCATGCACATATTATATTTTTATTGAAATCCTAATTATCTTATGAAACCATGTTGCATAATAAATATTTTTTTATTATTAATATTTAATGTTTGATTTATTTTGGGGTCTGACTACGATATGACTTTATTTTGTGATTTTGATGAAATTACTATGAATGCGCACATAATCGAAGGCAGAGGGTTAGTAGATGTGTGATCCTTGCGAGGATTCACAGAATTTTTACTAGTCCTTGGGTTCACTGGTTAGAAATATCGGTTGTCGTGGTAGCCTGTGTGACACCACATAATTCTCAATATTGGTGTTTCCAAAAAAGCAAGAAGAGCATTGGGTTCCCTATAGTGCAAGACCTCAAAGTTTTCTCCGGAAGCGGTTCATACGTAAACCAGAAAATTAACAGATTGATATAATCGATATGTGCTGAAATTTATTTATTTATTTGATTCATTACTTTGTCATATTCCTGCATTTATCCGTTATTTAATTATATTATGCATTATTTTAAAACTTTGGTAGCCATTGATAAACGTTATCATACTGAGCTAGTGAACTCATCCCTATCTAACATTTTTTAGATATATGAAGTCGGGCCAGATGATAGTCTGAAAGGACCATGGATAGAATCTGCTATTATTATTTCTCTTTATGTAGTATCAAAAATATTTGAAATGATCATATCAGGATTATGTACTCGTATGCAGAATATAATAATAGAAAGAAGGTTATCGTAAGTTTGGTGTAATTTTATTCCTTACTCACGCCTGGATATTTTTTTTAAAAGAAAAAAATTTCGGGGTGTGAGAGGTGTTTTATCCGATCCTCACATAATCATCAATAGCATCTATTGTAACTCTATAGACAAGCATTCTTATAGCGGCAATCATCTTTTAAAGGGAAGATAAAATCAATATTCCCAAGAACATCCCTTTTTTGAACAAAATATGGATCATAAGCTTTCACCATGGATAGAATACAAATGAAAAGAGATCGATTCATTCAAAACCTCATCTGAAATAAATTTGGGGATAAGAAGAAGATTTAGCAAAATAATCACGATAAAGTCACTTGTGCCTTGAACTCTATTGCGGAAAGTAACATAATGACATTGAATAGAATTACAGCGTATTGCAAAGCTGTTCTTGGTACTGAGTTTCTCCATTGCCATAGTAACAACCGCTAACATCTTCAATTCATCATCGGAGTCAAAATCGTTTAAAATCATTTTCAATGCAGGATGATGAGCCATAATAAAGAAATAATGTATGAGTGTAATGACAGTAAACAAATTTGAGATATTTATATCTATACGACTAATAAAGTACTTTAACATGAAAAATTTTTGATTTACTATTTTATCCTTATAAAAAAACTATAAAGACTAACATGTCTTTTTGTATTTAAATATACAAATTATCATTATATCCCTTTGTATTTAAATGACAAACTAATTTCTAATATATAATGCAAATCTCTCTATTTTTGCAAAAAATTTAAATGGTCATCTTATACTTAACATGATATATAAAAATAATATTATTTTTTTTTTCAAAATTTCAATATTAATACACGTTGACAATTCTATTAATATAATATCATCTCCAATGCCCAAAAATGGATATATTTATATTATCTGTCCATTCACAATCAAAATAATTTGATAAAAAATTATTAATGGGCAAAGTAAAAATAAGAAAGAAAAAATCGAGAAAAGAAAAATCTATAAACCTTACTACTTAGTAATTCAAATGAAAGGATCATAGAAAATGAGTTCATTGAATGTTTATAGTTATGAGGAGAATACAAACAATTTAAGTATGATAAATATGAAATAATATCTAATGTAACTACATAATTAAATTTTTTTTATGTATTTTATTAAATGTTTTAACAAAAAAATTTACGTGAAATGCATGTTGTGCATTGCTAGTGACAATAAGTGGAAGAATGTCATATTTATACATTTTAAAAAATTTGAGCTTTGTAAAATTTAAAAAAAAAATTATAATATGGCACAACAAGTCATCACTATGACAGCGATGTATCCAGCCACGTAACATTTTAAAATTATATTATTAAAAGTTTGTTAAAAAATAAGAAGTGATTGAAGAACGTAGTTAAAGTGATTTTTTAAATATAATTAATTAAAATATAATATAATATTTAAATATATTTTAACTTGGAGTTACCCTTAACCCTCTTTAACCTAGTAGCCAAACACACCCATCAACCTGTTTCCATTCTCTCGTTGGTATTATTTCCAAGAGAACGCGAGAAAGTGTTATCTTGGACTGGGACAGTAAAGAAGCAGACAGACGAAGAGATGGACAGAGAATGGGGTTCGAAGCCCGGTAGCGGAGGCGCCGCCTCCGCCCAGAACGAAGCCATCGACCGCCGTGAACGGTTGCGGAGACTCGCCCTCGAAACCATCGATCTCGCCAAAGATCCCTATTTCATGCGCAACCATCTCGGCAGGTCCAATTACCTCTCTCTCTCGCTCTCTCTCTCTCTCTCTCTATATATATATATATATATATGTGTTTGTGTGTGTGTGTGTTTAAATGATTAGTTGAATTTGATTTTGTTGTGAAAATTGGGATATTGAAGTTATGAGTGCAAGCTTTGTTTGACACTGCACAACAATGAGGGGAATTACTTGGCCCATACACAGGGGAAGCGGCACCAGACGAACTTGGCCAAGAGAGCTGCTCGCGAGGCCAAGGAAGCACCAGCTCAGCCTCAGCCTCACAAGCGAAAAGTCACTCTCCGAAAATCAGGTAAAATAATTGGGTTCTAACAATAATAGAAAGGACTTATTATGTTGTTATTGTTCAATTGGATACCTAATTTATGGTTCAAATATGTTGATCATGGGTTGTGAGTGATTGGATGCTCACTTCCTAATTTGCATGTCGTAAATTTTATTTTCTGGTGGTTTGCAGTGAAAATTGGTAGGCCTGGTTACCGAGTGACAAAGCAGTTTGATCCAGAGACAAAGCAGAGGTCTCTTCTCTTCCAGGTCTGTACTCTGGATCTTGTTCTTTGCAGTAGAAATGTGTATCAAGTCATTTTCTTGTTATTAGAAGTACTAGGCATGTGAAGGCAAGTTCTTCATGGTGCTAATTTTAGAGAATTTGCATCTCTTTAAGCTGCTAAATAGATTGTCATACCCTCGGATACAAGGAAAAAGGGGTTTGATACCTTTAAAATGAGTTGGGAGAGAAACAAGCCATGTTAGCTAAACCCGATGAACTTATCTTCATGGACTAAACTAAATCACCTAACGCATGACTCAATGACTTGATTTCTGATATGAAATGGGTTGCATTGACTCACCATTACAGACATCGTAATGCAATGAATTATCTAGAAATTGTAGTTCCTAGCACTTGAAACAACCTACTCAAACACAAACATACAAAAAGCCATTCAGGGATAGTTAATCATCGAATTCCACTACTGGATAAGTTAGTGAAAGAATAGTAATGGCATCAGAAAAGGCTCAATGAAAGGCATAAAAAATGACTTGGCCAGTGTGTTTTGAGAATCTCCATATTGAAGGAGAGTTGAGGAATGTTGAAGTGATTGAAGGAATGGGCATGGTTCATGGATCTTATGGCCACTTATTCAAGACCTCAAAAATCAGCTGAGTCGTTTTAACTGTTTTCCAAGGTAAAGAAGGTAGTAAAAAAACTTTTGAGTGGGAGGACGGTCTCTTTCAGTTAATGATCACAGCTTCAGAGGATCTTGTTGGTCATTCTTCTTCTTTGTCTTTTGTCAATGTGAATTTTGTCCAAAAAAAAAGAAGGAAGAAGTGTAGCAAAGAGCGGGGCTTTCAATATGTAGACATCAAATATAAAAGACGAACATGTCTAGGAAAAGAGCACAGATACAAGTTAACATGTAGTAGTTTCTCTTTTTCTTCCCCCTTTCCTCTCCGTCTGGTTGACTTTGATTCTATTGCAGATTGAATATCCTGAGATTGAAGACAATACTAAGCCGAGGCATCGTTTTATGTCATCTTTTGAGCAGGTGTGCTATGCTATTATCAAAGTCTCATGCTCAAGTACACTTTTATAGACTAGTGATTGTTTGTTGTTCCAGACTAGTATTGTTTGTTGTTCCTCTACCTCTAAATGGTCTTCTACTTTATTTGGACTTGTAGAGAATTAAATTCAAATTGCTTCTTTACTTTCTTCCGATAGCCTGGTATCCTAATCTTCAAGTGTTTTACTTGTTCATTTGCAGAAAGTCCAATCCTTTGATAAAAGATACCAGTTTCTTATGTTTGCGGCTGAACCGTACGAAATCATCTCTTTTAAGGTAATTTGGTCATTCAGTTACTGCTAAACTCTCTCTGTGTGCGTATATGTAAGGTTGGAATTGGTAATTAATGAGATGTGACCGTGCACATGTATATTTCAGGTTCCAAGTACGGAAATTGACAAATCAACTTCCAAGTTCTTCTCTCATTGGGATCCAGACTCAAAAATGTTTACGGTTGGTCTACTTAACCTTCTCCCCCTATGACTTCCGAAATAACTACGTATATATGTACTTAGATGCTATTGTGCTCAAAACCTAGATTAGTTTGTTTCATTGTCATCGTGAGCCAAAGTACTCCACTGTGGGGGTTTTTTTTGGTGTGTGTATTGGGTGGGGGGTGGCCTGGTCTGGATAGTTCACTTGCACAGTGTGGGCCTGGAAGTTTGTTGTAATCCCCAAAAATTGTTCAGCGAATTTGGTGGCTGGTTCTTGGTCTTCATTCCTGGCTAACATGAATTAAACGTTACTGACTTTAACGAATTTTACCTAAACCGCCTACTATCTGTTTTGGGCTGGATCAATCTACCTCCCCTGGCATAATCTGTATTGTATGGTTTAAAAATAAGTTTTTAATTATTGTTGCTGTTACAATTATGTGGTGGTGTTTTTATTTGTGAATTTGATCTGACCTAGTTCTATCATCTATGGGATGAATCAATGTGCAGTTGCAGTTATACTTCAAATCTAAGCCACCGGAGACAAAGCAAGCCCAACCCACTGCTGCAGCCAATGGAACAGCAGCACCTGGTGTCCCACCCAGGCCTTTGCCCCCACCACCCCAAGCTCCACCTCCGCCACAAGGAATTCAAATGGGTAATCCTCCTAGAGGCCCTCCACCATCTGTGCCTGGGTCTTTGCCACCACCCCCTCCTCCAATGGCAAATGGACCTAGGCCCATGCCTCCAGGTGGAAACCTACCTGCCCCACCGCCACCCTCAGTGGGCGGTGGTTCAATGGCTAATTTTACTCCTGGGGCACAGATGGCAAGACCTCCAATGCCGCCTCTGCCAGTATTTCCAGGCCAACAGATGCAGGGGCATGGGGTTCGGCCACCGCCACCCCCTTCCAACATGGGATAATAGGTATTTTTGCCGTGCACTCTACATCATCAAGCCGATATGTGATAGAACTTTACAGCAAAACAAAACATTCAAGGTCAGAGGTCTTGTTCTTGATTAAATGGGAAAATGGAGCTGATTAGTAAAGCTTAAGCACTCGATTCTCGCCTTATTTTTTCATCCTCTTACTTTATTCCCTCTAAACAGTTGTCCCTTGTTTGGTGCTGAAGTTGCCATTGGCTGTAGAAAACCTATAAGATAATGTCTGTATTTCATGTTTGGGATACCTCTCCGTGCAATGTTTTACATTTTTAATGTTAGAGAGCATCTTTTTTTTAATATGGAGAGCATTTTTGATAAAAAGTAAAAACACAAAATGAATTTTTTTAGTAACTCCAATATAGTTCTCTACTTTAGTAGAAAAATAGCTTCTATAGTTATTATTATTATTTTTATTAAAAAAGCATTCATATTATCTCTATAGTTATCACCCTCATCATTTGGAGGCTAACCATCTAAACAATCTTAAAAAGATTGAATATTATAGCAATAGGGGACACTCATCAGCAATCTTTGTTTCTTTTATAGGGGAGAGGTGGAGTTTCAACTCGCGACCTAACAGTTCAACGGTGGGCTGCAATAGTCATTAGGCTAACCGTTAATTCTCGAAGAGTCAAATTAGACTATTTTATCTAGTCTAAATAGAGTCTATTGTAGATAAATTTTTTGTGGTCGACTCTCCAAAATAGAGGGTTTAGTGAAAATAGAGAGCTTGTTGCTCTTTTTCTTGTTCCGTGGTTGACAAACCACTTCGAGAAGGCGACTGGACTGGAGTGTTTTCATCAAATGATGCATGTGGGCTGAGCCATTCCCATCCCAAGTGGTGGCCCAATTCCGCCTCTGACCGTCCGTCACGTCTCGTCTTGATTTGGCTATACTTGTAAGTAGCCAGTCATGTTAGATCTACATGCAAATATATTAATGAATTGTCTACATAATAAAATGTATGTAAATCACTTTCGCAAAAATAATAATCAAACATGCTTTTACATTTTTATTTGAAAAAAAAAAAAAACCATAGCCATCGGTTCATAAGCTTTTCCAACCAAATGTATGCCATAGGCGCCCACAGAAGCGACTATCCAGTGCAAGGACGGGAAGAGATGGTGGAGATGTACCCGGGTACCAATGTATCCATACAACTCCTCCCGGTTTTTTTTTTCTTCAAATAATATTATTTAGATCTAAAAAATTAATCTAATTTATAAATTTAATGATATAATTACATTAACCATTAACCATTAGATTGACACCAAATTCTATTACTTGATGAGACTCACTGTCAATTTAAAAATTATGGTGAATTAAGTCAACAAATCAAATTAACAATAAAAGTCAAAAGAAAAAAAAATTGTCAAAAAAAAAAAAAAAAAAGCACGTAAGGATCAACTTTTCATTTTGGTGCATTATTTTAATTATTTGAAAAACAAAAATATTTCAACTTATTTTAAAACGTTTCTACTTGTTTCGAAAAACAAAATAATGACAAATAAAAAACTTGAAAATTATTTTTTTTAAACATTGGTCAAAATATACCCAAGTACCTTGAAACACATTAAAACATTCCAAAACAATTTTATAAATACATCAAATCATGGAACACCTTTTTTATTAGAATTTCAATTTTATCCTGATTTATTTTAATCTTCTTGAAAACGAAAACGAAACCAAATTTTATTCCTTAGGTGCATGTGGTGATGAAGCCATTTAGAATAACCTGAAAAGACAAACTAAAAGTGAAAAAGAAACACTATTAGACAACATATTTTCAATGGGTTCCAACAAGCTGAAAACAGTTTCTTGTACCCTACAATACATACATCACCAAATATGCTGCTTTTTTTTTTTTTTTTTCCGCCAAGTAAACATCATAAAAGAATTCCGTCTGGCTGTTCTTGAGATGTCTTAACCATCTTGTTTGGCATGGGAAGGGGAAAAAATGGAAACTCTCACCAGAGGCAAAGTAAGCTTTCTGAGGCGTTTTTTTAACTTGCTACAGTGTTGGGGGAAACACCTTCTGAATAAATTCTAAAAAGCGCTGGGAGTAAAATGTTGGATCCACGGCAGAGATGGACAGAGAATCAAATTGAATCGATTTATATGCATGTTCAATCTTCTTACTTATGTTGTAGTCCTGCAATATGTCGATCATACCCAGGTACAATACAACGTCGTATACCTCGTTAAACATTGTCGTTTTCTCCTTGCCTGGAATATGCTCTGCTCTTGCTGGCATGTTCACTCCAAGCTGGATCTGGAGTCTGCTTAACCAGACAAAAGTAAAACCAAATTCTAATTATTGTCATATAATATAAACCGTCTGCATTTTTTTTTCCCACTTTTGGGGCAATTTTTTCTTGAATTTTCAATGGAGTGATGCTTCATTTAGTGTTTGCTTCTGAATATTTCTTTCTGTGCAGATTGATCAAGTTCATCTTCCACATGTTTGCATTAGCTATTCAACTTTTAGAGCATTCTCCATTTCTCCAAGGGGTTAAGCTTCTATTATCTAAGCTTTTCTCTAATGCAACTGTTTTAATCCTAAAATACAGGCAGAGTAAATGGCAACATGAAAGTAATCTTCTTGGAGTTTTAATGATCACACCTTGCTGTACCAGGAAGAAGGAGATCCACTTCCTTATCACCAGTTGCAGATGATGTTCGCAGTCGGCTACCTCTGATATGGGGTCCCACAACAACACTGTTGTCATCACTACCACGAGGGATCAAAACAAGGCCTTCTGGAGAGATTTCATCCTCCATAGATTCTGTGATCAACTTATAACAGTTAAAACTTAGACAACAATCACCAAGTAGACACCAGGTAAGTAACACAAATCGCATGGAATCTTAAATACAGATTGGATATCAGCAATTACCAAATCTTAGTGATTCGTCCTACATTACAATATTCCTAAAGAAAATGATATTTCCTTGTGAGCTAGCAATTGACCCAAGGTCCAAAACCATTGACGAGAACCAACTGATCAAGGTCAAGCACTGTTTTCTGATTAATAATCATCGCCAAGTGTATGTTGTGGTGTAGGTCTTTTAGACAGCCAATACAAGGCAATATCAGCATAACAGTAATCAGAGGATTCATCATGACCACCAATTCACAAGTAACCCCTGTATTATGTAAAGATAGCTGCGTAGGATTGCATTGGATAAAGTATAAACTGCCCAAAACAATCATTCCATTCCAACTACAGGGCATGACAATATTGGAAATGGACTACTGCATATATAGATTAGTCATATGAAGCTGGATTCCTTCAATTTCTGTCTAATTCACTTTGTAGAACAAGTAATAATTTTTCTGTCTTAAATTTTTCCCATCGTTAAATTGCTGTTTCTGCAATATCATTCTTTAGTAGACACCATTTAAATTGTTACCATCTAAAGACCACATTCATACCAAACAATACATGTGTTATAAAACATAAAAGTCAGAAAGTGTTGATGAAGGCTCGAGCGAATGACCAACAAAAAAGGTAATTAAATATGGAGCTGACCTTCTTCTGCAACGATTCCTAACCCATCTGTTAAACTTCGATTGTAAGACATGCGAGATTTCAGGTGTTGGGGAGCCCGATAATGAACACCTAGCAAAAGGCTGTAATCCATGATGTGCTGTTCTTCTAGAAATTTACTATCAGTTTCGATCTGCCTGCCAAAGGTAGATGTAATAAGAAAGTAAAACACCATCCAATAAACAGCAATTTTGCTTATAAATATAAGCTGTAAATAACAAATCAGTTTTTGTTCTCTCTCTTCATCTTGATGTGTCTGTCGTGCTTTTGATTAGTATTTTCCTTTGCAGTCTCTTAGAATTAATAATTTTTTTTTTTTTGGGGGGGGAGGGAGAGGAGAGGGGAGACTTGAACCATTGCCATCAAGAAGGCAAAATCTTCACAAGGTAAGGAATACCATTGGACCAAAGGCTCGTTGCAGTCTCTTAGAATCAGGGTTCAAAGTATCGGTATCGGCCATCAACTCGGAGGGTGCTGATACACATCGGTCGCGGCGTGGTATCGGCCGATACGCTCAAAACGCAAGATAGAAACTCCAAAAAAATTATAGAAAATTCTAAAAAAATAGACATTATCATTTATGCATCACATATTCACAATACATCTAAAAACACATTAAACATAATTAAAATGAAACATAAAATCGCGAGCGAAAATAATTATCATTATCAATGTTCAATGTAGACATTTAGGAACATATTGAGCCATAATCATTGCCACATTGAACGACGATGAGGCTCAAAATCATCGTTATTGTCTCTAGAATAATACAAATTAGGGTACTGTCCACCATAAGAATAAAAGTACAAGTGTGAATACGGGTCTGATTGGGTTGGTTGAGTCGATTGACTAGATGACCCATAATTAGAGTAGTGTGACTGTGGAAGTTATACTGGCTGGTTCCCATACTGATAGTATCCAAAACCATAATATTCACGACCACTACTAGCAGAAGACTGATCATATCCATAAAAGTTGACACTATCTGATATCGTGTTAGAAGATCCATCATGATGTCTCCTTGGAACACGATCATAATAGCCACCGATACTAGTACTAGTAGATCTCTCAAGATGCGTAGGGCGATGGCCATAATGCCCAGCACTATTAGTACTAGTAAACCTCGGAAACTGCAAAAGGATACCATATCCATATGATCCATGTGCATAGCTAAATTCTATACCACTACTTTGATGATGTCCGTAAGGCATGTATCCTTCATATGATGTCAATCCCAAACTCTGCATATGATCATCAATATCTTGTCGACCAAGTGAATGATGGTAGCGTCTATGGGAATAATCATCACCAATGAAAGAGTTTAAATTCCTCCGTTGTTTCATTGCCCCTGGTCTATATCCATGGTCTGTATCCTATGTGGCATAATAATTGTCTTGCCCCTGTGCCCATGACATACCGTCAGGTAGCTGAGTATCACCACCATCTCCAGTAGTCCCTCCACCACCATTCTTGTTGCTCTCATCATTATCTCCACCATGATTACTAGCATCATCATCATCAGTACTACTACTATCACCATCACCACCACCACCACCATAAGTATCAGCAACATGATCATCATTATCATCATCAGAAGAAGAATCACTAGAAGTGACAAAAATTTTCATAGCCTTTTTACCCTTATTGGTTGGCCTCGTATCTTTTTCCAGATCTTCTGGTAGTGGCATAATTGCTAGATGTTGGTGCCGTATTAGTGTCACCTTCATCAACTACATCTCTTCCACTTCCACCATCTTCAATGTCACGAATACCTTCATCCAGCCAACCTAAGTTATCAGGTGGTAAAATTGATTCCTCCCCTTCTCTTATCCACTCATCTAATATATCATCATCATTAAAATTGTAGTTCAGATCAATTGGATTACAAAAATCATCATTTTCACGCTAATATGTCAAATTTTTAACTCGCAACCGCACTCGGCCGATACTTTGAACCCTGCTTAGAATTAATATCAATAAAGATTTCTAGATAAAATATTGTTCTCTTCTTATTATTGTTTTTTCATGACTTTGGTAGCAGACATTGACAAGATGAAGATGAGTATTCAATATCTACCGAAATTTAAGTTCCATTTCCATATGTTCCCTAAATGTCCATATGTATAATTGCTTATAAAACCTCAAAGATTTCAGGCTTAGGACGATTTCTTTGAAGACTAAATAATGGCACCTTTTGGAAATCAGAGAGGAACATTCACTCTTGGTTTACTGTTCTTATTACCATATATTGGTCAAGTTGTTTACAGCGATAAACCATATATGGTTCATTGCACCAGAGTGGTTCCATAAGGAGATGCAGACAATAGAATGATGTTAACCGACAATAGTCATGACACAATGCTACTTTTTTGACTGTTTCTTCTCTTCAAGCAATATCCTCAGAAGATGATGTAGATGGACAGCACTGCTCTATATTTGAAGGACATTCAAGACCTCCATCAATAAGGAGCCCATCTGGAATGGGAGGCATTGTATCCGAATCCCAAAATCTTTGTTCCTCCCAAAAAGAAACCACTATTTCTGTCTTCCCAAAAACTAGAACAACAGAACATTCCGAGCAGAACAAAGGATACAATCCTAACCCTTAGAATGCATTAATTACACCTATGATGAAAGCTCGCACAGTCATACCATTAAATGGTCAATCCTAACCCTTATTATATCTAGCACCAACTAACCAAATTGAAATAATTCTTGATAGACCACAGCAAATCATACTCCGAATTATGCCAGAATTCAACTTCAGAATTGGGATTGGGGCTCACAACCATCCTCCAGGAAAAGCCTAATTATATACTAACTTGCACACTTCATGAACCATCACTAGTGAGTAAGGCAAAGGATTCCTGGGAAGTTGAAGGTTGCCATCGAGTCAAAGAAGCTTTCTGGGGATGGGAGTAGGCATTTGTAGCAGCCAGAAGTGTCTCACTAGCCAAAAATGTGATCCTTAGAGACATCATACTCTGAGTCTGAGTTGAGGCTTGACAAGATCAATGCAACCTCCTGCTATCTCCGCTGAATCTCCAAATCTTCACTCAGTAGTTGATACAACATAAGTTCCTCTCACAATTCTTTCAAAGTGCCATAGTGTCTAGCCAAATATTTATTGCCTTGCTTAGTAGTAAACATACACTCAAAAAGTTCATAAATCTGGGACACATTATGTTCTTGTGAGTACATCTCCTCAAGAGAGTCTCATATCTTCTTGGTTGTATCAAAAAGTTGAACATTAGGGGCCATAAAAGGTTCCATAATAAGCCACAACCAAGTCATTACCAAGGAATTTTGACTCCACTGGTCTTCAGAATCTTTGGAGGTCTGAGGAGGACTGTCTGTAAAATATTTCACTTTCTTCTTAACATGCAAAAAACAAAATTAATGGCATGGGACAATGAATAATAGGTCGTTCGTTCCCTCACTCTCTCACATGCACATTACAATCTTCTTTAGAACCACTTCTTGATATATTTGTTTGTCCATCCAGTTCCGCAGTTAATATCAAATGTATAATACTTTGTACAAATAAATACATGTGTGCCGTGTTTTTCATACAATTGTTTATAATTCTTTTGATATATATTGTGATGTCAAACTTGCTCACCAACTTTTTTTCATGAAATTCCAAGCTTTGATATTATTGATCCCCCCTCGTTGCACAAGTTTTCTTTATGGTGTTAAGGTTTAATTAGAATAAATGTTTTAGGGAAGCTTCCAGTTCATCCGGCTACACTAAATTTAAACTGTTTCAGTTGAGCCTGTATACTTCATCCAAGGTCTACTAGTTCAGTGGCATAGACCAGCTTTTGTCCAAATGTAACAACTTGAACAACTGTATTTGATCAGCAAAATAAAATTAAACTGCCATAAAAACTCTTGGAATCTCCATGATTTTTTGGCCAAATGATATGCAATGAAAGAGCTTTAGTGCTTTAACATTACCGGACTGGTAGTCCACAAGAAAGTAATAGCTGATGAAGTACCACTTACTTTAATAGAGCCTCACGCCAAGAAGGTTCCAAATAAAAGCAATAGTTAAGATCCAGATCTTTAAGTATTGTGTTCTCATCAATTTCAACCTTATCTGCAGAACGTCCTAGAGAGGAGCCTTTCAAATCAAATCTTCGATGGATCCTTACTTCAGTGCAGAACATATTGCCCATTACTACAAAACTAAACTGCAGATGGAAAAAAATTGTAAGCAGGAATTATTACACCCATATAATCTTCTTGTGTCCATCAAGCACTTCACTTTCTTGTCAGTTTGTTTCATGAAAAAAATTTGGTAACAAATCACCCGACTTGTAGAATTTTAAAGAAAAGGTGAAAGGAACCAATTACATGTATCAAGTTAGCTATTATCATAAATAGAATGAAAATCGATTGCTATACGGTTATAATTGCACATTTTATCACCTTCTGGCCACTTGAAGGTTTTATCCTGTGAAGACCAAAAAATTTAGTAATGAGTGTGTTCTCATACATCCGCACATGATGGTGATAGTCCGGAAGCATCTCCAGAAGAACCTATACATAATTACACTGGTCATTAGAACCTCAGCATCTTGAGTCACTTAAAATGATTTCTTTTCTGAAGCAATTGAGCTTGATTGAGAGATGTAATGGACAGTTACATGTCCAAAAATGAATGCTAAGCATAATTTATAGAGGATGAACTAACATGAAACAAGAAAAGCTGATAACTAATGTTAGTCCTATGACATACTTGAACGCTGAATAGTAGTCAGTGGTATAAGGAACAGAGTTTGTTTGTCTCTCTGGGCTACACGTAGAACATATAGAAGAAATACAGTTGCGATATTTATTCCTGAAAACTGATGCAGGAGGGATAGAAAAGAAAAAACAAAACGTTCCCCAGCCCCTAGAATATCATAGAACAAAAGAGCAATTTTGCCAGACGGAGTAACATGCTGAACTCATTAGTAATCGGTTAGGTTCTGGCCAATTGATTTCTTTTGTTTGCTGAGACTTCCTGCTCTTTTTCATAATCCGTACTAGAGGTCATCGGTTTGTTCAGTGGTACAGTCTGCATAAGCGGCACCACACAAGGCAATGGCCTTTTTTGTAAATTATCCATGATATTCCTTTGCAGTTGCATTGTATTCTATCGTCTTTGCCACGTTATGTTTTCTGAACACAGCCACATAAAGACCATGGTAGTTTAATTCCTCCTCAAGTTCTTGCCAGGTCAGTGTTGAACCCAACATTCGGGTTACCTTCTGCATATTTACCCAAAGTTTGAATGTGGGAAAAATTACAGGTTTGAGTCAATTTAAAGTGTACGTGTGGATGCTTATGGAAATTACAAATAGTCAAGGATGGGTATGAAAGGTTATAAAATTCAACTAATCAGACATCAAAGAATTTTTGAAACAACTGATAGAAGCAATAGTATTTTTTATGAAAACTAATGACTCAGAAGTCTTTTGCCTTGCTAGGGTCAAGGGTATTTTTGTTCTTTGACGACGTAAAATTTGGAGGGAAAATACTTTTTATGCCAATCCATGAAAAATGTGTGTCTCGTACACACTGTCAAATCCGAGGAAATAATGAATTTATCCTAGTGCCATACCTTGGAATAGTCATGCTTGATCCATATTGAGATAGGTCAAGGTTTCAAAAACAGGGGGGAATAAACAAAGAATATAAAAGAAAGAACTGAAACACGTGTCAATTTGCAAGATCAAAATTTAGATCGAACACCTTCACTTCAGCTTCTCGGAGCGTTTTAATCATGAAACGGTCATCTTGAGACAGGAAAAAGACACTACCACTTTTCCCAGGAGAAGATAGTTCCCTAAGAGCATCATTTCCACAGATAGACATCATATAATCAGCGGCATTAATCTTAAACAGCTCCCTCAAGTTCCTACAATATAAGTAAATCAACCTTTTTGAGTTCTGAGAAGAAAGCAAGTTAGAAGAAATACCAAATAAAAATCATTCTCAATCATAAAACTATGGACTTTAATGATGGCTTCCCAGAGAGAGAGAGAGAGAGAGAGAGAGAGTAGAAATACAAAATTTTCCAACTAGCCCAAGACCAGGGATCAAACTAACCCAAAACATGGAAATGTTTCGTGTTTTGAAAACGTTTCGACCGTTTCGGAAACATAATGAAAAAATAAAATTAAAAATTATTTTTCTTAAATTTTGATCGAAATATATCAAAGTAATTTAAAATATCTTGAAACATTCCAAAACAATTGTGCAAACACATTGAAATATTATAAAACATCTTAAAACATTATGAATACCTCGAAATATTAGAATTTTTATTCCATCACTAATTCGTTTCGTTCTCCTCATAGACGAAAACGTTTCGGACGCTTTGACCATTTCACAACGATATTTTGATCCTTGTCCAAGACCCAAACACAGATAATTCTCACTGGGGGGTGCAACTTGGGTTGGGCAACCCGATTTCAACCCGAAAAAATTAGGACCTGGGCAAGAGTTTTTAATACTTAGGTTGGGCTTGGGTCAAAAAATTCCAACCCGAATTCAATTTGGGTTGGGCTCGGGTTAAGGCCTTGGGTTCACAAATTCAACCCGAACCCGACAAATTTAAAAAAAATTTATAAATATATATATTCATTTTTGGTCTAATATTTGAAATATTACACACAGACCCCCTAAAATTTATACACGCGTAACACTTAGACTCCTACTGTAAATATATCCGTTAATAAATTACATCTAGACACCCTAAAATTTGTAAATATATATTTTATTATTAATTATTTAAAATTATATCATATCTTACGATACACGATACAATACGATACACCATTTTTAAAAATCGATACACCTTCTAATTCACGATTTGACAACTATGTTCACGATCACTGTTCATGTTTATTATTCACGTATACTATTCACAACCCCCTAAACAACCCCTGTTTTCAGTATTTCCTCATTCCTTAGCCGCTTCCAACTTTGTCCTACATCACCAAGACACATATCCATTTGGTCAAGGTAGCTAGATGTTGAGCATCCTCCACGATTTTCTACGCAAGCATGTAAGACAACATCTTGAGTAGTTACATATTTTGGTCCCTCCTGACACGAAAAGATGCATCATAATTTCCATAGAGATTACTGGCCAATATTACTCAGCTTGCTCTGCTTATGTGGCATGTTGGAAAATCTAACTTTTGGATAGTTTTGAACTAGTGGTCGCTGTATTCTTTACTGCATTTTCTTGCTTTAACCAAACAAATCACCATGTTATCAACTTTGGGCCCTAGTGTGCATAGTTTGAGTACATCTGTTACAATTTAGAACAAAACAGCAGTTTATTTGCATATAGTGAAGAAAAACTGCATCAATAAAACCAGTTATTCCCTTGAATCCTATGTTATGAACACCATGGAAAACAAACTTCAAAACAACTGTTGCAACCAAATGTGAGATGAATTTAAGCAATTTCATTAAAAAAAAAAATCTGATAACTGCAGACAATATTGTACCACGGAGAGAGAGTGTGGGGGAAGATGACTACCAACCTGAAAACCATTGGACAATAGTCTTTCCATTTAAAATCTTCTGAATGATGAGGGGGCGTCAGTTGGGACCCTTCTCCAGGAAAATTCATCCAAAAGCTGGCACGGGGACCAAAATCTGAAGCTCGTACTTCTCGAGTTTGAATGGGTGTAATTTTCCCCACAGTATATCTGATCAAATTCTAGCAAATGGTGAATATCAATTCTTTCAAAAGATAAGTAGTAAACTACAAGATACAAAGGCAGAAATATCAAAATTTCTGCTACAACCATCGGACAGTGGCTTTCCAAATTGTTCTTCTGTACAACGATACAAGACAAAGCAAGAAAGAAACAAATGCTGAAGTCTAAATCTGTTGCATCCAAGTAGTTCACTAACTAAATGATGAAAGCAACACATGTAAAAGTCTCTAAGCACAGAAACCAAATGAATTCGTTTTTATTCCTGCACAGAGAAGCCTTTTGAGATTGAAGGTCATACTGGTGTCCCACCTTCCCAGAAAACAAAACAAAAAATAGGTCTAGGTCATTCTCAAATAAAGACCGAAAACCTCTTAATATTTCCTTTGTGGTTTCTCCATGAACAAAAAATTTTAGCAGTGTGCCATAAGAAGAGGTCGTAGAAGGTTGACCTGAACAATTCTCCCAACTCTCTGTACTTCTGTAATCTCACTCTAATACTCATCCCCTACCTTCTTGTCCTTGTTTGTTTGATTTATATTTCAGAAGGTTCCAACGTCTGCAAAAAGAATAGATAAAACATCTCCAATGTGGACAGCTAAACAGCACTTACTAGCATCTTGACATTTGATCTAATTAATAAAAATAGTTGTTTACAACCAAAAAAAAGATAAAAATAAAAATAGTTATTTGACTGTCACATGATGACAAGGGTTCACTTTAAAATTATTGTTCGAACTTCGAACTACAAGAATTAAACCTATCCTATTTTCTTTCCATTCAGCATGATTTTAAATATAGAACTCCATAAAATTGAAGAACCTACTCCCACCTAAAAGCACCAAGTTCACCATAGAAATAATTATGTATTTGTACGCTTCGGCTATCAGGTTCCAGGATCTGAAAATGTTGATGGCCAAATCTTAACTTGAAATCAAATGTTAAAATTTTGGATCCATGTATGATTCGGCAGCCACAATTGCAACGTTTAACAATCAAAAGAAATATATTATCCTCCATGATTTGTAAGATGAAGCCTTAACATAACCCTAGACATAGAATTGACAAGTCCATCACAAAGAATCATCATGATTAGAACATTGAGGTATTTATGTCGACTCGAGTCTATGAAAAAAACAAAACTCAAAAACGAAAAAAACCATAGCAATCAATAATTAAATGAGATTCCAAGGGAAAAAATATAAAGATATAATTTTTTCAAAAACTATGCGCCAGACTTGCACAAATAAAAACTTTTGAAAAGACACACGGATGTAATAAAGGAATCTATGAAAGCAGTGTCAACAGGGAAAAATAGTTAGTCAAGAAAGCTATTTTACCTAATTCCGAACTGCAAACTGAGCATTAAATCATAACTCCTGTGACCTTTTATAATTGCTTCACCAGGCCTCTTTACCTCCCTCACAAGTCTCTTTTGTCGCCTTTTTGCCCTTTTGGATGATGGTGAAAAACAATGGTCTAATACAAGTTCGCTAATTAAGACACCTTGCATATATTCTCTTTCCAGGATTGGAGTTTCAGTGCCATCCTCATTTTCTCCATCTTCTAAAACAGGCTCAGATAAACCCAGGGAAAAATCATGTCCAATAATTTTCTCGATAGATACCTCAAGACTCCAGCGTCTTTCTAGGGAAACATTTGTGGTGCGAGACCGCTCAAGATTTAGCAGGCTTCCATTCGAGAGCTTATCAGATGAATTACGACGAGATCCTCGGTTTCCACCAATCTTGAAATTTCCCATATTTACGGAAGAAGCATGCTGGATATGTGAAACTTGATTTTGCCTTCTTAAATCTGGCAGAAGCCCTCGTTTTCTGAGAACAGAAAGGTACATATCTTGTCCGGCTGCAAGCTTGCTGCCTTTTGGATAAAATGAACCTTTTCCATCCTTCAGACCCCGTGTCCAAGTTCCAACGTAGCATCCACCATCACTCCATGTGTAAACTCCAAATCCATGCATCATGCCATTTAACCAGCTTCCTTCATATGACTCCCCATTGATCCAAGTAAGGGTTCCTTTTCCTGACATTTTTCCTCCTTTCATGTTTCCCAAATACATATTTCCATTAGCCCATGTGTACTTACCAGGTCCTTCCAGAGTTCCCTGAATCCAAGATCCTTCAAACACATCACCATTTGGATAAGTTTGAAGTCCTAACCCATGTTTGAGATTAAACCGCCACCGTCCCTTATAAGTCAGATTATCAGCTGCAATATATGTCCCATTGCCATGCATGTAACCACCTGAAAATTCTCCCTCATACAAAGCTTCAGAAGGCCATTGAAGTTTTCCATATCCATGCCTCATCCCCCGTTTCCACTCACCCTCATATTTGCAACCATCTGACCAGACATACTTCCCTGAACCCTCAGGAGTGTTGCCAAGCATGGCCCCAGAATAAGATTCCCCATTGGACAGTAAGAACTCGCCAACTCTAAAGACAGTGATTTCAGAAGAAGTACGAGCAATTCCACCATTGATCAATGAGGTTGGGTGGTCATTACCATTAAATGATAGGGCATCAAGAGATTTTGTCCTATTTGACAAGGAAATCGCTCCTTCCACGTTGTCAACAATGGCCACAGATGCAGACATGCAAAATGCAAAAAAATTGCACTTTGGACTAGATAGTGAGTGTACCAAATGTTCTCATGAGGTCTAGAACACAATACAACTGAAGTCAATTCAGTTCAACAAAACCTTGTCCCAACGTGAAATATTCCCCAGAAATTCCTCCTTCTTTGCCTGAAAGAGAGAGTATTTGAAACATGCTCCATTCCTTAGTATCTAAGGAAACTGATGAAAAATTGCAAAGTTTCCCTTAATGATTATTGTCTCAGAGAACAGCAGAGATGAAAAAAATAGAAAAAAAAAAAGCACATGGATAAACGACAAGCCTTGTACTTCCAACAATGGAATTTCACTCATTCAAAGGACTGATGAGAAACTTTCCCAGGTAATTCAGTTGCCACAGTTGACATGAATTACAGAAAGGGAAGGCAAAACAAGGATTAACCACAGGGGAAGGCCATATACGCGTGAGGTGAACTGTTTTGCCCACAGTCATCCCAGGAATCAAATTATTCATCTAAAATGTATTGCTATTCACTACTTATAACCACTCCCCACGTAGCAACCTTCCTCTAACTCACTAAAGGGTCACCACTGGATAATGGGTATCCACAAGGAGATAGTTTACAAGAAACCCAAATTTAGTAGATACCCAGGAGCCATTTTTTGGGGAAAAATAATTGATATTTACCTACATATATATGTGTGTGTGTGTGTGTACTGTTTTTAAGAGCACCCGTTGGTATCCTCTCATCACCAGAACTTATCCATCCCAAAAATACAGAGAGAAGTACCCAGAAACCATTTCAGCTCTGAAATCAAAGTTAACTCTGTTTACTAAACGAGAAGGCCAAGGACAAGGACAAAAACTGAAAATTGAAGTCTCGCATTTTCCTAATATGAAATCTCAGTGACCAAACGTAATAGAAAAGCAAAATCAGGAAACTATGAGCTGCTACTTACTAGTTCCCCACCCAACCCCTTCCCTTTTCACCAAACAACAAAAAAAAAACACACACACACACACACATATAGATATAAAACACGTTACAAAAGTGAACAAAGTAAAGCCCAAGTACGCAAAATCAACAAGGGTATTTCGCATCATATCACAACAGGTTAAACTTCTTGTATTAGTTGTTCAAAGATCAAAAAAAACAGAGCATGTACAGACACATCTACGAGTATTTGTGGACAGAAAGAGGTACCTCGAATGAAAAGAAAACAGCTAAGATGACCAGAAAAGAAGATTGCAGAGATGGGAGTTTTTCCGATGATCGATTCTTCTTTGGGTAACCAACTGGGAAATAAGAAGAAGTGGGTCGTACGCCTCGCACCCCAAGTAACTATTCTCATGCCACAAATAAACTTAAAATCTGAAAAAGATTTTAAGTTATTTAAAGGGTCAATTGTAAATTGTACCATGAAAGATTATTTGAATTTTAATTTATACTTTTAAAGATCAAAAATTTTAATTTATACCCTTAAAAATTAAAATTTGTATCAATGTGCATCCTCAAAAATAAAAAATCTCAATTTATACCCTCAAAAATAAAAATTTGTATCAATATGCACTTAAAACTAAATTGATAAATTATACCTAGATCTCATATACTTGTCACTTAATCATTTGGACCTCTTCACATTTAGAATATTACTCCTACATCTCATTATGTTTGTGCACGTGTAATACGTAATCTCTTTTCGTTGATACCTGTTAATGTAACTGTTAAAAAATATGATTTTATCCTAATAAAAAATTATAATTTCATATTACCCTTTATTTTACAGGTCTAATATATTCTAAAATTCAAAATCAAACTTACCATTTGAATGTCTAATAGAATAAAATGTTACACATTGAGTGATATATTACATTGGTTATAAAAAATATTATATAAATATTTACATTTTATTAAACATTCAAATGGTAAACTTGATTTTGAACTTTAGAATATATCAAATCCACAAAATAAAAAGTAATATGAAATTATAATTTTTTATTAGGATAAAATTATATTTTTTAAAAGTTATATTAACATACATTAACGAAAAAGGGTTATGTGTTACACATGCACAAACGTCATGAGATGTGAGAGTAATATTCTAAACGTGAAGGGGTCTAAATGATTAAATAACAAGCATGATAGGATGTAAGTATAATTTATCAATTTAGTTTTAGATGCACATTAATACAAATTTTTATTTTTAAAGGTATAAAATGAGATTTGTTATCTTTGGGGGTGCACATTAATACAAATTTTATCTTTGAGGGTATAAATTGAGATTTTTTTATCTTTAAGGGTGCATATTGATATAAATTTCTATTTTTGAGGGTGTAAATTAAAATTTTTTATCTTTGAGAGTATAAATTGAGATTCAAACTATCTTTAAGGGTATAACTTGCAATTAAGCCTTTATTTAAATGAGCATGTGGTGTTGAAGGCTGAAAAAGACGTCTGTACCCCTGTGAAGTGGTTTTCTATTGTGGAAATGTGAGGTGGGACATTACTAGTGATCGAATAGTTAATGAGAATTTGTAAAACTCATTAATCTTATAAATATGAAATTTAAAATTTAATAAATGTGACAGAAACAAGTTTTAAATTTAGAAGTTTTAAGTTTGAATATTGACAATCTTTTAAAGTATTTTTCATAAATACTCTAGTTCAAGTGTGAATAGTCTATCTTTGACCAGACATGAAAAAAAATTAATCGATGTACACGTAAAGTAACTCGGACATTCTTGACTATTGAACCAAAATAAAAAAATTGATGGAGGTAAGATTATTATTTATTTTAAGGGAAACACTACTCTATTGCCTATTTACTTTTTTGATAGCATACAACTCAAAAAGATTATAAATTTTATCTCCAAAAAAATAATAAAATTTACTAAAAAGTGGTAAATGAATCTCAAAAGTGGCAGCAAACACAAAATTGTTTAGCTATATCCAAAAATTGGTATAAATACTTGAAAAAGTAATAGATGGTATAGGATCAAAATTTTTTACTTCAACTATATATTTACCTAAGGGGCCAAAGATTACTGACGAGCCCATATTTAATTGGGTTAGGCCCAATTAATGAGCTAGGCTCAAATCAATTATAAAACGGTTCAAATCCAATTCACGAATTCGGCTCGGTCCAGAGTTTAAGGGGTTCAGAAGAATTAGAGCACTTGATGAGCAATTATCGGGATACTCACTATTGAATATCAAGATAACCTTTAATTGTACTTATCTTTGTAACTCTTAAAGATCTAGTGCATTTATCCTCACATCACCGTCTCAACTAAAACTCTATGTGTTAAATTGTAAGCTATCTCTACATGAGAAGACATCTCTTTACACACCCCACACATAATTTTTCTCTCTCTTAACTATTGTATCCCTCTCGAGGCTAACCATTGTTCTCTCTTTCATTCACCTTATTTAATCAGTAAAAAGTCTGTCAACCACCGTTACCATTTTTCGGAGTGAAGTAGGTCATTCGGACTGAACCACTATATATCTGTAAATTGACCTGATATTTACATTATTGTCATTCATTGCTCTATTAATTGTCTATTAATTACATTTAATCACACACTCGATTAACGATATTGCATAAGACCGTTTTATGCATCATCAATTACATTATAATTTTTTAGCATTCATTTGATTATCATCTCATTGTGTAACGTGATTCACATTGAATTCATAATTAAATTAATTTATAATAAAAACTTGAAGCAATTTATTAAAAAAAAATGTGTCAAATTATTAGTCGGATCCTTGAGGAGATTTGGACATGTTTGTCAAAGAAAAAAAAAAGACAATTTCAGTAAAAAACAATGGCAAAATTAATACTACTACTACTACTACATAACCTTGATTGGTCTAATTACCCAATCTATCAACTTGATTCTCAAGTAAACCGGACCACACATGTTTAGTTGATCATATCATTAGCTCATTCAAAATCTATTACTTTGTCATCGGGTAATAAATCATTTTAATATTAATACATATTAAAGGTTGATTCGCCTAAATAAACAATATTCACATAATGAACGTAAGTGAGAAATAATAGATTTGAAAAAAAAAATTCGATGTGAATCGTTTTGAGCGGAATGTTGGTGACCGTTAGATAAATTTATTTAAGATCGTTAGATAAATTTATTAAAATCTGTCATGTTTTATATTATAGATTTATCAATTATCCACATATTTGTTTTTTTTATTTATTGGGAGTTATTGTTTTTTGTTTTGTTATGGTAGGGGTAATTTGGGTTTTTAAGTTGAATGTGTCTTAACTTTATATGCTAATTTAATAATTGAATATCTCTCTCTAATTTATTATGAAGATGGTGAGACGTCGTCACTTGCGAATCAACTGTTACCCAAGTACGACAAGCCGACAACCCCATCGTACAACTATAGTGTTTTGACTCTGGGCCTATTGCACCCAGATTGAGACATTTGTGCCCCACAATACAAAGTGAAGGTTCTAAAAGTTGTTGATCTTTTGGGTGGTGTTTCATCAGTAGTTGTACTGTAATTTTCCCTATTGTAATAAATTACTTGAAAAAATCTCATTTTGTCCTGAAAGATTAAAAAAAAAATTATTTTGTCTCCTAAATAATTAATTTTTATATATTTTTTCGTCAAAAAAAAATTATAATGTGTTCTCCATTTTATTTTTGTTTGATCGTCTATCTATTTTGTGATTCATTATTAGTTGATTTAATACAAAACAAACAAACCATCAAACAAAATAAAAAGGTAGACTCTATTATAATATTTTTTATTCTTTGAGAGAATTATGAAAAAAAATTAATTATTTAAAGGATAAACTAAGACAAAATAATATTTTCCCTAAATTACTTCTCAAGTTTTAATTTGTGGATATGATGTGGTGTATATTTTTTTTTCTTTTTTTATAAACAACTTGAATTACAAAAATAATGCATTATTAATATAATAAAAGTCTACAAAAACAATATAACAATTAGATAAAAAAACCTCGAAAAAATTAAAGAAAAGAGCTCTAAAGAAAGAGGTGTGAACGAATAACCCTTGTCAAATGCAATAATTGAGAGACGCCGATTGAGAGATTCACGAGTGACCAACTAAACTATAGTTGGTATGTGTGATATATAAATAGAAGTCCTAATGTAAAGGTGACATAAATTATACTTTTTTTGGTGCTAAATAATTTTTTACACCATGACATTGACATAGTCACATAGGTTCTTTTTAAGAAGATAATTAAAAATAATGACAACTAGTTGATGATAACTTAATATATTTCTAAAAATGGATTACCTATACCCCTACTATATGACTTCCCATTGGATAATTTCTCAAGCCATATTAAAAAAAGAAAAGGCGAATCTTATTTTGTACCCTAATAGATTTTAAAATTATTATTATTTTTTTTAAAGATTATATTTTTATATTCAACCCTCAATGTATTGAAAATATTGTAATATGACCCTTTTGTTAATTTCAGTTATTTATTATGCCAAAAATTATTCCATTAACGTCGACGAAATGAGTAATTATAATAATTAACGAAGGGTCAAATTATAATATTTTTAAATCTAAAAAAAAAACTTAAATATTTCAAGGTAGAAGGTACAAACTACAATTCGTTAAAAAAAAATTGCAATTTAGAAGATGTGGAGAATATGACCAATTAAAGTACAACACGTGCTATTATTAGAATAGTTTTCCATTTAGTTCTCAATGGTGGTGGTCTAGAGCAGCATTCATCCCCAACTATTTGTCTGTTTGAGATGTTGCTGCTGCCACCATGTTCGGTGGCACATTGTCCCCTCGACCATTAGCACATTTAGTGGGTCCGAACCCAAAAATCATTTTTTAATATCATATTTAGATATTTTTTTTACTTTTTTTTTGTAAAAGTACATTTAGATATTTAGTTAATAATTATTCGTCCTAATTTGTAGAGATAAAACTCAAAAAAAGATTAACAATAAATTAAAATTTTGGAGAATAAGTAATAATAAGACTGAATTCAAGCAATACAATTATAGTAATAGAATAAGTAGACATAGTGAATATATTAAGATTGAAAATTAAAGATATTTAAGATCGATTATTAAAAATGATGGAGAGATTGGAGATGTTGTAACTCAGAATCAATGACGATTGACTTAAGTAGAGGAAAGACTCTGGTACATTATGTGATAGAAATATACTAATAAAATTAAAAAACAAGTTTTATCAAACAATTATAAGAACAAAAATGTTGTATAGGACGGAATGTTAGACAACTACGAAATAACGTAGTGACAAAATAAGTGCAACGAAAATGAGAATATTAAGGTGGTTGTGTGAAAAAATTAAAAATAATAGAATATGAAATGATTATATTAAATAAATGGTAAAAATATTTCCAATTAAGGACAAGTTGAGACATAACAGATCAAGATAATTTGATCATGTTCAACGGAGGCCAATAAAGCACCGGTAAGAAAAAGTGATATAATTCCTCTTATGCTCTGTTTGGTACGATGAAAAAATAAGAGGATGAAAAGTTGAAGGGATAAAAAAAATATTATGTTTGCTAAGAAAGGAAAGTAGGAAAGATGGAAAAGTGAATGAATTAACTTTCTTTCCAACTCACAAAAATTAATCTTTCCAAAATTGGAAGGAAAGTGAATGACAAGTTAATTATTTATGTTGAGATGTCTCTTATTTGTCTATATATCTTATGTATACATTAATTTCATATAAAAATATAATGATAAAATATGTATATATATATTTTTTTTAAAAATAATAAAAAACATAAAAAAAATTAATTAAAAAAATATTTTTTCCATCTTAACTAAGGGTGAAAATTTTAAACTCAACACGATGACACGACTCGAACTCGATACGAAAATAAACAGGTCAATTCGCAATTTGACACAACACAATTAGTTAAATAAGTTAAGTTAAGTTTGACTAATATTCGACACAAACTCGTAATGACTTAATACGAATCTAACACGACTCGACTCGATTGTCACCTCTAATCTTAGCCAGAACAAAAAAAAAATTTAAAAAAATAATTATTTTTATTTTTCATCCATCCAACCAAACACAAAGGAAGAAAGTGTATCTTTTCTATTTTCCATCCTTGAAGGATAGAAAGTGTATTTTTCATATTTTTTATCCTTCCCACCAAACGAAGCATTAATAATATTAAAAGTAGAGGTAGACCTAAATTAATATTGAATAAAATAATAAAAAAATATATAAAAATATGTAACTTAAATTAGTTTATAGTGCATGACTAAAATAAATAAGAAAGACAGGCTCATATAATCAATTAGTACATGAGATTTATTTATTTTTTGATCAAAATTAGTACATAACATTTGATTTGGTTATATTTAGTATCACGCATTTTTTTTTTTACTACCTTATATTATTTTATTATTTATACGATGAATGACTTTTGTCAAATCACAACAAAATTTACGGTTATGGACAAAATATTTTTGGGTATCCTGATACATGGTTTAAAAAAGGTGAGCAGCCTCCGACAAGGACAAGTGCAGTGGTCCCAATTCCAAACTCCTACTTCCAACTTTTATCTCATGGTTGTGATAACTAGAGAAAAATTGACTTCACTTTGTGACTCAATCTCATAAGTCATAATTGAGAGAGAGAGAGAGAGAGAGAGAGAGAGATTAGCTTATCAATTATTATTAATGAAACTGTGGGGTATCCTTGTCACTACCGTGATATCATGCCGGCAGCCGACCATTCCAGAGGTGATTTATTATTATTTTTTTCTAACTTCTCTCTCCCAAAAGTAAAGGTCCGTTTGTTTTAAGTTTACAAAACAATTTTTTGTTCTTCAAACATAAAAAATAAGAAAAATTTGTTTGGTAAGCTATTTTCAATCTCTAATTTTCAAAAAAAAAGGTGAGAATTGAGATAAAATTTTAAAAAACAACTAGGAGTTGTTTTGACCGAATTTGAGAACAAATTTGAAAAACACGGAAACGGCAAATCGCGAGTCCAATTAATGAGATCTCAATATCGAATTTCATTGGCTACAAAATATGTCCTTACTATATAAAGCCTAAAACCCCCAATTTTTCTCCTCTCCAAATCAATGAACGTTTGTTGCCTTCTCCTTCTCCTTCTCTTTCTTTGGACCACCGACAAAGGCCGAAGGTTGACAACATCTGTACAAGCACCGATGTAGGTTGAAAACAAACAACTATTGTTCTCTCTCTCTATTACAAGCATTTGTACGAGCTCTATGGATCTGGTTTTTATGGAATTGGGTATCAAATTTCTTCGGTTAATAGTTATTATTTTTGTATTGTATATGCGTTTTTGGGATTTGACCAAAAAAAAAAAAATAGATCTGCGATGAGTTGAGAAGAAATTAACAAATTGAAACCAGATCCGTGATGAATTGAGAAGAAAAAATCAGATCTGTGGCGATTTGAAAAAATCAGATACATGATGATTAAGAAGAAATTATGAGCAATGCTATTGAGACATAATTTACGGACATAATTTGAGGACATAATGAGTTGTCACAAATGAAATGATGGTGAATTCATTTAATGCTACAATGAGACCTATCATTAAATATATTTCACTATCATTTCATTGGTGACAGCTTATTATGTCCCCAAATTATATTCATAAAATTATGTTCAAATAATATGTTGATCTTCTTCAGATCTGGGCAATGTGTGTGTATTGTGTGACTCTCTATGTGTGTGTGTGTGTATATATATATATATATATATATATATATATATATATATATATATATATATAGATTGTGTGTGTAATGGGTGTGTTTCTTGGGTTGTGTGTGTGTGTGTGTATGTGTGATGGGTGTGTTTCTTGGGCAATGGGTGTGTGTATTGTGTAACTGTGTGTGTGTATATATATTGTGTGTGTGTGATGGATGTGTTTCTTGGGCGATGTGTGTGTGTGTGTGTGATGGTGGGAGTGTTATTCGGTGTTATTTTTTTTTTATAATTTTTTTGAAAAAAAATTATTGGTATTTGTATATTTTTTCTATTGAATTTGTTTGGTTTTATTTTAAATAAAGGTCATTGATATATTTTTTATATTGATTTTATTTTTGATGAAGATTATTGAATATATTTAGTTTATTTTAAAGTTTTGTTTATTGATTTTTTTTATGAAATTGTCAATCTAAAAATAACATTCTTATATTTTTTTCATTAATTTTTAAATTACTGTTCAAATATATATTTAAACTATTCAAACAGGTTTTACTATTTCATATTATGTAAAATAGTTTTTGAAATCATATAACTAAACAAGTTTTTCATCTCAGAAAAATATCAAAACACACTTTTTAAAACTTTTCTCAAAAACAATTTTCGGATAATACTTTTTGAAACGTAAACCAAACAGACCTTAAGTTTTTCAATCAGGCATGTCGGATAAAACGAGTTTTCATCGAGTTTTAATTAATTTATGTTAAAAAAATATTTTATTTATATTTTATTTATTTATTAATTTATATTTAACGAATCGTATTATATTAGATTTGTGTCTTGTATAAATCGTGTATAACTGATATATAAACGAACCGTATTGTGTGTTTTTTTAGATTAACTTCACTCATACCGGATTTATTTATTAATCATGTCATGTCGGATTCATTCGTTTATAAAATGTGACTGAAGTAAAACTCAATTCCTATAATTTCATGTCAATTATTAAAGAATGATATTATATTTTGACACCTATACTCAAAAAAATACACAATTATCTCTTTATTATATGTGTAAATTTTTTATAGTAAAATATAATTTTTTAATATCATATCACTTTTTTATATACGACACTTACGAAGTTTTATCTTATTTTATTATTTTAATGATCAATAACTACAAATAAACTAAATCAACACTAATGGCTGAGGACTACTATTTGGTATTATATTTTTTTTTTCCATAGGCTTATTGGATCACGTATACAACAAGGCTAAGTTCCTTCGGAAATGTTTAATATTTCAAATGTGAACGATCTAGATGGTTAAATGACAAGTATGAGAGAATTTGAGTGTAATTTATCTAATTAATTTTAGAGGGTAAATTGACGGCTATTAACTTTAGGTATACATTGATATATATTTATATCTTTAAAGGTACAAATTAAATTTTTTGATATTTGAGGATATAAATTAAAATTCAAACGATCTTTCAGAGAGTAATTTGTAATTAACCCTAAACTCTAAAACTATGTAATATGTACAATTACATCATCTAAATAAAAAAAGAAAGGCTGCAAATGTTTTTCTTTTTGGGTAAATTTTCGTCGGCTTCGTGTTGGTTGGTCTAATAAACTAATTTAGTTTCTCGATTAATCGTGACAATGACCTCAATACAAATAATCAATTAGTGAATGCACAACCCATTGAAAACTTCTACTACCCTTCGTCATGGACTCTGCCAAAATTAGTCAAGTTATAATAATATTTTTGTTGTTTTTATTCTCACTTTGAATTAGATTTGTCAACTTTAAGGGTAATTCAAGTGATAACAGAAATAAATTTTAAATTCAGATATCTTAAATTCAAATTTTAGCAACTCTTTAGAGCCAAATCATAATAGATTCATCCCTGTGGATGGTCCGCCTTTGACTAGACTGAAGATGAGATTAGTTGAGATGTGTGCGTAAGTTGGTTCAGATATTCCTTGACCGTTGAACAAAAAAAGAAAATAGATTTGTCGGTATGTAATTTTCTGAAATAAAAAAAAATTATAATAACATTTTTTGTCATTTTCATCCTTTGTCTAAAAAATTTTTTTTTGGACTTAACGGTGGCTGCTTAGTCAATTGAACTAATTTATGTTTTCCAACAACTGTGACAACAACCTTATATATATATATATATATATTTTTTTTTTTTATTTTTTTATTTTTTTTCCAATTCAAAAAAAAAAAAAAAAAAAAAAACAACTGTGACAAGACAACAACGTTAGTCACCAATAATCGATCAGTGAAAGCCCCACCCAATTAAAAGTTATTTTACCCTTCTTGCCCAGTTTAGATAAGACTTTTTTACCTAATCAGCTAGGTTCTTAATTTTACCTGTTTAGTTGAACACAACACAATTACCAATTCAAAAAATATACAATTTATTGTCATCAATACTAAATGAGTTGGAACTGATACAGATAGTCCATAGGTGGGAGATTCGACTTAAACGAGCCGTAGATCCGAACTTCATGAATTTAGCTCTCATCGGTGTTTCGTGGGATTAATTGGCACATGTTGTTGTCTATATTTTTTTCAAACTTAATTGTTTTTTAATTAGCACAAATAATTAAAAAAATATGATACGATCCGAATATAATACAAGACAATTCGATTGACATCTTTATCATTGGCTATTATAATTTGAGATGACAATGTCATTTTCAGTGCTCTCACTGTGATTTGGCTTTGTCTGGTAAACATCTCTCTCTCCCCCCTTAATGGAGAGGCCATTAAGATCCAATATTTGTGTAAATATCATTATTTTGGAGCATCAACTGCACAGGATTAGTATGTCGATTAAGTCATTGACATGTAGAATCAAAATCAACTCATTCAAACTCAAAACTAACAGTTGACTCAGAATGAGATTGGCACTAATATTATCTTTCATCATCAACGAAGTAATCATCCGAACTAAGCATGCGCAGGGTGGGTGGTTAGTCTTATAAATAATAATGCAATGCCATCATTTTTTTTTCTTGTTTTTGATTCAACGAAAAGAGTTGTTCAAATCAGTTTACATGCACTTCGATTAATTTTGTTCCTAGTCCGTTCAAAGGCATATAATTCATGCCAAAACTAAGGTATTCGTGAAAGATAAATCATTTATGGCATGACTTTGTCAAAATTCAAACTTAAAAAATACACAGAGGAGATAGAATAGACAGTTGGTCAGATTTAACGTGGATTGTACACGAATGATAGTTGCAATTGGCAGCTCTAAACCATGGATTCGAATTTGGATTGTCTATGTGATGTTTGTGTATAGTGCCCAACCTGAAGTGTTTAGTATTTGGGTGGATCAATTTAAATTCAACCCGAGTTTAAACTGAAATATTTAGTTATTTAAATTTTGAGCAAAACAAAAACTCATGTATGGATCAATAATGGGGCAGAAGGATACAACTTAACTAAGATTCGAGTTAAATTTAAGTCGAGGGTTTTACAACTTGAGTTACTTTTAAGTTGACCATTCATCAGTCTAATTCACCGGAGTTGTACCCTGTGCAATAGAATATACAGAAAGAAGTGACAAATAGGGTGTCTGTGTGTGTTTTAAAAGTGGCTTTCTTTCACAGGTTTTTCAGCTGAAGTTTTTGCCTTCATAAGTCTGCCCAAATTGCCAGTTTTTCGGGGCAACCCGCCAGGAAGTTGAGGTTCTACCATCACTTGTCGTGACCCGAAATGTCAGTGACTCCCCCACTAGCTTGGCGTTGGTCTCCCATTTCTGACCCCAGTTCCGCTTCAAAGTTGTCCATTTCAGTTTGTCGTCGCCTTTCACCAGCATTGTTGTGACGTCTCCGGCTCCACCAACGTTAGATATTGAGACCAAGTTGAAATAAGGATTTCCGTTTATCGTGAATCGAATTCCTCCTTGCTTCTTACATGGAACCCTATGAAAAAAATTTGCAATTTCTTACAATAGAATAATAATTTTGAAGATTTAAAAATTTAGCTTAATATATCGACACGATGTGTTATGGACTGAGCCAGCTGCCTCATGGTAGCCCAACGGGGAGACCATGGGCCTAACTTTTGGTTCATCACGACGGTATGAACAGATGTAACCCATCCCAATAACAAAATATATAGTAAAATAGGAGTGTGTTTGAATTTTATTCCAATCATATTTTCTCCCTCAAAACCATCACTAATTACTTATCTCACCTATTATCCCTTTATTAGACTCAAATGTCAAATCGCATCACTTATTTTTATCATATATTTAATCATTTAATATTTGATTAATTTGTAGTTAATATATTTTGAAAAAAATTAATATAATGTGATCAATTTTTTAAACTTTCAAATTTTATATTTAATTGTGCCTTCAGGCACGGGTTATGACTAGTTCACTAATAAAATAGGTTCGAAAATCTTCCATTGTTTTGGGCCAAAAAAAATTCTACCTCACAAACACCATAGTTTAGGAATAAAAAATTCGATCGTTGTGGTCGGACTCTATCTTCTCTGATCTCAAATAGAAGAAAGTATTAGCAACAACTGATTTTGTTACGAAATAACCCATGATGCTCATTCTTAATCACATCAATCAATCGAAAATTTGAAATATTAAACAGTAACACATTCAATAAAAAAATAGTAACATCAAACAATAACATTTTTAATAAAAAAATTAATTAAAAATTACAATAGAGTGACACCATATGTGAGTATTTATTCTGTTGTGGGGGTGTCATTCTATTACAATGATTAAATTTTTATTGAGCATGTTACTGTTTGATTTTACTATTTTTTTTGTTGAGCGTGTTACTCTCTCTCTCTCTCTCTGTCTATATATATATATATATATATATATGAACATAATTTTAATACTAACACAATTTCCAAGGTATTAATTGTTAATACTAATACAATTCCCAATTGAGGAGTTGTTAGTTTTTTCAAACAAGTTTTGACTAAATATAATTATTGAGGGTATTTTGGATAATATAGATCAAAATAAATTTATTCTAAAATAAGTTTTTTGAGTGTACTAAACCTCAAGTAAGTTTATAAAAAAGAATCGGCCTCCCTCAGCCCATTTAAAAACTCCATTACCATATGTTCAAGACCCATTAAACCGATTGGGGCAATCCATTGGCCACAATTGTGCCCATCATACAGCCCAACCCGATCAGTTAATCAGTCAACAACTTAGCCCAATATGTCAATTTAAATTTCAAGTAGGAGAACATACTATCGATCAATACCTGCGATATTGAACAGGAACAATGCCAGCCTTGTACTCAGCAATTTGAAGAAATGCTGGCTGGGACAAGTCAAAATGCTCACGGGGCGGGTTGCACCACCCGCCATTGTCGTTTGGTAGATCATAATTTGGTGGGCAATAATTGGTGGCGGTAACGAAGATAGAAGGCGCACCGGGCTTACACCATTTCTGGCTGTTGACACATTTTATTTCATAGCAAGCCCCACATGTTTGTCCATTGTTAAACAAAGCTGCGCTCAATGCTGTTGTTTGTAAACCATAGCCTTGCTTCTTTACGTCTTCATAGCCGCAAGCTCCCCCTGCGGTATTGTGGGTGGAGAATCAGAAAAGCTTGTTACACAGTAACCAATATTTTTTTTATATGGAAGAACTTGTAGATGAGCGTGTCAGTGGATTGAATGCAGATCAAAATCAGAGTAATCAGATAAAATAATTGTATTTAAATTTGTATCCCAATTGTCATTTGTTATGAATTTGGATATGGATTATGGATATGCTAATATTTGATCCAGCAGGACTATGTTACATAATGATTATAGGGCTTGTTTGGTTGTCCCTTTTTGAAATTGACGAGTTAGATAAAATAATTCAATTTAATATAATATATATGGATAAAAGACAAGATTAAATAGGATATTAGAATAATACATAATTTTATCCAGTGTTTGACAATACACAATATAAATGTTGGATAATAGTTATTTAATCCAATCAGTTGTTTAGTTAGAAAATTATTTCATCATATTAATGTTGAATTAACAAAAATACCTTCAATTAGTTTTTGTTACATTGATAACAATTTTATTTTATCAGTTGAGAGATTATAATAGCAAATGCGTAAAATAATACGTTTGAGTTGAATTATAATACCACCCCTCTTGATGGTATTAAAAAAATTCATAATACAAGTTTATTGTACAAAAAATATATGATAAATATACAATTAGTATATATTTTTTAAATTAATATAATATTAAATTTACTTATCAAATAAAGTATTAAACCCCATTAAATAAAAAATAATACAATCTAATATTTAATTTTCTCATAAAACTTCTATCAATCGAGTCCATATTGGACGGCCACCCGACCCCCACACAACAACAACCCCCCCCCCCCCCCCGATACCCAAAGGGTAGAATTGTGGATCATAGTTTATTGCCAGTTAGGCCCGATGGATTGGCCTAATTAAGGCCCATTTCCTGGCCAATTAGCCCGTCAAATCACAAAAGATAAAAATATGTTGAATGTGATTTTTTTTTTTTTGCGGAAAGGAAGGGAAGGGAAGGGTGGACAATCTTAAGAAAGCGGAAAATTGGAAGAAGGTATACCTAATTAGATTTAATTGCAAAGAAGAACATAAAAAAAATATTGGGTAATTAAATCTTTAATTTTGATACTTATTTGTATCTAAGTACATTATTTGAATTTTACTAATTTTTTTGTAATATTTTTGTCCTTCATTAACCTATATGTATTTAATGCACCATTTTTTTTTTGAAAAATAGTGCATTAAATATCTCCTAATTTTATAGGAAAACTTTAATACACACACACACACACACACACATATATATATATATATTTGTTTGAATTTCAAAATTTGTATTGATGTATATATATATACTTCTTGTTAAATCTCTTATCTAAATTTTGAATTATCTAAATTTTGAATTATCTTTTAATGTATTTTGATTCATGCATTTGTTTTTGGAAAAGTAGTTTTATTTTTAAATTAATTTAATATTCAAATACTGTAATAGTATAACAATAACAGTATAACAATATAACAATAAAAGTGTAACAAATTTATTTACACAAAATATTATACTATTACATTTTGTCAAACATATAGTTTCATATAATTTTATTTCAAAATAGTACATCGCCGTTTTTAATTTGTTACCACATACACAAAATTATTGAACACTATTTTTGTTACAGTATATTTGTTACACTGTTATTGTTACACTATTTACATTATTCGGATATTAAATTAATTTGAAAATAAAACAACTTTTCAAAAAAAAAAAAAACGCTTGAATTAAGGTGCATTAAATATAATTTGAAAATAAAATCACTTTAAAAAAAAATGTATAAATCAAAATGCATTAAAGATAATTAAAAATTTAGATAAGAGATTCAACAACAAGTATATATATATATACATACATATATATATTTACATGTATTAACAAATACACATGAATCAAAGTGGATTAAATATAAGAGATTTTGAATTAAATTATCCTAAAATAGAAATTTATGTCTTTGTAACTTAGCTGTGTACGTTTTTTCAAAACATTTTATTCTATGTATTTTTTGTCAAATAAGTCTAATTAGGTGTGCTTATTTCAAAAAAATTTAAAATAAAGAGTATTATTGGACTAAAGACCCATTAGTACGAAACACCACCAAAAAAACTCAAAAAATAGATCCTATAGAACTGGACCAATGGTGGGTCATAAGCTGTTTCTTCTTTGGGTAGGATGGCCAATTTCATTAACCAGTCAAATGGCCTGGTGGCCCAGCCCACGAGTTACGATCATCAGCTTAAAAAATAGATCCTTTAGACCGGACCAATGGTGGCCCTGAGCTGTCTCTTCCCAGTTTATTGACCAATCAATGGCCCTGTGGCCGAGCCCACCAGTTACCATCATCAACTGATGCGCCGGACCATCCTGGCCCGTTGTTGATCCCTAGCTCTAAGCCATGTTCCAATAATCCCAGTTTGGGCTTGACAATGAAGCCTGTCTTAGCGATAAAGGCCCATACACCTAGCCTAAACCTACAGCTTGGTTTAGATCATGCAGACCATGCAATGCTGAAATTGGAGGACTTAAGTGCTTACCTAGAAAGCACGGATGTAGACATAGATATGTTGTATTTGATACAATATGAACACAGAAATATGACAAAGTTAAAAAATATGGGATACGGATACGGCAATGATACGACTATTAAAATAATATAATATAACTTTTAAATAATAATAGAGTTTTAATGTATTTAAAATAAAGCATATATTGTAACAATATTAATAATAACACCCAACAAATATTATTTTTTTGATTAAAATTAAATTAAATCAAATTAAATATCCACTATTTTCATCAACATCATTGCATCTATCAACATTTATAGTATATAAGTTACGTAATAAAGAATATATTAAAAAATAGTAAAGTTTTAGTAGTTAAAAGTTATTTTTTTTAATAATTTTTTTTTGCCATTTCTTAGATGTATATTGGCTGTGTCCTAAATATATCCTGGCCGTGTCCTAGACGTATCCTAGCCGTGCTTAAATGAGTTCACTCTTCAGGACACTTATAGTCGTGTCGAACGCATGTCCGGCTGTGTCTGTGTCGGACACATGTCCAATACTGTCATGGCACCCCTATGAGAATTATCCGTGCTTCCTAGTTGCCTACGTACCCATTGTTCCCGAGCCATCATCTCCTCCATAGAAGGTAGCATGAGCATTCTTCCACGGTCTTGACCTGAACTTATGTTTCTTGTTCTCCGAAGGGGTTGCCGGGGGACTTTGTTTGCTGGATTTGGCATGGACATTAGGCAGCACAAGAATAAGAAGCAACAAGGTTGACGTCAAGAGGGTTTCAAGAATAGATGCCATGTTGTCCTCTCTCTCTTTCTCTTTCTCGTGCTCGATGTTTTAAATTCTTCGAAGGCTAAGGGAATTATATGGTTTTGGTTGTTTAGATTAAGTTGAAGTTGGATGGATGAAATTGAATAGAACAAGAAGATGTGTGTGAATTGAAACTTCTTTTGTACGTCTATCTGTCTATTCCCATTTTAGTGTTTTTTTGGTTAGGAAAGAAACATTTACAGCAACAAACTGCAATAAAAGCTACTTACCTTAGCTGCCATAAATTTGGAGAATGGATAATCCAGCATACAATACAACTGTCATGCAAGTATGGTGATCTGTTTGCTACTTACCATTGGATACGAGTGATTCTAGCCGAAAGACAACAATACCCCGGCCTGGCCCTAGGAATATGTCATTAAGGTCGCCGACTAATAGCCCCAAATAAATAATAATATTTGGGCCTATAAATTTTTTTGAAGATCATTTATAAAAAATTTAGAGCTCCCAATTTTGATTTAATCTTGCAATGTTAGGTAAAATCTATGAAATTAATAAAAAATTGACATGACATTAACGAGTTTGAGTCTAGTTTTACTAGTTTTAAATGATAAGTGAATAAAATTTTTCGATATCTCAAATCAACAAGTCAACTCAAACTCAACTAAAGACGACACAAACACAACTGACAATAGATTTAATTATATTTTGATATTCAAATTTAACTTAAATCAGTGAATTTTATGCAAAAGCGGAAATAATAATTTTACATCTCAAATACAAAAAAAAAGAAAATTATTATTATTTATTTAATATTATAACACTAAGGCCTTACTGATTGTTTTCATGTATGGCCTACTTATTTGTTGCGCTGCCCCTGACTATACCCCATTCCCCTCCCCTACCCCTCACCACACCCAAAAAAATCCAAATATCTCTCTCTAAAATAAATAGACTGCGGCATAACTAGTTTTGTGTTATCTTGGTATCACGTCATTGCAGGTCGTGCATATTCGCCATTTCGGCTCGTGTTGTATTCAGATTTTTATTTCTAAAACAATTCCTACAACAATAGATCAATAAAGGAAAAAATAAAAATAAAAATGTCTATTTTTTTTGCCCAAAACCAACAAAATGAATTATTCCAATTTAACACCAACACCATCTATCTATTGTTATAATTAATTGATCATGTCATTCTTATGTTCTTGTTAGTAGGTAAAATTGACACCTCTAATCTTTGATTCAGTGGCAATTTTTATAGCTGATGGGTTTTGACATTGTTTAATTATTCTTAGTTAATTAGAAGAGTTGTATTCTAGAGTGGCTTACTATTTGAATCGCTGCTTGGAAATGATCCCCGATTTCATTTGTCTAAGCTAACACAAGTTTATATAAGCCATTTAGATCGATTTATCACCTTAATTTAGCAACATAAACTCATGGAAAGAAATAGAAATTGAAGGTGTTAGCCCTCATCATTACACATGTAATGACATTAAATGAAATCCACGTGAGGTTGACACGACAGATCACGTGACGGGAAAATCATTCACATAGCCCTATAAACCGAGCCATGCTGATCGATAGGTTCAGTAAAGAAAGAAAGAGTTCGGTTCTCTTTCTAACCGAGCTTATCAATCTAATTCAGTTAAGTAAAGAAAGAGCTCGGCTTATACCAAGCCGAGTCCATTAAAATGTTCTGCAAGACAATTGAAGAGGTCGGTTTGTGCCAAACAAAGTCCCTTAATCTGTTCGGCAAACATTGAGTATGCTCGGCATTCGAACTATTTTAAATGATAGATGGAAAGATAAAGATCTGCCTGTAACTTAGGCAATCAGATAAACGAATAAGATAAATTGAAGATATCAGGAGAAAATAATGGAGAAATATCAGCAGCTTCCCAAACCGAATCACTAAATTGAAGGAATGTGTGCCACCTTGAATAAAAAATCAGGAAAATCCTAAGGGGATGACCATTTATAAAAAAATGAAGAAATCCAAGGTGAAAAGTACGCTGAATTCTCTTGGTCTTCTTCTATTCATTTCATTATCTGTACTGACTTAAGCATCAGAGTGCCTTTGATCTTGGGCAGTTTGTTCGTTTTGTAGGAAGAGGAAGACTGAGAGATCAAGTTTAGAAACACATCAATATTTTGATTCCAGTAAGAGGTATTCTTGATTTTTTGCCTTTTACAAAAATCATGGAAAGAAATAGAAATCCCGAATTCAAATCTTGACAATTTTTTAGGGCCAGGCCACGAGGAATTTATCCTCATGAATACCCTAGTCCTGGCGTAAATGTTTTGTCTTTGATCGAATTAAGGAGAGGATTAATCGAGGTACATATAAGTTGATCCGTACATGTTTGCCCGTTTAACAAAAAAGAAAGAAATAGAAATGAATTCTTCTAAAACACCATTCATCTTTGCTGAGATAGCATAAATCTCTCAGTTGCCAATAGTTTTGACCAGAACGCCAATTTAGAATAAATTTGATTCACATTTTTGATAGCTTGCTTACAACATTATACAAGAATGCTTCCCAGATTATATTTTCACTAGTAATTGATGATGCACGAAAGTAAATTTATGTACAATCAACAATTGAGTGTAACAGAAGGCAAAGAATGCGTGGTTGGGCCGAGGTGACCAAATCACCGAAGGCGGTGATAGTGGTCAGAGAACTTTATTAATAAAGTAAAATGTGTGTGAGAGAGAGAGAGCACAAAGGTAAGCTCTAGAAGAGGTTGGGTAGTTATGAGAGAGATAGCTGTGTAAATGGTGTGTAAAGAGATGCCTCTCTCATGTGGAGAGAACTTCAAGATCGGATTACCGAAGGAGAACCCCCTATATCAGTCGCTCACAAGAAGGCCAGCCACAGATCTGGAAGAGCTGATGTCTAGGATTGAAAAGTATGTCAAAGTTGATGATGACTTATCTAGAGACGGAGTTAAAGAACATTTGAGCAAGAGACAGTTTGACAGAGTCAAGTGGACCGAGCCAAACAGAGAGGGAGAAAGGAAGAATGAGAAGGATGAATATCCTCAAAAGTCCCCATTTCTGGGGGTGAATATGTTGTTCAAGGAACCCATATACAAGATACTAAGCCAGATCAAGACAAAACCCTTTTTCAAATGGCCGAACAAGTTATTAGGAGATCCTTCAAAAAAGAATCCAAACTTCAGGTGTTCATACCACAGGGATGTGGGCCATATGACTGAGAACTGCCGATCTCTGGAGCAGTATTTGGAAGAGCTGGTCCAGGCTGGTCATCTCGCTGAGTTTACAGAAGGTAAACAAAAGTCTGATGGAGGGAGGATCGAGCCAAATGGGGACCACAACACTCCAGCAGGAGTGATTGATGTGATCCATGCTGCCACCAATCCACAAATGTTCACAAATAATTCTGCCCGAGCTTATATTGAAAAAGTCGCAAACGAAAGAGAAGTGTAAAAGTTGTGGTTGACCCCGGAGGTAACCAACAAAAGAATCAAGATAGAAGATTCAGTCGAAGCAATCTGTTTCACCGAGCAGGACTTGGTTGGAATTCACCAACTGCACAACGACGCCCTAGTCGTTACGCTTCGGATTGCGAATTTTGACATAAAAAGGGTGCTGATTGATCTGGGGAGTTCATCAGAGATCATGTATTCAGATCTATTTGAGAAACTTGGACTTAAAAAGGAGGATCTTAAGCTTTCAAATACTCCACTCATTGGCTTTAGTGGAAAAACAGTTCTTCCTAGGGGGAAGATCACATTGCCTGTAAAGACAGGACCAGTTTGCATCATAACCAAGTTCCTGTTAGTGGACACAATCTCGACATATAACGCGATAATGGGGCGGTCCTGGCTATAACACAATGAAAGCGGCACCCTCAACGTACCATCAGATGCTGAGATTCCTTCAGCTGAAGGAGTAGTCAATATCTGAGAAGACCAGGTCAGTGCCATAACTTGTTTATTAGCCTCGGTCAAACCCAAAGGAGGGGTTGAAGCTCGCGAGAAGAACTCAATGTCTGAGAAGACGAAATAACAATTAACTTTTTATAGCTTGGTTAAACCAACTGATCTAGCTGTTGAGGAAGGCCCTAAAATACCTTTAGGCTCTGAAAAGAAAGTTACTGACTGAATAGTTGAAGACTTGATTACAGTGTCTTTAAACAAGGATGGGGATCCGAAAAATACTTTTTGTTAGGGACTGCTCTGAGTCCCAAACAAAAAACCGAGCTCGCCACTCTTTTACGAGAATATGCCGACGTTTTTGCATGGACCACTACTGATATGCCCGGCGTACTGTCCGAAGTAGCATGTCATCAGTTGAACGTCGACTCGAGCTTCAAGCCAATCAAACAAAAACTAAGGAGGTTGGCGCCTCAACATCAGGAGGTAGTGAAGGAGGAAGTAGTATGCTTATTGGACAAGCCAATCAAACAAAACTAAGGAGGTTGGCGCCTCAACATCAGGAGGTAGTGAAGGAGGAAGTAGTATGCTTATTGGAGTCCCGAACAATTAGGAAAGTACAGTACCCGACCTGGCTGTCAAACACTATTGTAGTAAAGAAGAAAAATAGGAAGTGCAGGGTCTGTGTTGGCTTCATCGACCTAAACAAAGCATGTCCAAAGGATAGCTTCCCCTTGCCGAAGATAGATCAGCTGGTAGATGCCATTGTCGAACACGAGCATATGAGCTTCCTGGATGCCTACAGGGGATACCATCAGATCCCCCTGACAGAGAAAGATCAAGAAAAGACTGCCTTCATAACACCGAATGGAATGTACTGTTACAAAGTAATGCCATTCGGATTGAAGAACGCTGGGGCAACATATCAGAGGTTGGTGAATAAAATGTTTTCACATATGATAGACAAAACAATAGAAGTTTACATTGATGACATGCTAGTAAAGAGTCGGAAGGCAGCAAACCACTGTGCCGACCTCAAAAGCACATTTGATGTTCTACGGACGTACAACATGAAATTAAACGCTTCAAAATGCGCATTCGGGGACGGCTCGGGAAAATTCTTGGGATTTCTGATTACTCACCGAGGAATAGAGGTGAATCCTGAGCAAGTGAAGGCCATTGCCGAACTGCAATCCCCTCGGACTGTAAAAGAGTTGCAGAAGGTAACAGGAATGACATCATCACTTGGGAGATTTATATCTCGTGCATCTAATAAGTGCAGACCCTTCTTTCAGTCAATCAAAGGAAAGAAGGGAGCATTCTGGAGTCAGGAATGTGAGGAAGCATTTACAAATCTAAAGGCATACTTAGCATCTCCACCGATTCTATCGACCCTGACACCCGAGGAAGGACTTTACCTTTATCTGGCTGTATCAGAGCTTGCTGTAAGTGGAGCATTGATGAAGAATGATTGTGGAAAGATGAAACCCATCTTCTATGTGAGCAAGATGCTCTTGGATGTAGAATCGAGGTATAGTTTGTTGGAAAAACTTGCTCTAGCAGTGATTAGCTCGGCTAGGAAGCTTAGACATTACTTCCAAGCCCACCAAATCACAGTACTTACTGATCAACCACTAAAGTCACTCTTCCATAAAGCTGATTTGTCGGGACGTGTTGCTAAATGGGCAGTGGAGCTAGGGGAGTTCGATGTTCGATGTTCGATTCGAACCAAGAAAGGCGATAAAGGTCAGGTTATGACAGACTTTATTGCAAAATTTCAACCTAAGCATAGCTCAGCGCGGAGTGAAGAAACTACTTGCAACCGAGAGTCAAAGCTCGACAGCGGTTGGACCCTAGCTGTCGATGGATCCTCAAATCATAAGGGTGTTGGCATTAACGTTGTTCTAGTAAGTCCAGACGGATGTACTTTGGAGAAAGCCATCAAGCTCGAATTTGAAGCCTTAAACAATGAAGCAGAGTACGAAGCTTTGATAGCTGGAGTAAGGTTGGCAGCCGAGCTGGGGGCAATGAAGCTCCAAATATTCTCTGTTTCACAACTGGTGGTGAATCAGATAATAGGAGAGTATGCAGCAAAAGATAAAAGAATGATAGTCTAACATGCCATTGCCGAGAAAGAACTGAGCAAGATACCTGAATATTCTATTCAGCAGATTGGAAGAGCAAAGAATTCTCATGCTGATGCTTTAACTTCGTTGGCCTTGGCCATTGACCTTGAGAGCGAAATGACTCTTACTGTGAAATTATAGCTTGAGCCCAGTATCCAGCCGAGCCGAGCTGGATGGACCTGATAGTTAACTCCCTAAAGGATGGAACGTTGCTTGAAGACAAGAAGGAAGCCCATAAGCTACGTTTGAAAGCTACTAGGTTTTGGCTATCACCAAAATTTGAGCTTTATCAACGCTTATTTAGAGGCTCGTACTTAAAGTGCGTACACCCAAAGATAGTCCCAGACTTCTTATTTGAAATTCATGAAGGAAGCTACGGAGCTCACACTGGTGGGAGATCTTTGGCTTACTGAGCCATATCTCAGGATTTTTGGTGGCCATATATGCAGAAGGATGCTCAACAGTTCGTGAGACGGTGCGAGAAATGTCAAAAATTCTCACAAATATCGAGAAAACTTTCACAGGAGCTACTTCCATTAGCTAGCCCGTGATCATTTGCTCAGTGGGGACTAGACATAATGAGACCATTTCCTTGGGCACCAGGCAACAAGAAGTACCTTCTTGTTGCAACTGATTATTTCACTAAATGGGTGGAAGCTGAGCCCCTAGCCAACATCAGAGATACTAATATAAGGAAATTTGTCTAGAAATATATCATTACCAGATTCGGGATCCCACATATGCTCATTTCAGATAATGACACACAGTTCGATAGTCATCCTTTGAAAATTTTCTGTCAGTATTTCGGGATTCGGAATCATTATTCTACCCTTGCGTACTCTCAGAGTAATATACAAATAGAGATTTCTAACAAAACAATCTTGGATGGAATCAAGAAAGGGCTGGAGGATGCCAAAGGAAGATGGATAGAGGAGCTACCGAGTGTTCTGTGGACATATTGAAACACACCTTGGTGCTCAAATGGAGAGACTTCCTTTGCCTTAGCATATGAGATGGAAACTGTTATTCCGTTAGAGATTGGCTTACCGACCTTAAGAACCGAGCTGGTCGAAAGCAGAATTAATGACGCCGTCATCACACGAGATCTTGATCTGGCAGAGGAAAAGAAAGAGCAGGCCGCCATAAGAATGGTTTCATATCGGAATCAGATGTCCCGAGCTTATAAAAAGAATGTAAACCCTCGGTCTTTCACACTTAGAGACCTAGTACTCAGGCGAGTACTGGGATCGGCTAAGAACCTAATCCATGGGAAGCTCGGAGCAAACTGGGAAGGTCCATACAAAATAGTCAAAGTTGGGGGCAGCGGGTATTATGAATTCGAGACCTTAGATCATAAGGCAGTACCGCGCCCCTGGAACACTGCGAACTTCAAAAAGTTTTATTTCTAAAAAATAACTTTTTAAATAGAATTGCGAAGGGCCTTCGAAAATTTAAGGATGCCCCTTAAGCGATGGTATATTAGCAGCGAATGTATCAAATCAAAGTTATCAATAAAAATTCGAGGATTCTTTTTTCACACTTACTTTGCATTATATACGTCCTATTGCTAAGGTAGGGAGGCCAAAAAACTTGATAGAAGTCAAAAGCTTAAATCAGGCGCAGCCACCCGATCAAATCCAGGCCCTCAGCTAGGCATGACAATGTAAGCTGACTAGGGATGAGTTTGAGTCCAATCAGATTGGCGGGTCGGTGCAGAGTAGAAACACTTTTAGATCTCAAGGGGACTTTGAATAACTTTACTGAGGAACCGAACTCTTTGAAAAAGGGCCGAGCAAGGGCCTTTAGAGTCCTTGGCAGTTATTTTCTATTGTAGAGTCCTTGGCAGTTATTTTCCTCTTTTTGGCTCTAAGGATTGGTCATAAGGGAGGATTGGAAGACTCGGGGTGGAAGACTCGCTTCTGACTCGACTGTCCTCCGCCTTTTCGGGGCAGGGTCCTCGGCAAGTTCAAAAATTGAGTCATCTTTAGGTATGGGAGAAAAGACAAAATCTGGAGGATCAAGCTCAATTGGAATTGAAGTTTCAATTGGCCGAGCCATATCTGCTTGGCTAATGGTCGGCAGATTAGCATTGTTAAGAAGAGGAGTTTCAGTTGGAACCTCAAAAATGGGTTCCTCAAGAACAAAAATCGGAATCACTGGAGTAGTTTGAGTCTGCTCGGTGGAAAGGGTCGGTTCGACAGTTGATAGGAAGTCAAGAAAATTTTTTATCGTCCTGCGCCCAGATGCTGCAAGAGGAGACTTCTTCTTGGCTCGAGGAGTTTGAGCCCAAGCAGACTGGATCTCCTCCCGATCTGTAGCCAAAGTGGCGTTGGGTCGGTTCGACATAGAAATGAAGGAAGTGTAAGTTGGAGTGTACCCGAGCAGCGTGTGGGCGGCTTGGAAGAACAAAGTCTCGTTGAAATTCTAAACTTTTTGAAGTTGGTCCATCTTTACAAAGGACTCAACAATCCTTCCCTCCATAGTTTCACCTGTGTAGAAGAAAACTAAAGTCAGGAAAATGGAAAATCAAAGTTAAAACAGAAGGCAAAGGATATCAAATACCTGACATGCCTTCTTCGTAGGGACAGCGATAGGATGGTGTGACACCAGGAGCGTATTCCCAGTTGCTAGAGACAAACACCACATCATTCTCATGGCCCTTGTTTGAATCTGGAAGGTGGGTTACCAAATACCTCTCCTTCTTCCTCAACAAGAGGTAGTAGCTATCTCCGGCGGCCTTGATAATGTAGCAGTACAAAATCTCCCACAATCCAAGACTCAAACCCAGAATCTTGTTCAAAGAAGACACCCCTATGATGATCCGAAAAAAGTTAAGGCAGCATTGGAGAGGGCAAAGTTTTGCAGCAGAGAGAACCCAGAGAAGAAAAGGATCAAGAGGAAAATGAATCCCACCTTCGGTGATGGCACGAGTAGGGATGAGGATGTGCCAATTAGGGGTTCATCCTTCCCAATAACCCTAACCTCAACATTGTCTGGGATGTTGTACTTGATTTTGAAGGCAGGAACTTCAGAGGGAGTAAGAGGGGCCATTGAGGAAGACGAAGTTCAAAGAAAGAAAAACGCAGAAAAGAAAGGATAAGAGTCTGAGAGTCTGGAAGTAGAAAAGCGAAGTGAGTAGAATACGAAGAAATACGGTTTATAAGGAGGGATGAATTTTGAAGGGCAACATTTAAATGCCCTGAATGTGTTGCCAAAATGAAAAGGCATGTTACAAAGTACAAGTGATGATGATGAAAAGATAAGAAAACGGCTGACAGACAAAAAACGTCTGTCAGACGTTATCTGAGGACAAATGAAGGGGTTAGCCCTGATCATTACACATGTAATGACATTAAATGAAACCCACGTGAGGTTGACAAGACATATCACATGACAGAAAAATCATTCACACAGCCCTATAAACCGAGCCGTGCTGATCGATAGGTTCAGTAAAGAAAGAAAGAGTTCGGTTCTCTTTATAACCGAGCTCATCAATCTAATTCAGCTAAGTAAGGAAAGAGCTCGGCTTGTACCAAGTTGAGTCCGTTAAAATGTTCTGTAAGATGATTGAAGAGGTCAGTTTGTGCCAAACCAAGTCCCTTAATTTGTTCGGCAAATATCGAGTGTGCTCGGCATCTGATATGTCTGAACTATTTTAAATGATAGATGGAAAGATAAAAATCCGCCTGTAACTTAGGCAATCAGATAAATGAATAAGAGAAATTGAACATATCAGGAGAAAATAATGGAGAAATATCAGCAACTTCCCAAACCGAATCACTGAATTGAAGGAAGGTGTGCCACATTGAATCAAAAATCACGAAAACCCTAAGGGGATGACCATCTATAAAAAATGGAGGAATCCAAGGTGAAAGGTATGCTGAACTCTCTTGGTCTTCTTCCATTCATTTCATTATCTTTATTAACTTAAGCATCAGAGTACCTTCGATCGAAGCATTTCGATCTTGGGCAGTTTGTTTGTTTTGTAGGAAGAGGAAGACTGAGAGATCAAATTCAGAAACACATCAATATTTCGATTCCAGTAGGAGGTATTCTCGATTTTTTGCCTCTTACAAAAATCATGGAAAGAAATAGAAATCTCGAGTTCGAATCTTGACAATTTTTTAGGGCCAGGCCACGAGAAATTTATCCTCATGAATACCCTAGTCCCGACGTAAATGTTTTGTCTTTGATCGGATTGAGGATAGTATTAATCGAGGTACATATAAGTTGATTCTTAAACGTTTGACCGTTTAAAAAAAAAGAAAGAAATATAAATGAATTCTTCTAAAACACCATTCATCTTTGCTGAGATAAACATAAATCTCTCAATTGCCAATAGTTTTGACCAGAATGCCAATTTAGAATAAATTTGATTCACATTTTTGATAGCTTGCTCACAACATTATACAAGAATGCTTCCCAGATTATATTTTCACTAGTAATTGATGATGCACAAAAGTAGATTTATGTACAATCAACAGTCGAGTGTAACAAAAGGCAAAGAATGCATGGTTGGGCTGAGGTGACCAGACCACTGAAGGCGGTGACAGTGGTCAGAGAACTTTATTAATAAAGTAAAATGTGTGTGTGAGAGAGAGAGAGCAAAGGTAAGCTCTAGAAGAGGTTGCGTAGCTATGAGAGAGATATCTGTGTAAATGGTGTGTAAAGAGATGTCCCTCTCATGTGGAGAAAACTTACAATTTTAGTTGAGGTGATGACGTGATGGGTAGGTTACTAACTTTTCAAGGAGGACAACTACAACTTGGATATGTACAAACTTTTCGGGGAGGACCACTACAATTAGGATATGTACAATTAAAGATAGCGTTGATATCTGAGAGTAGCTACCCCCGTTATTACTCCCCACGTGCGTTAATCCTTCTAGGCTCCTTGAACTTTGGACTGAGCCGAATCTATGAGTCGGACTTGACTTACTTTGTAGCTAATTCGATCTTAATTAATTGGGTTTGACCCAGTTGGATCTAGGCTCATCATTTGCTCCCATGCCCCAAGCCCCAAGCCCTTGTGATGACAAGAGATTGAGGGCATGAGTTAGCCTCCTTACTTAGGTAGACAAGTATCTTGTGCCCTACGACCCATCCTCTCATCTGTCTGCACTTACACAACTTCTTCATTTTTGATGGCCGAACAACCCCATATTGGTACCCAAATCTATTTGCCCGACATTCAGTCCCCTTTATTAAGTTTCCCTTCAGCTGAATAACCCTATTCCACCTAGGGCAATTTGTTGAACAACATATATAACACCCCATGGCTACTTATCCTTCCTTATTTTCACTTATTCCAACCCTTATAGACTGCAGAGAGAAAGCTCACGAGGAAGGTAACTATGGGGATGAAAGAGGAATTGTCGAAGATGATCGAAACCCTAGGCACCACGTCGATGACAAAGGCAAGGTTTGCGGCTGCTATGGCAAGGCTTGGAGAAGCCCTAGGCAATGCCATGGCAAAGCCAACCAAGTGCGAAACTTGTGACTCCATCAGAAGTGGAGGCGGCGACGACCAACGCGAGGGAGACAGGGGCGACATCTTGAAAAGGCTGAGTATGGGCACACGAGAGCTATTGGGCGGGGCCATCTGGCTAGGCAGCGCCTGTTACACCGAAGGCGACGCTTGTTGTGTTGAAGGCGGCAGTGGAGTGGGCTAGAGCATTGATGACACCCATGGCGTTGGGATTGAGGGATAAGATCCAGGTGAGGAGAACGACGCTGTTGGTAGCATGGGCGTTGGCATTTGTAGCGTGCACAATGCAAATAGAGATGCTGAAGGCTCCGATGGAGGGCTAGGCAATGTCCTGAGTGGCAAAGAAGATGGGCTTCTGGGCAAAGGCAAGAGATGAGAAAGAGAGGAGGGCGACGTTGGGCTGGGCGGCGCTAGCCAAGGGCTGGGTGACGTCAGCCAGGCACGGGGCTACGACGAGCGTAGGCCAGACAGACGCAATCCAGGCAACAGGCTGGATGATGTGCGTCGCAGGCCAGATAGCCCTGCAGGCTGGCCGACGGCGGTCGCAAGGTAGGCAGCGCCAGCGAGTTGTGCATAAGAACTCGTGAAGGTGAGAGGCGGCCACTTGAATTTCTTGCTTTTGCATCTGCTTGATATTGAGATTTTCCTGACCTCAGCTTTAATTTTGACAGGTGCTCGATTTGGTAGGGGCACTATGGTAGATGATACAAAGGCTTTGCACCAAGGAGTTACCGAGTGCAATGGGTTGAAAGTACCTTATATATTTAGCTCCATAGATTGTGATGATGACATTACTTGCATTGTATTTCTGTACTGTATTCCTAGTGCTATTATGTGTCGCCAGGCCGAGGGGGACAAGTTGATGTTTTATGATTTTTTAGGAGAGATCATCTTTTACGAGGACGTCCTAGAGGCGGGGGGTTAAGGTTTTCCATACCCGGACTTATCTGTCGGATTCTGGGACACCTATCGCTGGCTCCAGGGAGGTTGACTCCCAACTGTTGGAGGGTGATTCTGACATTCTTTTCATTATGGCAGTTGATCCATGGCGCTGATGTTTCACCCCCTTTCGAGGAGTTTTTGACCTCATACATACTTTTAGATAACCCTTCTCCTCATCAAGGGTGGTATCGCTTTACCCCGAGGTCAGACAAGTTTATTACAGTCTTACCTTCGAATTGCCACAGTTGGAAGTCTAGGTTCTTCTTCGTTGGAGGTTAGTGGGCCGCTGAGGAAGATCATGACTTAGTGCCTTCAACGTGGGACACTGTTCTGAGAACCCAGCTAGGTAAGAATTTCACATTTGCTTTTATGTCTAGTCGTCATGTCCCTGTACTTATTGCATGTTTGGTTTGTTTAAAGCTTCCCCCACGTTATCTCTAGATTAGGAGAGTAGGCTTCAAGTCGTGCGGGATCATCATTTCAAAGAGTTTTCATCCATCATGTCTGCATCGGGTCGTCCTAGAGCCTCCCCTAGGCAAAAGAGGAAAGGTATTTGATCTTCCAATATACTTTTGATGGTTGTGATTGTAGGCTCTTCTTCTCACACCAATTCCACAGGCCCTACTATTAATAGAATGATGGTAAAAGCTCTTTATGCTTCCAAGGTAGCATCTTCCCTTCATCCCAAAAGGTCGAAGGCCGATGCCCCCAGTGCCTCTCAGCGGTCTGACATACATTTTATATCCCAGGAGGCTGGATTAGAGGGTGCCCCTGCTCCTTCTCAGCACACAACTCCTCCGAGTGTTGGGGTTAGTCCGACTACTACCTCAGGGGCAGAGACTTCTATGTAGCCGTCTACCGGGTCTAGAGTTCCACTTAGTCGTCCGACTTCTAGTAGTGATTCAGTGTCCATACTGTGGAATGTGAATCTGGCCAAGGAACAACTTTGGGAGTTTGTGACCACAGCGGATATTAGAGAGGTTGGCTCTCATGGTCCAGAGGGCATCATTAACACTGCTATGATGATGGGCTTTGCTATGGTATGTCTTTTATTCATCTTTGACTTTGTACCCGTTTTTTCCCCTCATGTCCTACTTTTTGCATGCTTATAGGTGGCTGCTATTTTTTCTTGTGTTTCTTCAAGGACGATGAAGCTTGGAGAAGCATTCAGAGATCTGGCAACAGAGAGGCAGACACGAAAGGCTGTTGAGGAGCAGTTAGGGCTCGAGAGACAGGCATGAGAGGCTACCGAGGAACAGTTGAGGATAGTCTAATGAAAGAGCAACACCCCTTGAGACCAAGCTTCTGGCGTCCCGTGAGAGTACCGCCCAGCTGAAGGCTGATAGAGAGGCTGCTTGCGTCAGAGCAGAGGCTGACCTTCGAGTAGCTCTTGTGAAAGCTACCAGGGTAGAGGCTCACTCCATTGAGATGGAGAAGAGGAGAGACACTGCTGAGAGGGTCGTTGCTGGCGCTTTATTGATGGTTATGAGAAACTTAAGGGGAATGTCTCAGCAGCTTTTCCTACCTTTGACTTTCTAGCTTCGTCCCATACGAGGCACTAGAGACTGATGGTGATGAAGAGAGCTTTGATAAGAGCGGATCGAGGAACAGTGAGTGATGTTAGGAATATGACACTTTTATCTACATGTTTCTCTTTTTGTCGCTAGGCCGTGTTTTATCTTTTGTAATTCGTTTATGAGCTTTATAGAATGAGAGACAGTTTTGGAAAAAGACAATCTTGCAAAATTTTATTTCATAATTTGAGATAGATAATAACAAAAATTGACTAAAACAACAAAAGATAGTTTAAATAATGGCCATTGACTTGTGCACCCACAAACTTGCCCCCAGCTATTGGTAATATCTTTTCAGGTGCTCTGCGATCTATGGATGGGCCAGGGCTTTTTCTCTGCGATCTATGGATGGGCCAGGGTTTTTTCCTCAGAGTTCTGAATTTTGTAAGTGCCTAGTCTTACAACTTCTATGACCATGTAGGGGTCCTTCCTAGTTTGGGCCTACCTTCCCTTATCGAGAGTCCTTGGTAGATAGGATGACCTTTTTGAGGACGAGGTTCCCAAGCAAGAAGGCGTGATGCTTCACCTTCGAGTTGTAGTACTTGGTCATACGACGCTTGTACTCTGCATTCTTAAGCATAGTCATCTCCCTCTCCTGAACAGAAGGCAAAGAATGAGTGGTTGAGCCGAAGTGACCAAACCACTGAAGGCAACGACTATAGCTGGAGAACTTAATTAATAAAGTAAAAGGTGTGTGTGAGAGAGAGAAAATGTAAGCTATAGAAGAGGTTGAGTAGATATAAAAAAGATAGTTGTGTAAAGGGTGTGCAGAGAGATGTTCCTCTCATGTGAAGAGGGCTTATAATTTATAGGCACAAAGCCTTAGTTAAGGCGGTGACGTGATGGGTAGGTTACAAGCTTTTCGGGGAGGACATCTACAACTAGGATGTACAATTAAAGATAGTGTTGATCTCTAAAAGTGGTTATCCCAGTAATTACTCTGCACGTGTGCTAATCCTTTTGGATTCCTTGAACTTTGAACTGGGCCAAATCCATGAGTCGGACTTAACCTACTTTGTAGCTAATTTGGGTTTACTCAATTAACTGGGTCTGACCCAATTAGATCCGGGCTCATCAGTAATAATTTTGTGTTTGAAGACCTTAAAAATATTAAAAATTGAGCATTAATTATACAATATTTATATTTTAAATAATATATTTATATTTTTAATTAAATAATTTAAAATTAAAATGTACAAAAAAAAAAAGAAAGAGATAAGAGAGAAAGAGGAAGATGTGTAGATTAGGAGAGTTGTTTAGAATTAGAGTGTATTAATAGAGTTGTCTGATATTGAGAACTATGTAATGAAGGTGATATTTTTGAGTGATTTTTTTTTTGGAATAACTTTATACCATTAGATCAAAGTAGATAACAATTGGATCAATCCTAACCGTTGTACTTTTATAAATTGAAAATTCAATTTTTTAGTTGTAATATTAGATAAATTTTTTTATGCATGACATCTACACTGATAAGATAGAATTGATTTTAAATTCTTAAGTTTGCCTATCACATGAGTTACTGAGATTCACTCAATCCAACGATCCAAAATCACCCCCAAACTTAAAAACCCAATCCATATATTTTCACGGGAACTAATGTCTAACTAACTCTTCTTTCTCTATTACGGACGCTGAATAATTTATTTTTTGATTGTAGGATTCTACGGAAGACATGTTAAATTTTAATCTTAATTTCCGATACATGTTATTTTTTCATTCTCAATTTGGTATTAAACCAGGCAATTTCTAGTTCCGTCATAAGTGAAATGAAATGGAGATATATTTTTTCATACTTGAAGAGAATTAGTAAAAATCGTCAACACTTCAACATTTGTCTCTTCAAACCAATAAAGGAATAAATTCAGGAGGTTGAACTTAATTGAAAACAAGAAGAATAAAAATGGTTACAATTTCTTTCCCAAATGTTGGGTTTGATCTATGGTCCTTAGATTAGCAGAAAATTGTGGAATTCACATGAAATAATACATAAATTATCCAACAGAAACTCAAGGCTTCAATTCAAATCTTCAGTACAGATTTCATGCAAAACAAACTCATCTAAACAATCCCAACATATATACATAAAATTAGGTGCCCAATAAATATGCACTCAGCACATAATCAAAATGAAGCAGCATGAAGATGACGAACTTGATACAAAATTCTTCAATTATATTTATACCTTTTTCGTGTGGAAAAGTTTACTATTCCTGATAGAATGACCTTAAAAAAAGGTCAACGTGTGGTTACAAATACAAATAAAATGTTTTGCAACAGGTTAACAATTGCATTATTGAGACAAAACATGCAGCCATCAATATAAGCCGTTGACCAGAGTTTAGACAGGGGCGGTCACTCACATATCTGGTGCGAGAGTTGTATCCACTCTAATACTGGTGTATAAGTTTCTTGTATGCATTCTCATTTTCTGAGTAGTATTTGATCTCTGCCTGCAAAACAAGGAAAAAAGCTCATGTTCCAGATTTGTACATTGGGAAGAAATTTGTTTCAGATAAAAACTTCATAAAAGCCTTTCTTCATGGTTTCATATCACGCTTTCTTTGGGTTTCTCCACTGCCACCTTTTATCATAAGACAAATAAAAAACAAAGCATGCTTGAAGCAATAAAGCCCACTTGAAACTTTGATGCCCTATTTGGGTTAGGGAGTGTCAATCACTTTTGCCTCCTTAGGTAAGGTGATACTCACTATAAGGCTTCTGTTCTCCAGAAAAAGCACCTCAACTCCGAGAATTTAGATTATTTAAATCAATAAGTTCAGGATATGGAAGTCACTTGCCCTATTTTCCTGTTATTATGTGGTTATACATTAATAAGAGTAGCAAGAAAGTTGGCAAGTCGGTGCAGAAACATAACTGGGAGGAACTTTGAGATAGTTTATTTTGGGACAAGACTTTGTTGAGTTGAGTACTTCCTCATTGATTTAACCAGAGAACATAATGGATAAACATTTGATACATACCTTACGAACCCCTTTTATAGCAATCAAAAGCTTTTCGCCAATCAAATCCTTCAGTATAGTGTCTTTCTCAAGAGCTTCCACAGATTCAGAAAGGGACTTTGGCAACCTTTCCAGTTCTACACCAAGGCTATCAGGATTTGCATCTGCTTATGGAAAAATCATTACAATATTAAAATTCAATGTAACCATGGAACTGCATCATGCAGAATCAAGCATTCTGAAAATGAAACATCGATTTCTTTGTACTTGTTCTTCTTTGAATGGTATGCAGTTATCAGGGATAATAGTAAGCGAGCTTATTACAGTTTATGGTTAATTTTAGTTTAGCCCTTTCCAATAGAGTGTGGTTAAGACTCTTGGTTTGATTCAGTTACACACACCACTTTAGAAGGGTTTTAGCATTTTTCCATGTTCTCGGGCAACACAGTACAATTTGTTCCACCGTAAATATAACTTCAGCAAGTGTCGGGAAAAAAAAAACTTGAACAAATTGTATGAGCACCCTTGCCAACATATTTCATATAATCCCCAAGAAAAAAGCCTATTGAATCTCATTGAACCCCAGAGGTTTTTATCCTTTCAGTCTTGTTATAGGTTATAGCTTCTTTTAAGTTTTTCTCCATTATCTATTTGACAGTAGTTTGTAGATTCTCACTGTTAATATTTATCAATGAAAGAGGAAAAAGAATATTCATTCAGAGTAACCAGAGTATTACAGACTAATTGAGAAGATAAACTAATATATACTAGGGCAAAACATAATAACGTAAATGACTAATCTACCCCTAAAGCTAATACACTGAATTACTCTAACATTTCCCCTCAAACTCATGATGTGATAGCATCCAACATCAAGAGTTTGCCAAGGAGAAAACGAAAACGCGCTATAGTGTGAGATTTGGTGAAGAAATCTGCCAACTGCATTGTTGAAAGAAGATATGAGAGAGAGATCGTGCCCAGTTGAGTTGTTGGATTGTTGGGTTTCTGAATTATTGTTGGGTTGTTGGATTGTTGCTGTTATTGCTATTTTCTGTTTTATTTTGGCTAACTAATCCCAAAATCCAGTCATAACACTAGAAATATTTGTAAGTGAATGGGATACTCAAACTAAGAGTAGAGCCCCGTATATATAGTCACATAATAATACAAAGTGACCTAAACATCCTTGTGGTCTAGGCAAAATATAAAGTCATAATAAGGGTTAAAAAGGAAAAAGAAACCCTAATAAACTAGACTATACTCCAACACTCTCCCTCAAGGTAGGCGCAAAAATATCAACTAAGCCAAGCTTGACAACGGAGTCCCGGAGAATGGATAGAATGACAGGTTTGGTGAAAACATCCACTACCTGATCACTGGTCCCCACAAACAATGGAGTGATAATACCACTGCGAACTTTCTCCCAAAAAAAGTGAACATTGATCTCTATATACTTCGTCCTCTCGTGTAATACAGAATCAGAAGCGAGCTGAATAGCATATCGATTATTACAATATAATGTAGATGAAGAAGTCATTGAAAATCCCAACTCTCCAAGAATCGATCGTAGCCAGATAATCTCACATGTGCCAAGCGCCAGTGCTCGATACTCTGCCTCTGCTAACGAACGAGAGACAACTGCCTGCTTCTTGCTATTCTAAGAGATAAGATGAGTCCCTCGAAAAGTACAGAAGCCCGTAGTAGATTGACCGTCGCATGCTCCCCCATAATCTGAATCTGAAAAATAGGCTAGAGAGCCAGTCTGAGATACTGATGCATAAAACAACCCAAGTCCAGGACAAGACTTGAGGTACCGAAGAATATGATGAAATGCATCAAGATGAGGCTGACACGGTTTGTGCATGAACTGACTAACTCGGCTGATAGCAAATGAAATGTTTGACCTAGTGTTGGCTAGGTAGATAAGTCTACCTACCAATCTCTGATAAACAGTCGGATCACTCAACTCTTCATCGTCAGCAGTAAGCTTTAGGTTTGAAATTATGGGTGATGATGCCAGTTTGCACCCCAACATCCCAGTGTCTAAGAGAAGATCTAGAATATACTTTTTCTGAGAAAGAACAATACCCCTGCTGCTACGAGCAACCTCAATCCCAAGAAAGTATCCCAGAAATCCAAGGTCCTTCACATCGAAGGCCTTTCCAAGGTCTATTTTGACTTGCACAGCCCTAGAAACATCATCTCCAGTAATAATAATATCATCGACATATACCAAAAGGATGACACACTGTCCAAAAGTATTCCGTCGAATGAAGCAGGTATGATCAGAATGACATCTGGTGAATCCTAAATGTACAACTACATCACTAAAGCGAGAGAACCAGGTTCGTGGTGACTGTTTTAGTCCATAGAGAGACTTATGTAGTCGACATACCTTTTCCAGCATACTCTCCCTCACCACGACAGCTCAGTGGTAGATCCATATAAATAATATCGTCCAGATTACCATGAAGAAATGCATTTTTCATATCTAACTGATGAAGAGGCCAATCGTACTCCGCAGCTAGAGAAATAATCAATCGAACAGTAGTCAATTTTGCCACAAGGGCAAAGGTAGAACCAAAATCACGACCCGGTACCTGACTAAAGCCCTCGCCACAAGCCTAGCTATGTGACGATCAATAGTACCATTAGCAAAAAACTTCAGGGTGTAAACCCAGCGACAACCAACAGGCTTCACCCTTGAAGGTAAAGAGACAAGATCCCATGTATGATTACACTGAAGATCGTCCATCTCCGTCTGCATGGCAAGAACCCACTAGGGCTTCCGCATAGCCTCTGAAATAGAGCGAGGAACTAGCGTATCTGATAAGGCCATACTATAAGCTCAAAATGTAGGAGAAAGATCACCATAAGAAACATAAGTAGAGATCGAATATAAAGTCCTGACGGTCTAACTATAACGGACAACTGGACGGCGATCACGCCGCGGATAACGACGCCCTAAATCATCAGCCTCCATTGACAATGTCTTATCAGGGAAAGTAACTGGCTCAGTACCTGCAATCTCATCAGTACTAACAACAGGTGCATCAATATGCTCAACGAACTGATAAGTATTACCTGCATCGCCTGAGGTAGAAGGGACATCAGTAGGGGGATGAGAGCGAGGGCGATAAATATAAACCTGCAAAAGAAGAGAGACTGGTGACTCTGTACTGATAAAGACGAGTGGCTTTGGTGGAGCAAAGACTGATGACTTTGTAGTGATAATGACCAATGGCTTTGGCTCCTGTGGTAACAGAAAATCAAAGGAAGTATCATCAACTGGAAGTGCAAACACAGGAGTGGAAGAAAAATAAGGAATGTGCTCAAGAAAGGTAACATTTAGACTGTGATACATATGGCGCCTGATAGGATCATAACACCTATATCCCTTAGACTGATGACAATAGCCCACACAGATACAACGAATCGCTTTATTATCAAGCTTTATGGCGAGTAGGAGACCGATACTGAACAAAACATGTACAGCCAAAAACACGAGGGGGGGACCAGAAAAAATGTCCGCTTAGGGAATAAGACTTATAAGGGAGCCCTATGCTGAAGAGCATGACTCGGTGTACGATTACACAAAAAGGTAGAAATTAAAATAGTAAAATGCCAATAAGATTTTGGTACCTCATACCTTTAAGCATACAACGTACCATCCCTATTAGACTCCTATTTTTCCTTTCAGCAACTCCATTTTGCTCAAGAGTATATGGACAAGTGAGCTGCTGAAAGATACATTGAGAAAAAAGGTGAGACACTAAGACATCGAACACATATTCTTTGGCATTATCCAAACGAAGAGCACAAATAATGATATCAAATTGTGTCTTAATCATCTAGAGAAACTGAGTGATGACAGGGAGTACATCAGACTTCCTATGCAAAAGGTAGACCCAAATACAACGGATATGATCATTTATAAATGTCACATAGTATCGAGCACCTGACAGAGTAGTAACAGGAGAGGGGCCCCAAATATCAGAGTGTATTAGGTCAAATGGCTTGGGTGACTGGTGCATGAAAAAAATATAACTGGTCCGAACATGTTTCGATAGGGAATATATAACACAGTCAAGTTTACCACCAACACAAACATTGCTCAAAGTAGGAAATAACATACATAAATATTTAAAATTTGTATGCCCAAAACGATTATGCCACAACTGAACTGTTTGTGATGAAAAATCATAACGACAAGTACTAGGCAAAATATTAGCATGCAAACTAGGAACAGATAAAGACAAAGCATGTGCAGGTGATAGAGGTGGAGGAACTGGTGAAACTGGAGGTAGATCGCCTAGATAATACAATCCATCTCTCTCATATCCCCTGATAATAATCCTCTTGGTACTTAGGTCCTGCAAATAACATGAATCAGAAAAAAACACAACCGCACAGTGAAAATCTCTAGCTAACTGATGTACGGATAATAAATTCATGGCCAATTTTGGCGCATGAAAAATTGAGTGTAATGTAAAGCCATCTGGGAGGCGAACTGTACCCCTACTAATAATAGGGGAATGTGTCCCATTTGCTAGTTGAATTTGTGTATATAACTGCTCGTCAAAAGTGGTGAAGTGCTGGGCCTCACCTGTCATATGACCATTCGCACTCAAGTCTAACATCCAAAGGGAGACGAATTGGCGCAAGCATGAAAGACACGAGGTATACCTATAGTGGTGGCAATAGCAGTAGTTGGACCCTGAGAAGTTAGGGCGGACATAAGTATATCCAATCGGAAAATGATAGCATTAATATCACTCTGCCAAGGAGGAGCAGTTGCAGGAACAGCGGTAGTAGGTGGTGATACCTCAACAATAGTAGTAGTACGGCTGCGAGGAGGCGACTTAAGCTCTGGATAGAGGTTCCAGCAAGTAGCCCTGAGATGGCCTGGTTGGCCACAATAATCACACTGACGAGAACTAGGAGGTACATTCCAAGTGGGAGGTGACTTAAGCTCCGGATAGAACTTTCAACAAGTAGCCCTGAGATGTCCTGGTCGGCCACAATAATCACACTGACGAGAAACAGGAGGTACATTCCAGGTGGAAGTACTAACAGCAGAAGTCTCAACAGTAGTAGCCATAGCAAAAATAATACGTGGGCACCCGTGACAGAACAAAAACTAACTCTAAGATAAATAGAGGGATAAAATAAGGGAGAACAACAGTAGTAGCCATTGGGTAGTGTGTCGGTGGGGGTTTGTGCTGGTTTGCTAGTGGAGTCGGTTGGTTTTGTCGGTTTGATGGTAGTATGGATTGAGGTGAGGCAGTTTGGCTACTGGTTTTGCGGCTTGCTTGGTATTACTATTGTTTATTGTTATCGATTTTTCTCGATTTTTTTTTTGTCGGTTTGATGTGAAGTTTCAACGTCGTTTTGTCGTCGGGTTTGCACTGGGATGCAGTTGCTATGATGTTTCTGATAGGCTGTGATGTTTCTACTGGTGGCTAATTATGGCTAGTTGCTGGTGTTGTGGACTGAACAGTAGAGCAGTCAGTGGAGTGTTCCAGTTGCTGGTGCTGTGATGTCTGGTTGCTATGTTTGGTGGGGGCTAGGGTTAGGGTTAGTGGCTCTGATACCAACTAGAAATATTTGTAAGTGAATGGGATACTCAAACTAAGAGTAGAGCCCCATATATATAGTCAAATAATAATACAAAGTAACTTAAACATCCTTGTAGTCTAGGCAAAATATAAAGTCATAATAAAGGTTAAAAAGGGAAAAGAAACCCTAATAAACTAGACTATACTCCAACAATAACCGAGTAGAACTCTTGTATAGTCTTATCCAGTGTTTTGAAAAGCTCGCCTAGGCGAGAAGCGAGGCGAGGCGAGCTTATCTCGCCTGGAGGACCCCAGGCGAAGCGAACGTGAGCGAAGCGAGAAAAAAGCGAGAAAAAGCGAAGAAGCGAAAAAAGCGAAAAAGCGAAAAAACGAACGCTTTATTATAAAAAGCGATTCTGCTTCAACTTTTTTTTTTTTTCTGATTACAGGTTAGTAGTCTCTTTTATTTTTTAATCACTAATGACTTTTTTTTTAGACTATTGCTGGTCTATTTTTTTTTTTTTAATAAACAATGTTTCGAACAAAACACATTCCTTTTTTTTCCTTGTGTTGCTGAATTCATTTAGAATATTTGTGGAATGTGGGAGTCAGGCAACTGCACTGCATGACAATTATGATAAAAAAAGGAAGCAGGAGTATCAGAAATGGGGGTAAATAATAGATTCTTCTACAAAGAAGTGTCTCTGATATGTCTTGGTTATACTTTTTCCTTTTCTTATATATATACAAATGGTACCAAAAAGTGGTCTATGCTTATACCATGTTTAATTATTTTAGTACATGTGAAATGTGCCTCTGTTCTGCTTTTTTTTATTCAATATATAATTACATATGAAATTGTTTACAATTGATTCTGCTCCTGTCATGATCATTGTGCTTCTGTTTTTTTTTTTAACTCATTCTACTTCTATTTTTTTTTGTTGATTCTGTTGCTGCTTCGGTTTTGCTGTCCTGTGTTGCTTTTATTTTTTTTTATCCTCATTCTACTTTTTTTTTTGTTGCTGCTTCTTTTGTTGTCCTGATTCTGCTTCTTTTGTTGTCCTACCTTGTCAATATGAAAATGTATACAATTGTTAGTATTTGTTTGAATTTAAATGTTTAAATTATGACTGTTATTAAGATTTGAGATATTATTAGTATTTTTTTTAATTTAAATGTTTATGGTTTTACTTGCATTTAAATATTTAGTATATATAAAATTAGAACTTAGATTGTTTAGAAGTAATTAAACTAAAATATATAATTTTTTTAACTGTTCGCTTTGCTTCGGTAAAGCGTGTCGCTTCGCTTCTCGCTTCTCGCCTAGGCGTTAGGAGCCTTGATCGCTTCGGTTCGCTTTACGCCTTAAATAACACTGGTCTTATCACTCTGACGTGCAGCTCGAATTTCATGCTCTAGTTGATATCTCTTTGCAAAATTAGACTGAACAAACGATGTAGCCAAATAATCCCAAATCTCTTTGGCTGTGTTAAACTTAGTCAAATGCACACCAATGGTCTGATCAACTGAGTTGTTAATCCAAGTGATTATTTTAGCATTATTGACTTCCCAGGTATTCTTTAAGTCAGCATATTTCTCTGCCTTCGAATCTATTGGAGCTTGCAAAACACCATTAACATAACTCCACATTTCTTTCCCTAATAAGAAATTTTTCATAACATAAGACCAATATACATAATTTTCACCGTTTAATCTGACACTAATAGCCTGAAGAGAATTAGAATGTCCACTTGCCACAATGTTAACAAGGGTTAATGCTCTCAGCAAATTAATACCCAAAATAAAACAGAAAACAACAATAACAGCAACAATCCAACAACCCAACAATAATTTAGCAACCCTGCAACCCAACAAATTAAATCAATAAACAACCACAAAATATCAATCACAAACCAATCGGTGTACTGTGAAGGCAAGAGTCGGTTCACTGATGCATAGTAACAACACAAAATAGAATCACAAAATAGACCAAAAAGGGGCGGTCGGTGCAAAAGGAGGGCAGTTGGTGCACTGTGAGGAGGAGAACAGTCACCGAAACCCGGAAAACAATCAGTCGATGCACTGTGAGGAGGAAAACAACCACCGAAACCTAGAAGACAGACCATCGAAATACCTCAAATCATACAAATCTCATCCCAAAACAATTAATTTGCCTTGAATCATTCAGATGAACATTCAACACTCTTAGTCGCACCTCTCTTGGCTGATTGGAACCAAAAATTTTGGCCGAAGGTGTCGGATATAACAGATCGAAGAGTCTATACATATTTTCCCAAAAATATTGAAAAAATTGAAACCCTTACCAGATGAACTCGAAACAAAAAAGGAAGCACACCAATGAGAAGCCCATGAAAAGTCGATCCTGATGGTGGTATTCACGGTTGGAGATTGATGACGTTATCGCCGACAATGTTGACGTCAGTACTGTTCATCATCGGTTCACGTCCAGTTCACCAAGTTTGTTCACGTCGAGTTCACAGGTATTCTTCTATACTTCAATCATAAATTATTATTTGGGTTTAAAGATCAAAGCTCTGATACCATGTTAATATTTATCAATGAAAGAGGAAAAAGAATATTCATTCAGAGTAACCGGAGTATTACGGACTAATTGAGAAGATAAACTAATATGTACTAGGGCAAAACATAATAATGTAAATGACTAATCTACCCCTAAAGCTAATATACTAAATTACTCTAACACTCATTTGTGTATTTCTGATACCGACTCTGGCTTGTTTTCCTTTATATTCTGACCCCACAAGGAGAGGATATATATAGCAAGGCTCAAGCGATCAATTACTTTTTCATTCAAAACATTTTTTGAGGCATTAATAAATAAATTGTTGTACTTTTCCTTCACAATCATATCCCGTATCCAAAATCCAAGGTAGATACATAACATGGAGGGTTGAAAAGTGTTTGCCAGCTGCCAAAATCAAATAAATTCACTTTCACATTATGGACATGTCTAGGTTCTCTCACATGCATCATGCTCTTCCAGGCGTTCGAAAATACCAGTATGTGCAATGGGTATGGCTCCTGAATAGAAATGCATGCTACATAAGCTGAAAAAGATGATGGAGCAGTGGGAAAACACTGAAATTCTATGACGTAGCCCACAAAGAAGTGTTAAATAGAGTGAAGTCAGGAACATGTATTGATATCTGGCCCCAGAGGAGTAATAGAACTGAGATCAGTGGAGTTGAAGTGCCAATATGGCTAGGATCACATGGAAGATCAAACACGTAATTTTTTGTAAATACAGACTCTATAGTTAACAGTACTTCATGATGAAAATAAGAACTCACAAATAAGATGTAGTAACTAATAAGCAAGAACACAATTTGAAGGAGTAAACTTTTAACTTTTTCCTTGTCCCCCCCCCCCCTCCCCCAAAAAAAAAAAAACCAAAACAAAACAAAAATTGAGCATCAGGAAGCTAACGACACAAAAGCTTGTCAGACATTGTTTCCACAACAGTAGTTGCAATGGCTCATTTTCACTAACATTGCCGCCCAAGTCCCAATATCCAGATGGCAGAGTGTAATGACACAATATTTTTGATGCCATAATCCTATCATTCAACACTTGAATCTTAACCCACTTAGCAAGAAGCAAATAACAGAATTAATTTATTTGATCGTTTAGGAACACAGCAACATGGTGTTATGTCTCAAAGCTAGCTAATGCACACTAAAAAAATTTAGCAGTAATGACTTGCAAATTAATACCACATGGTAGATCCATTGCATTTGGTAAAGTTTATGCAGTCTTACCAATGGGGTCAGGCAGATTAAGATGTCCCCGAAGGCCATCAATTCCTGCAGCAATTACAGCAGCCAGGCCCAAGTATGGATTTGCACACCCATCAAATGCTTTAATCTCAAAGTTGCTCACAACATCATCCATAACTCCAGGTGGGCATGCCGTTCTCAATGGAGCCTCTCTGTTTTCTTTTCCCCAACACTTGTATGCTCCACTCCAAGTATTGGGTTGTATGCGATCATAACTATAAAGTGAATAACAATTGTACAGAGAAATTAGAGATCAAAGATGAATTTTTTTTGTCCACAATTTGTGTAAGATAAAGTTCAGAAAAAACAATAACGTTTAGAACACATCCGATTTCCCCCCTTGCAACCTTAAAAAAATGGAAATAAGAATTAAAGAGAAGACTCCCAAATAATTTTGATCAGGACTAGAGTGAATGTAGAAAAAAAAAATGTAACTCTTAATGGAGAAAAGCATTACCAAATTTTTATTTAATATTTAGAATGTGATTTCTTCATATGAGGGTAGCTAGTCCTTTTGAATCATCATCACGATCATTAATGGTAGGGTGTGTGAATAAAACGTATATATAAACTAAAACGGAGTGCAGTGAAGTTTTAGATGATGCAGAGGTGCAACTCCAAAGGGGTGTGAATGAAGTTTTCGCTAAAGAACAACACATTTCTTTATTTTCAATACGTTCTAGGATATGGGCATCCAAGAAGAATACACCCTATCTCTTGATAAAAATTACTTCTAAGCAAACAAGCCAATTAAATTTTGTCTCAGTTTCTTTAACAGTCACACTTACGTTGCCGATATACCATGATGAGACAGTTTATACTTCTTCTAAGTAAGTGTTGTTTATTTTTTTTTTGCAAATTTTTAAGGAATTTACAGTAAATTACAATCATTAAATTGCCATGTACTAAAAACGATCGAAGAATATATTTTATTGGAGAGAGATTCTTGCTGTACATTTATCCGACTTTCCTAGTTTTGTCTATACCACATCATACTTATATTCCATATTCGTTCTGCATCTGTGCTTCCTGCAGTATAACATATAAATATACATATCTCAATTTTATATTTTGCATATGTGGTCTTGACAATAGGTTAAATGCATGCTATCATTCTAATATACTAAACTGAGTTAGCAGCCCATAATTTCTCATTAAATTACCATAAAAAACAACGAAACAATTATTGATTGTAAGAAATGAATTGATAACCTATTTGGAATTGGTGCTGTAAATGCCAAAATTGAAGGAAGATGGTTTAAAACCCCTGCCATGAACTCCTCCCCAACTTTGGACATTCCATAATGAGAAGATCCACCATATGCCATAAAAACGTTTTTTTCCATTGTCCCATAAACTTACGTGCACATGCGATCCAGAGCCAATGTCATCAAGTGCGTACCTAGGCAGACAAGAAGGAATCAGCATCTCATATGACGAAAGCAGTAAACGTATTGTAGCTTCGGTGGGGCAAACTTTACAAAGCTGGAGGGTGAATAGATTTTAGTCATGTTAACATGAGCACAAAAACACCATGTACAATGTTGAAAGCAAGCCGTTATACCAATTTCAAGGATATCTAAAAGGATTATCACTAACACCTTTTATTTACAAGATTTATCCGAATCATGAAATGACATTAATATGTCACCAGTCTCAACAAGGATTTGCCAGTTTGGGAAACAGCACAGAATATGCTGGGCAGTGAATCTCCATTCCTCACTTACCCAACCCTCATTCTTTTCCGTCTGTAAAACCAAACATCAGAGGGGTTAATTCTGAGACTGATTTAACAGGCCATGGACTTGATTTTAAGATTCATTATTGCAGGAATGGAAAGGGGATGCAGTATGCAGTGGAGGAGAAATGGTGGTTATAGTTTAATGCAGCCTCAAATGAATATTTGATAAGGTCACGCACCAAAGATAAGTAGTGGTTAAGACGCTGCAATGAGGTTTCCCACCGCAATCATCACTTGTTCATAGTTTTTCTCATTCACCAAGAGGAAGCGAAAAAGAATGCAGCCCCACAAAAACTTAGAGTGTCTCATTGTTATCAATCAATAAGAGAAAAAAAAAAAAAAAGAAGATGGGAGCAAATCTGAAGGTACAAAAGTAAAACCAGTGATGCCTCATAAAGCAAATCATTTGGTAGTATGATGAGGTAAACAGGTGGAGAATCAGGAAGTTCTATTATAAGCAAGTAGTTTGGTAGGCGTTAGTTGTGGAAGAACAATAAAATGAACTGAGAAGATGACATGATGTGTGCTGTAAGAAGAGATTTTGAAATCTTCTGTTTTAACTACAAATCTGGATTTGGACCTGAGTGGGACATGAGTTTCTATAGCTGGGACAGTATACTTTTACTATCATTTTCTTTCCTAAATATCATCTAACGCGTTGTTCTGAAAACCACAGACTGCCACCTCTTACCAAAGGTACAGAAGCCTGAAAACGAAGTGAATCATATTGACAATTTTAACATTGATTGACAAAAAATGCCACTCATAACACATCCTGATTCTTCAGGAAAGAAGTTCCAGAATCAGATAAGCCTCCAAAATTCTGATAGGATACATTGCATAAAAATCTATATTTCATCACACTGACTTCACCAAGAAGTCACAAATTAGCAGATGCTCAAACTATCCAATTCTGTCCATTTGTTTACATTGCATAATGCAAAATAGCGCAGAACCACTTCAAAGAAAGTCGCTGCACCAGCCTGTTATGCTGGTTATTGAACATAAAGAAAGGCAAAATACTTGGGTAGATTTCCCTAATATAGAATAAAGAGAGAAATGAAACATAGACTTTCTTTGAGGTGTTATTATTACAATAGAAATTTCCTTTATATCTTTATTCATCAGACACACATGTAGCACAAATGGCAAGCACAAAAAATCAACAGAGATCAGTGAGTATTACAGAATTGAATTATGAATTTCATGCAACTGATGGGGAGTATTTATAAAGAAAAACAAAGCAATGCCAGATTCAAGTAGCTCCAGTATAAAAGGAATAATGCCCGTTTACGCCTTCATGCAATTTGTTTCAATCTTTTGTCTGCATTAAAATTGTTTGTTCAGGCTAAAAAGAAAAATATGGATCAGCTCTGCAAGGGTGAGAAAGGAAACAATACAAGGAGAAGCAACATAATCTAAATACAAAGACCTGGGTTCAGGTCCTCCCACGATACTGAACACGTCACTCACTGAACCCTCAACATTGTCTTAAAAGAGAGAGAAAAAAATGATTTTTTATAATGGGTTTGGTCCTAAACTAAGATATCTATAACTTTTATAAATGTTCATAACAGAAGTTAGACTTTAATTCCGCTTAACCAGTTTGCCAGAGATGAAGTGAGCTATCGATGCACTATAACGGGTGAGAAGCCTCAGTATACAGACTACAATGCATTCACACACTATCAGCATGAATCTCTCAAAAATAATGATCTCAGACCTAACTTCCATTCCATACATTCACTACCAGCAAAATTGTACCATCTTACCACGTGTAATGAAAGCTACGTCAAATAGAAGTAATATGCTGCACAGTTCAAGCAGTTAAAAAAAAACCTTAAACTTGCTAATCAGATGAGAGCTTGGCGTTTCTTAAATGAGGTAACACATATCTAATAAATTCAGGATATGTACATATACAGTAGATGCAGAGGATTTGATGGATTTTTTTTCCCTGTGGAACTATGTCGCAGTATAACACGTGGATTAATTAAACATTTAATCCATAACAGTCCCACCAGATGGATGCTGAATTGAAACTTAAATAATTCTAAATATTCCATCCAAACATCCACCTATTTTAAAGAAAGGCTGTTCAGTGCTGGGATAGGTACATTGGATACAAATCTAGCCTCTGGTGTTCTTTGTACAAAGTGATTGGTCTCAAATTTGAACCCACATTCTTAACGTTCTGAGTCAAGCACTAGGCTTGCTTCCCCTCCTACCCAAAGTTTTCAAAACCAATAGGAAAATAATACCTCTCATTGCATGAAATAAAGCATGTGCATATCATATTTCAAAAAAAGCTATACCTACTTTGGCACAAAAGTAGCCAACAATCCATATTTCCTTGCAACAGCCCTGATAACTTCGCGCGTGAATATCAAGTTGTTAGCAGCAACAGTACACTCTGTGTACCCCAGTGCCAATTCAAACTGACCTTTCCCTGATTCTGCATGTAGCTACAGAATTTCAAAGGATAAAGTGAATAACAACCATATTACTTCAATTGCAGAGTACCAGAATTATTATTTTTTTAAGGGGGGGAGGGGGAGGAGACAGTTCTTAGGACAAGGAAACTGAACATGAGTCATGACAGCATGCAAGAGTAGCATTTGAAATATCATGTGCTATGTTGTTGTGTCGGTATGCACAAACTCAGATATACATTACCAAATATTACACCGGTATGTTGTGAGCATAGAAAAATTTGAATCCACCGCTCAATATGCTTATGCTTAGACAAATACATGTGCACGTACTGTGTGGGAATACAAGAAGTGAATTAGGCGGCATTCAAATTCACCAAACGAACAACAGAAACTTAAAACAGTGAGAATATCACTATCTTAAAGATAAGACAGATCTAAATGCAAATGATGGGAAGATATAGAAGTCTTCCACCTACCACCCATGCAAAATGATAGCAAACAAGGATTTGCATAGCACAAAGATTAGATACATACATGGACTACATTATGACAATGAAATTACACTTCAACAGCAAATAACTTAATATATCCAATGCAATTATCTACACAATCATTATGTTCTTTACTACCTGTTCCACTGTAATATTCAAGGACTCGAGAGCAGCTACAACTTCATGAAGTAAAGGAGAAGCAGCATCAAATGAGGACGTAGAGCAGTATGGTGTAGTGTCAAAAGGTACCCATTCCTCTTTCCCCTCCCTGCTTAGTTTTTATGAATGATAATTAGCCATCATGCAGATGAAAAACTCAAAGTAAAAGAAAACGTGGAGACAATTGCATGGCATACCTTAGCACACTCTTTAAGAGGAAAAACTCAATTTCAAATCCTGCGTTCATTACCTGGACAAGTAGCATTTGGAAATTCACCAATCAAGGTATTTCACACATTAGACATAAACTATCTGACATACCAAGTTAAATTCATCTTTCAAAACTTTGGAAACTCTGCGTAAAGCTTCTTTTGGGCAATATTCCCATGCTTCGCCAGGTTTAAGATACATATCAGCCAAAACCATTTCCTCTTGTGTTGCCCTGTGGAGAAAAAGAAATATAACCAGCAGGGTAACAAACAAATGTACTCCTCATCAAATAATTTCAGATAATCTGCACTGAATTATGTGCATGCTAGGTGAATATTGACTGACAAATGTAACATGTGGAAACGAGTATATAGACCGACTTATGTTAACAGATGAATAGTACATGTGAGGAGAGCTTGTATGGCCGAAAGGTTTAAGTACATCAAAGGTTGACTTATATGCTCGAAAGACCACTCCACTCATAGCCACTTGGTTTTGGTTGGATGCTTTAACATATGTATCATTACTCCCATTTCCATTTTACATTGCATCTTTGGAGTTCTACACAATGTTTTGTAAAGAGCCTCCACTAGCTAAAATACAATGCAATATCTAGGCGTGAGATAAAAGAAGGGAAAGATGAAGCCACAACCAACTTTTTTGTTTGCAACTGAACTGAACACACATCAAGCACTGGCTGGCATAAAGACAAACTTATACTGAAGCAGATTACGATGCTTTGTAAAGAAAACAAATCTTCTTGCAATTTAAATTCAAAAAAGTCAAACTATCTCTACACTTTCCAATCACAATCTGAATGTTGTCTCATTTTCAGTTAGCCATCGCCTGTTGTTTTCTCAGTTCTGTACATCTGATTCCCCTTCCATCTTATAAATCAGATTGTCTTACATAAAAGATAAGACTACAAATTCAATTACGAAAGGACTATGCAACTCGCCCTTATAATGTGTTACCATCATACATTTGTATTTTGGCATCATACTTATGAAACTAAGACGTTAATCAGAAGTAGACCAATGCCTTGTTATTGCTTCAACTATCATTGTAACCCCCATCGAGTTGATGTCATTTTAAATCCTCTTTATTACAGGGGTCAAATGGATATGAGCACTGCCCAACGTTCCATTTTCATTCCTCAAGACTTGGACACCAGGATTAAATGTAAGTGAAATTAAAAATATAGGGCGGGGAAAATGAAACCCAGAAAAAGAACACAAAAGACAAATAGAAACATGCCACACTCCAGAGTACTAGTGTTTTCATTCTAAAAGAAATGCAGTACCATGGAATTCTGCATTTGGTTGATAAATCAGGTATCAGTCTGATCTCACCCACTGCACTCAGATTAGTCCCAACAGCAGGACCATCAGTTGCTGAACTCATTGCCATACAAGCTACAGTTAAACCAACACCATTTTTCTTAACGGAATCTTTGAAGCGTTTTTCTGGAATAACCTGCAACAATGATACACAAGCACTGAACTTAAACCATGTGATTTCTGCAGTTCTTCTAACCAAAATCACAGAATTCCCAAAAAAACATAAAAAAATCAAAGTGATCTAGCATAGAATTCAATCTATCTCAAATGTAAATCTATTATCTAAAATAGTAACAATAAACGAAAAACAAGCTGACAGAGGATCATAAACCTCTTGCTTCATCTATGCCCTGTGAAAGCTGAAGAACATGAAAAATATTATCAAAAAATCTAGAATATCTACATTGACTGACAAATAAACTAGTGCATAACATCATTATGAGAATAAATCAAGCAGCAATAGCTATCTTGTTCTTTCTCATCACATCAAAACAAATACAACAGAATAAAATACATTCATTTCATTCTCAAAATGGGCTGGCAACTCACAATTATAATCACAATGGTATCGCAGGTAAGCAATATCAAGATGGATGAGGAATGTATAACCATGTGATTACCCCAAAAGTAGAGTTCCAAATATAGAAAGGAAGCCACATCCTTTCATGTTGAAATATTATAATATACCATCAACCTAGAATCATTTTTTCTTGATGTTATGAGAGTTGATGATGATTTCCATCATATATACCTAAAAAAGCTTTAGTTATTCTTACTTGGTGGAAGTTATCTTCCATCCTGGAATTCACAGAATAATGGTACTTAGTACTGACAAACTGCATAACAACAATTTGAGATTCCAAAATGATTGAAAATATAAGAATAATAAACAGAAAAAAGAACTTACACGGCACCTGTGCTGTCCAGAAGCATCAACCCAAACAAGGCGAACAAGCACGACATCTCTTTGCGGGGTGTTAGTCTCTATCTTCACAAAATTGGGAGATATGACGTTTTTTGAATCAAAAGATTTTACAGCAACATTAATCTTGTAAAATCGTTTTGCATTTTCCGCAAAAATATCTTTAGCTGCATCAAGAGCTTCAGTAATTGAAAGATCTCCATCAACACATGCATCATGTAGAACAGAAAAGACAACTTCACGTGCTTTTTTTGCTCCTGTTAAAAAAATAAAAGTAAAAATTAGAAACATGGTACTACAGCAAGAAGCTCTATTTTGAATTCACTTGTAGCTAATATGTATACGCAGTAAGAAGTTCCTGTAAACCAGCATTTGCTGTTGAACTTCATGACTTCTATTTCTAATATTCAAAATTTATAGCTGAAAGACTCGTCATCATCAACAAAGACTTGTTCCAACTTCCTCCTACTTGTGGTCCAATAAATGGTTCTTGCCTCACAAATTTGCTTCTATCTAGGGGCATAGCATCTGTTGAAACCACAAGCTACCATAAGTTCTGTTAGAATGGGTATTCTAATAAGTATACTCCAAAGGGGTATATTGGTCTTTGATTAAAGCATAAATATGATATATACATTGAGGGCGAGAGAGGCTGGGCAAGAAACCCTCTCTCTGTTTTTCCTTCCTCTCAAATTCTCTCTCTTCTCTCTTCTTCTAATCCTAAATCTCTAACTCACACTTTATTCATTATCTCAAACCACATTAATTTGGTCTTCCCCTTCCCCGTGTGTTAACATAAATGGTTACCACAAAATGTCTGGGAAAGGCTTTGTTATCTTTTGCTTGTTCAGGTTGCCCATTACTTTTCTCAACATCAAGTTACTTCAAAGTATCACAATAATAGGATAAATGACCGCTCACAGAACTTTTTTTGAGAAGTCTTGGTGATGACTTTTAAGATATGGCCAATGGTAAGTTGACAAAAAAGACACTCATAAAATTCTGCCAAATGGCAAGACCAATAACTAACACGCTTGAAAACAAAAGCATAAAAGTTGGAGTAAATAGTTCCAACAGATACAAAAAACCAAGCATTACACGGATTGAGATAGTGAGGAAATTACCTAATATGGTTTCCACTTGCCAGAATATGATATCAAATACAGAAGAACTATTAAATCAATATATCTGACTGACCTGAACAGCTCTGATGAAGACAATGTTGTATATACACTTTACTACTGGCTACTATATCATTCTTGTCCTTCTAAAATGACAATCAAGAGGACAGCATATGATTTCACATAGATGCAAAAAACTTGCACTTCGAATTGTGAAAACTATTCTACCAAAAGATGCCATAGATTCCAGTCTTGCCATATTTTATATGATTAGTGTTAATCAGGCATCTACTCTAAAATTAGAGAGGGTGCCATTAAAGTATTTATACTTCGACACACCCCCTCATGTGCAGGCTAGATTTTGGGCCTAACACGTCGAAATCATTTAATTGTCGGGAGTGGCAGCGAGATTTGAGGACAGGATCTCCTGCTCTGATACCATGTTGGACACCCATTTACTCTAAAAACGTAAGCAATTAGAGAGGGCGTAACTTAAGTATTTGTACTTCAACAACTACATATGTGCAAAAAGCTATTATTTTTCTTATGAAACTCATCAGAATATACTCAAACGGAAATTTCATTTGAGAAGTGGTATTACTACTATTCATTTCTTTTAAGCACAGTCTTGTTCAGATAGCGTGGTCTGTGTGTTATCCAAGTAACAATTTATTAAACTTGATGGAGAAATATTTTGGCTCCATCAAACATAAGCACAACAATAATTTGCAAAAATATCAATTGTACTTTAGAGGTACAAATATGATCTCTGACCAACTATATAAATGCATTACTGTGTGCATAGCCTTCAGTATGCAACTTTCCAGAAAAACTAGTATTTTCAACATGATATGTATTAAGCCCCCGAACAAATTAACAATATAAAAGAGATGGCCTTACTAATCACTTTGACCAACCTAGGTAGAAAGTTTCAGGAAAAGCGCAGCCATCAGTGCTGAACATCACCTGCATATTGCATTTTGTATAAAATCAAATGGGGAAACTTAAACAATTCCACAACACAATGAATTCAAGGGCTTGATCCTATCTTGTAGTAAACAAATCAGTAAAGATAGAAACAAACAAACCATTATTCCCCATGCACCCTCATAGCAACATATTTAATTTAGATATGAAAGATATGAACCCACCAAGAATATTAATAATTAAAGAATTAATTTGACAATGTAACCACAAGAAGATAGATTCATCTTTAGATTTTTAACATAGCATTGACATGTTACATTTCTTTAAATATTCTATTGATTCTCAACATAGTATTGACGTGTTTCGTTTCTCTAAAAATATACTGATTCAAGAAAACATTTGGGGTCCAGCATGTTAGTTTTGAATTTTGTTACGTCTAATATTTTTAAAGCCTATAAAAGGGAATCATATGACTAAGAATTGAAAAAAAAAATTAGAGAGCCTTAAATTGGATACATTGATATAATTTCCTACGATGGCTAGCAGTTTCATATTGCAGACTCTAGGTCAGACTAGGATCAAACTGAGACATTTGATTTCCATGTAAGGACAATACAGAATGGTTCCGTTTCTGAGTAGTGTCCATATCCATTGGCTCACAAAATTGACATATTGAAAACCCAGAACTGAACTTTTCATGGAAGCCCAAATCTTAATCACAGTCCCCACTTCTTCGAAAACCAGACCAAGCAATCATGAAACTTCCACTAGCACCCTCTTCCCAGGACCCTGGGCAACTATTTTCAATATTCTTGAAGAGCACAAGTGTCACCTTCTTTAATGGAGCTAGCTCCAAAAGTTCTTTGACTGAAGATATCATCCCATGGATGCTAAGCTTAGGAATTGCCAACCCAAAATCAAGGTAAACCTGAAATTGAAGGGTGTTAATGCTGTTAGAGAACTTGTGAGTTAAACCTGCAAGTCCAAGATCAACACCACATGTCTAAGAGTTTCACAGATGTCTTCAAGACATACCTGAGGATAAACAGAGGCCAGATATGATGCTTCTTTTGAAAATGGGTAAGATGCATGCAAAAGCACTATGCGACAGTTAGAGAATCTCCTGTCCTCAAGAAGATTGCGGAGATGAAGAGGATTCGAAAGTCTCAAATCCAAATCTTTGTCTCCAAAGCTTAATAGCAAGGAAAAAGAAACAAATAATGTAGTCAGTAAATGAAATATATAGAAAGTAAAACCACCTTCCCTTAATTCTTTGTTGATTGTTCAAGTGACAAGGAAAAAAAATTAAAAAACTTGGTATCTTGAATCAGCAACCTGAAACCAAACCATATTAAAGATCCCAAGTTCTTCACTCCTTTTCCTATATTTTAACAGCAGTTGAACAGAGCACAAAGTGAAATCACTTGAATGAACCTGAACTCCTCTTACCCTGTGTGTATCTGGATTGGCAAGTCAAAACATAGGGCTACCTCCAAACTGCGGGTGAAGATATAATCAACAAAGTTTTTATTTGTGATGCGGACAGGATTCCCAGCTGGAAAGAGACACAGATCAGAATATCCTGTGGTGAATTCCTGGAACGGTAACACACTGTTTACATGCTAACACTCACCATGTAAAACATCAGTAAGACCCTCCTCAGCCTCCTTCCTTGTGACATTTGTATTTATCTCCAGTCCACTGCGGTATGAAGCTATGCTCTTCAAGGCAACAATTTCAGCAGCAACTGTAACTAAAGGATAAGGAAACTGGAACTAGGGATTCTTTTTCATGTTAAAGGAATGAGAAAGGTACCAAAAGATGTCAACCCAAAAAAAATAAAAGGATATGAATTTAGCTTTCCTACAAAGTCTTTCATAAACTTGTCCAATGTCCAAGGCAATCCATCTGAACTCCCCTAAAAGAAAGATAAAAGAACAAAGAGCAAGAAAGAAAAGAAGCACTTATGAATGTAATATACTTAAATTAAAAGGGAAAAAACTAAAGAGATGATAATAGCTGACAGCCGAAAATGAAGTCACATTGGTGCAAATATTACAACATGTTGATGAACAAAATGAAGATAAGAAATTCAGGTTTAACCAACAGTACGGATTGTCACATCTCTTCCTTAGGCACTAATTTTCATCAATGAAATACGAAACTAACAGGCCACTTAAAAATTATAAATATTAAGGTAACTAGTATGTGTGAATTGGTACGTAGTTGACATGAGATTTGACATCTCTTTGACAATGGACAAAGACCAAAAAAAATCAACTGGAAATGAAAAAATTAAAGAAGAATAATAATGATTCAAAAGACAATAAAAAGTAAAACCAAGAAAGCTATCTCTATCCAGATCAAAAACAAAGAAAAATCTTTCTACCAGCAATGTCAAACCAGTTCTCATAATTTCTCCTAAGCCACAATCTGAGCTCTAATGCCAAGTTGCAGTTATCTCCTTTCAGATTCCAAATTATCTTAACTTCAATGCATCATAGTTGGACAACATTATTATTATTGGGTGGTAGTTACTTATGACATCAAACTATGAACCAGCTCGTGCAATTCTCAGTTTTCACTCTTATTCCAGTAATAATATCGCCAGGACAGCTGGTTCTGTATCTTGGAAGCATAAAATCTGGATATCAGATGATATAATATAATTAAAAACTCTCGAGGAATTCTGCAGTGAAATTGATGATAATGTAAGAAGAACAATAGGGTGCAAGTAATTTCATATGTTTCATACTTCTCAACCAATAGAATCAATCGATTGGAATGGAAGAATCTTTATCACTGTATTGATGCCAGTATGATTTCTTCTCTACTTCTTCTAAGAAGTCACGGAGATGTACATGTGGGGGTCAAAGGTTGCTCCATTGTGATCTGGGTGTCAAGGATTCAAGTTGTGGAAACAGTCTCTTTGCATGTGGGGGTAAGATTGCATACATCAGACAATCCCAGAGCTCATAGTGGCAAGAGCCTCATGAATTGGGTTACCTTTTTTTTAACTTATATTCTCGAAAGTGAAAGATGCAACCAGCAAGAGTTCTAACACCTGGTACTCAACTTACAGCCTTTATAGGCAACCAAATGGGGAAGCAAATAATGCCAAAGTTGAAATCACTAGAAACATGGAATTTCTACTTCCCTATAATCCAATCATAAGATGCCCAAAATGTGTATCTAGAAACCCGATAAGAAAAGGCCAAATTGGGTAATATACACTATAGAGGGCATTGAAGGAAATGCATTTACAAATTAGAGAAAGATATGTTTAGAATAAATATACTGATGTGTACGAATAAAAGATTTACAACAAAAAATAGAACCAAAAGAAAAGATTGTTAAGGTATCTCACTTCATCAAGAATCTTCTCAGCCAACTGCTCAATTCTCAATATTCTACCAACAACAGGTGCAAATTTCCTGTGCCACTCAATCTCATGCTTTTTGTCTAATTCAATTCCATCATCAATGAGTATGGTACAAATCCCAGCATCTTGGAAGCACATAGTGCTAATTGACTCCAATCCAAAGCAACTGCGATATCCTTGAACGCCATGCAACGATAGCTCAGAGCCGTAAAGTTTAGCAATCTCCCTCAGGCTCCTCTGCAATATGCATGCAAGTTTGTCAGAAATGGATGAGAAATAAAGCATAGTGAAAATTGATATTTGATTGCAAAATAGCACTAAGACCAAATACAGTAATTCGTGCCAGATACAGGGCAGGTAGACTGGAAGAGGTTCAGTATAAACTACAAAGCTGAAATAATCCTCCTTTAAATAGCCTTGGGGCCAGACATGCAAGATTAGTGGTAAAGCTTGCAGCAAATAGCAAGAAGACTTGCACCAAAACTGAAAATTTCAACCAACTAGGTGATATTAAAAACTGCCTTTGAACCATGAACTGAGATACAGACATGTTACAAGTTGAAAAGAGAGATTAGGAAGCATGGATATGGATACGAGATACGGGTATGATAAGATATAGGTATAGCGATACAGCAAACCCCAAAAAATAGGATATGGGTACAGTAAGGATACGTCTATAAATATATATATTTTATATTTTTACTATTATGTAATGACCTGATACTTATAATTTTTAGTGATTCTTTAACAATACAAACAACATTAATAATTTTTTATCTTCAACAAGTTACCTATCGTCTCACTATGGTACATCTATGAAGTGAACGTGATTAATTAAAGTAATAAGAACCAACATTTAAATATATTGTTTGCTTAGAAGTAGTTATAGTTAAGATTATAGAGTAATTAACTTATTTAATCTCTTTGGACATGTGATAATGAAAAATACTTGGAAAACATCCATGTGTCTTCCAAGTCATACGAATTTTTGTTGATGTATTATATTGTATGTGAAATCAAAAGGAAAGGATAAAGATTAAAACTAAAAATTACAATACATCTCAGTAAATAGAAGTATTTGTGAAGTATTTATATATTTTATTTATTATTGAATACGTTTGGTGTTTATCCGATACGTATCTTCGAGTATCGTATCAGATATGTATATGTCGACCATAACGAAGTATTTGTACTTCATAGTTGGGATTTTTCGTTGTTTGGAAAGTAAAACCCAAATCAAGAATTTGAATCACCCACAATGTACGAGCCAGTTGGTCCCAAAGACTTTGATCTTATTTTTGAAATCCGTCCAACTGAATCACACACTGAGTCCTATTTAAGGCGGTTGCTATCACCACATCTTAAAAAACCAACTTTGAAAAACCTGGCAGGTGCAAGTATACTAATACTATGTTGCAATGGTGACCCAAAAATTCTAAAATGCATATAAAAATATTTAATGAAGGACACGAAATGGAATAGGAAAGGTAAAGAAAAAAGGACTTCCCTCGTGTATTCTCAAGTAGTCAAAAAGGTTTATAAATTAAGAATTTGTCAGAGAAAAATAACAAGTTAAATTAAGAATCTTTCTTTTTGTTTTATGTGTTTTTTCTTCTTTCTCCTTATTTGTTATGGTAGCCATTTTTCTTTCTCCCAATAAACCTTTTCAACCAAATGAAGCATTAAAACCTAGCTAGTGCTTTCAATAAGCCACAATGGAAGTACTTAGAAAATGCATACAGTACCAAATGAGACTTCTTTACTAGCTTATTTGATCTCATACTAAAAACAATTAAGAATTCCAAGCCAGCAATCATTTCAAACACAACATACTATGAAGCTAATTTCAAAAGATCAAAAATTTTAGATTGAAACAGAACAAATGCTGATGTCCTTTCGAGCAAATTAAAATATCCATCAAATTAAAGACCCCCACCTGTTTACTATTTGTAAAATTCATAGAATTAAACAGATCAAATACTAACATCCTCTAGAGAAAATTAACATATGCATCAAATTATACTCCCCACCTGTGTACTGTTTGTGGGACAACAACAATAAGTGACCACATATTCGAAAAGCAACAAACCACATATTCGAAAAGCAACAAAGGCCATCATAATAACTCAATTCAGTAACAAAACAATGACCTCCAGGAATGCAGAGATATCAAAAGCCATTAATGGTCACAAGCAGTGGCGGATTTAGGGTGGGGGCAGATTTTAAAAACTTTTGGGCTTCTTGCAAAATTTTGAAAATTTTAAAATTATTTAGGATTTGCCCCCACTAAAAAGTAAACCAAAAAAATTAGATGCAAATTTTTACATAAATGGATATAGGAAAATTAGATTCAATTGTGATCCAATGTCATTGTATATACACATATTTATAGATATAATAATTAAAATTGAGTGATTATTTAACAATATTGTGTTGAAACTGAAATGTAATTTATTAAAATTCACCTCTTGTTTAATTATTGGGATAAGATTGACCTTTGACAAAAGGATTCGATATGAACTATAAAAATTAAGTTAATCGAATAGTCATATTGAGAACGAATTAATTTTTTAAATCGGATTTTGATCAATTCAAATTCTATCCAAATCTTATCGCTAACAAGAATAGTAATGATTTATATGTAAGGCACAACGAGGATGGATGATGGTAATCCAATCATTCTTAATGATTGTCCCCACTCTGACTCCGCTCCTGATCACAAGTCATAAATTTCCACAGTGATATGGCATTATAGCAGCATATTTCATCATCATCAAAAAACCCAAAATTGCCAATTTTCAAGAGAAAAAAAAAAGACAATCAGAATAACAATATTTACCATAAATTGATACAAGGATATATATGCATTGTATAAATGTGTAAATGTTTGATACATGGAGATACATGTATTGTATAAATGTGTAAGTGTTTGATACATCGAGATATATGTATTGTATAAATCAGTAACATGGAGATATATGTGTTGTATAAATGTGTAAGTGTTTGACGCATGGTGATATATGTATTGTATAAATCTGTAAGTGTGTATTGGTCTTTGTGTATGTGTGTGTTCACTAACTATGCAGAGTGAATAAATGAATGGGCGCAAGATAAGAATGGATAGCGCTTCGCTCGCACCTTGAAGCAGAGGGTGTGGGGTGCGTAGGACAAGGCGTCGCCGGTGGCTTCAGAGAAGCAGGTGAGAAAAGGGACGGTGGAATCAAGGCTGACGATATTGTGTGCGTGGGCGTCGACTACCTCTATACTATCAATTGCTTCTCTCAGCTCTGCAAATTTCTCCATTACTCTCTGCCTCTGAAAGTCAAAACTTCAAAAAACAGAGAGTCACACAACACTGCTTATATGAAGAAACGACTAGGTCGTCCACCAGCATTCCCAGTTTTTCTCCACCTTTTGAGTTTTGGGGCAAATTTACAATTTTCGTTTTGAACTATGCCCAAAATTGTTATTTGGCCCCTAAAGTTTTAATTGATATATCCTTAAAATTTTAACAGAATTAGTTCCAAGAAAAAGACGACATCACAAGAATTACCCACTTATAATATAAAATAGAATATGTTTCAATAAATTTATTCGATGATTTCAAATAAATTCATTCAACGACTATTAACATCTATCTCAAAATCTTTCACATTGAATTTTCTTTTAAATGTATCACTTTTTACTTATGTTGCACCGTACCTTTATACATAAGTTATCTCTAATAAAAATATATTTGTCCAACAAAAAATATCTCTTAAACGTATCGATGTTTTTCTTTTTGTCCCACAATATATTTCAAAATTTTATTTTATATATTTATTTTTATTTTTTTTCCTTAAAATCAGATGAAATAAAATAAGAATTTTTAGCCTACACATAATAGATTTTTGACCAAATAAGTATACTCTTTTATCTAAATCATGTGTTGGTCATGGAAGACTATTTCGTCATAATAAATTGATGAATTTTAATGTAAAAATTATATTAAAACTCTAAGGACTTGATTGTTATCATTAGAACTTCAAGTACCAAATAGAAATTTGGTACTTAGTTTAAGGGTACCTTTAGAGTTTTGGCGTTTACTATTTAAGTTTTTTAATCCAAGTTGGCGGTGCAGGCGGAATGCACCTGATCATCCTCCTTGGTGACAACCAACTTTTGTTTTCCATTTGACTTTGTATTTTCCATGTGACGTGAGTTAAAAGGATAGGTTATCCAGAAATTATTTTTTAACATTACATAAAATTTTTTTTCTAAATTTTCACTGAATTTATTTATAATCATTGATCATAAAAATAATAAAATAAAATATAAAGTTAAAAAGCACTTCATATATCATATTTGTGATTAATTTATTCAGAGTTAATTACCTATTTGATCCTTAAATTATATGGTTTTGTGTCAATCAAATTCGTAAATTATGTTTTGTGTCAATTTAGGAGTTGTGTTATAACACTATTTAAGACTTAAAACTGAATATTTTAAGTACTTAATAAATTAAATCCGTTTTATAACCTAAAACTCATATTATTTAATATTTTAAACACTTAAAAATAAACTAAATTTTAAGTAACAAACTACCTATTTATCACTTAATGATAAAAATGTTAATTACTAAGAAATTTATTAATTTTTTATAATAGACAAATATACCCTTACACCATTGTGTCATCGTCACCACCACCATCGTAGCCACTATTACCACCACCATTGTGCCACCGCCACCACCACCACCACCATCACCACCACCACTGTCATCATCATTAACATTATGTCACTGCACCGCCGGCATTGTGTCATCGTTACACCATCATTGTCGCCACCACCACTATTGTGTCACCGCCACTACCACTATAATTGTCATCGCCACCACCCTATCACCATTGCCACCGCTGTTACTACCATTGTGTTACCGTCGCCGCCATCACCACCGCCGTCGTCGCCACCATTACCACCAATATTGTGATGGTGGTGATAAGAATAATGTAGTTTGCAGAGAGATAGTTAAAGACAAGGGCAAAAAAATAATAATAATAATTTTTAGATTTCGGTTTCTTATATTTGTCAAATAGTTTGATTAAATTCAATATTTCAATTTCAATTGAAACCAAACAGTTTACGAATTAAAAAATTCAGCATTCAACACTTAAAATTCAACATTCAGTTTTTAGTGTTCAGCTTTCAGTTTTATCAAACATCACCTTAGTTATTAAACTATGTAATTTGACTTAATCTGTCCCTTTTGTCAAAATTCACTATTAACTTTGATAAAAACTCTCACGTGCACATCATTGAGCTAAATATTAGGTTAAAGTTGAGAGGCCACGTGACGTGTACGTGAGGGTTTTCGTCGTAGTTGACATTTAAAACCATCAAAACAAGGGTTTATAGATATGTTTTTACAACATAAAAACGAAAAAAAAAAATATAACTTTGCCGTGACCAAATAGATGAGGTTTTATGTGAATATGTAGTCCAGATCCAAAGAAAAAAAATATGTGGTAAGTTAATATCGTAATCAATGAATAAGACAAAAATGTTATTAACTTCACTTTTTATACATTTTAAAAATTGCTAATTCCTCATATACCATCATGAAAGTAGTGTAAAAATAAGATTAGGATGATTATATAGATGCCTCCGAGTACATTCAAGAACACCGGGGAGAATCCACCCAAGGTAGAGATTATTAGAATTGATTAATTGTTATGGTAATTGGATGTAATGTAGAAAATATATTACTCGTTTTTTTTTTTTGACAATGATATTGAGAAGAATAATTTTTTTTGACGTATAAAAATACGACTTGGATTCGTTATACTATAGTTTTTGGGTCAAAGGAAATAGTGATAATTATTTCTCAGCCAAGTGCTATAAAAATAAGGCTTTCAAATGGTCAATCACTTGAGTTAATTCATGGGACCCACAGAATAACAAATGAACTCGTCAAACAAAGAACTGGTTAGGAATACACTCTTGTCCAAGCCAATGTCACTTATCGTGTTGAATTCGATTGGATAGGAAAGGATAAAAAATTTCAAACCTATCCTATCCCACCTCGCCATTTAACACACCACAACGGGAACACGTCTTTACTCTTTTATCCCAACATATCAACCAAAACTATGTAAATGAGTAAACCTGAGTATCTCCAACCGACAATGTCAAAGCCAGCTGGAGCACCCAAAGGGCCATATTTGGCCTTTCTTTCTTCTCCAACCGGCAAAAAAATATTCGACATTCTATTAAATTTGGCATATCTCAATTGATATGTCAAAATCCTTTTAATGCAATATTTTTATGGAATTGTTGAGTGTTTAATGCAATTTAAAGATATATTTAAAGATAGAGATGTAATAAAATATATTATTTTGACATTTCGGTTAAAGTACAATGAAGTGAAGATGTCAAATTGTCACATAAGCCTTCAAATTTAAATTTGGCATCTAAATTTTGACATCTTTATCGGAAATGCTTAGAAATCAATTTCAATTTTGTCAATGTTTAGAAATGAGTGTCGATCAAAGACTCAAGAAAATTTATAAAATTGATAAAAAAATATTTTTAGAGTTTTTTTTTGTCAAGGAAATATAATTTCATTAACTAATCAAAACATAACCCAACAACCATTACAAACTCTTACACTCAACCTATTCCAACTCTGGCTTCTTGCCTAATGATACCCATCAAAATTCTTGGTAAAACATCCATCCCCTTAAAACGAACAAAACTACTTTTGGCATGAGCCGCCAAATAATGAGCCTCCTTGTTTTGAACTCTTCTTACCGCATGAAACTCAATGGAAGGAACCAATAACGCATAGTTCCTGATATCTTGCTGGATAGGTGCAATCTCCCTTCGACAATCCCCACAACCTCTATGCAAGGAGTCCATGAGTTGCTTCGAGTCAGATTCAATAACTACTCTATCATACCTTTGCTCCACTGCTAACTTACATGCTCTCCTAACTGCATGGGCCTCAGTAACCAAAGCAGATGATGCCACCAGCCTTTGAGCCTCACCTGAGATACATCGTCCCTCATGGTCACAGACCAAAATAGAAAACGCTCCATCTTTTGTCTCTTGGAGCAAAACTCCATCACAGTTAATCTTTAGCACTCCAGCAGGTGGTGGTTGCTAGGCAGTACCTATAGATATCGAAGAAATACTGGTCTCTGTCCTTGTTTTCCAGCTACCCTTCAACTCTTCCACAACCTGCACAGCTCTGTTAATGACATTTTTACAATTGGGCTGTTGATGGTTGAATACCCACTCATTCCTTGCTTTCCATATGAACCAACACAAGTAAACCAGGATAGCTTGGTCCTCCTTTTCTCTTTCATCTCTACCTTTCATCGTCTGCAGTTTGCTCATCAACCAATTCTCTATTCTACTCACCTTATATCTATCAATCCTAATAGATAAAGGGCACCTCTCCCATACATCTTTAGCCCACGGGCATAATAATAGAAGATGTTCGATTGTCTATTCCTCCTCCGCACAAACTGGGCAAATGGGAGTATTAGAAATTTTCTTTCTCCATAAACCCAATTTAGTTGGTAAGGCCCCATTTGCAACTTTCCACATAAAAGACTATATTTTTTTTGGGGGGGGGGGGACTTGAGTTCTCCAAAGGGTTTTTCATAAGTCTTCAGGTACTTGATAGGAAGAGGATGCCTTTGTACTAGCTTGAGATATCTTTACTCCATTGGCTCGCAAATGGTGTCCACTCTTTACTGAGTATATCCCATTGTTCGTATAAGCCCATCTTATTTTTTTCTCCTGGCGACATTCACTTAAAGGAATTGCAAGGATCTCTTGAGCAATTTTTGGTGCGAAATTGGCTTAAACTGCTTCACGGTTCCACCTCTTTTCTGGAAAATTAATGAGGTCTTGGACCCTTTGAACATTACGTTGCTGGGATTTTTGTATAGTTCTATGTCTTGGAACCCAAGCATCTTCCCAGCAGTTAACTAGACTTCGATCTCCTATTTGCCATATATAGCCTTATTTAATTAAGTCTCTCCCTTCTAGAATTCTTCTCCACACCCATGAGCTTGAGTTTCTAGGTGTTGCTTGCCAAAAGGAATATGAAGGAAAATATTTTGCCTTTAACAACTGGGCCCACATAGAATCTAGGCTTTGAAGGAGCCTCCATGATTGCTTTGCTAGCATTGCAATATTGGATTGTTCTAGATCTTTGAAGCCAAGTCCTCCATCTTGTTTTCTCCTTGTCAGTATCTCCCATTTTGTCCAATGAATTCCCCTTTCACCTGTAGACTTACTCCACTAGAAGCTTTTGACTCTTGCTGTGATGTCTTGACAAAACACCTTTGGAAACTTAAAAATAGACATCGCATAGTTAGGGATTGCCTGCAACACTGCTTTGATAAGCACCTCTCAAGTTTTTCTTACTTGAGCAATTTTTGGTGCGAAATTGGCTTAAACTGCTTCACGGTTCCACCTCTTTTCTGGAAAATTAATGAGGTCTTGGACCCTTTGAACATTACTTTGCTGGGATTTTTGTATAGTTCTATGTCCTGGAACCCAAGCATCTTCCCAGCAGTTAACTAGACTTCGATCTCCTATTTGCCATATATAGCCTTATTTAATTAAGTCTCTCCCTTCTAGAATTCTTCTCCACACCCATGAGCTTGAGTTTCTAGGTGTTGCTTGCCAAAAGGAATATGAAGGAAAATATTTTGCCTTTAACAACTGGGCCCACATAGAATCTAGGCTTTGAAGGAGCCTCCATGATTGCTTTGCTAGCATTGCAATATTGGATTGTTCTAGATCTTTGAAGCCAAGTCCTCCATCTTGTTTTCTCCTTGTCAGTATCTCCCATTTTGTCCAATGAATTCCCCTTTCACCTGTAGACTTACTCCACTAGAAGCTTTTGACTCTTGCTGTGATGTCTTGACAAAACACCTTTGGAAACTTAAAAATAGACATCGCATAGTTAGGGATTGCCTGCAACACTGCTTTGATAAGCACCTCTCTTCCAGCATGATTGGGTAGTTTTTCTTTCCATCCAGCTATCTTACTTAGAATTCTTTCCTTAATCCACTCTAAGATTTTCTTCTTGGACCTCCCCCACTCAGTTGGCAAGCCTAAATATTTCCCAGAAGTGTAAAGCAGGGAACTCTTAGACACGTAGCAAGCTCCTGTTGTAGATGTAAAGGAGTGTTCCTACTAAAAGCCACTCCTGACTTGTTCAAATTAAACATTAGTATGGTGTCAACGTAAAATTGTCCCCGCTCCAGCCAAATTTCAAGTTTGGTACACAACAAACACTTTTTATGTGCTTTTTATATGATCCATGTGAAGATCATTGATTGTAGATAGGGTCGGAGCCACCTCCCACCCTAAATTTTGGAAAATCCCTTTATATGGTAGTAGTTTGGGACCAAGATTTTGTTCATTTTTAAGATTTATTCCCCTTAATTTTTTACAACTTTGTACAGTTGGTAATAAAAATTTTATTTTTAGTTAGTTTTGTCCATTAACCCTCTAAAACCAATTTGTGTTCTTGAATCGAGTAAGAAATATGCAAAATATCATAGTGACCAATGACATTATATCTCTTATATTTGATGAATTATATCATTTTATAAGTAAGTGTACAAGTGATTTCAATTATTTTTCTGTAAGTTAGTAACCCGTGCATTAATCCAAAAGTGCTTTTTTTTTTTCTTTCCATTTCAAAGATTTAATTTTTTAAAAAGAAGAAGGATGATCTCAACTAAGTGTCGCAAAAAATGAGGGATAATTTTGTTATGGACTTGTGAGTGAGATTTGAAAGAATTTTTTGTTCCACTTTCATAAATGATTGGGTTGAAATGCCTTTTGATTTTTTTTTTTTTGGTATCTATTTTGTTAGACAAAAAGAAATTGGTTTTACAATTTCATATATCAATTTAATCTTAAATTTTGATATATTTTATTGGACCTAAATTTTTATTGTGTCAATTGATCAATTATTTTAATAGTATTCCCCCCCCCCCCCCCCCCAATTGAAAATCCTAGCTTTGCCCCTAATTGCATACCATGTTAATAGAAGATGATCATAGAGAATGTGCATTCTAATGATATGTTTAACTCGCTAATATTTTGGTGGGATTGATCTTCAAATGTGATCCTCCGTTTTGGGACCTTCCTTTTTGGATGGAGCAAACAATTGTTAGTTGGCAAGATTTTCATTCCTCATAGTAAAACAAAATGTAAATTAGGTTTCTAGTTCTTATTGCCTAGAGATAGATATTACAAACCGTACTTAGATTGCCCATAAGTGGTAACAGTACAACTCATGCAAATAGGAGCATGTTTGGATGACGGAAAAGTGATAGATTGGATTACTTTTTTCTAAGTCCTTCCAAATCCCACATAATTGGATTTGTACATAAGATTCACATGTGTATCCCCTCTAAATCCATAATTGGATTTTGACATAAAATGTAGGACATGGATTGAGGAATTGACTAAAATGCATATAATTCACTCCAATCTATATATGTTATTTGTGTTATAAAACTACCAAATTATGTAGTGCAGTTCAAACAAAACAAATTGAGAGATATGACAAAGATATACATTGGGTATGCTATTCATATAGAAGTAGAAGGCCTATGTATAGGAGAAATACATAACTCTATTGTACTGTCGCTAGAAGTGCAATTATACATAGGCATAAATACAGTGGTGGTCATCCATCTTCTACCCGTGTGCCAATGTCATTTACAACACTATTTGGTAATATGTGTCACTATTTGTATACAGTAATCTACACATCATGCACAATATTTATAACACTCCCCCTTGGATGACTATTTAAATAATGCTAGGGTTAAAAATTCGATTTTGATAATCCATTGGGATCCTAAATATTCCATCGTTAAAAACTTGGCTAAGTAAAGCTTAGAAAAAAACCTAGCAAAGGGAAAAAGAGTACATGCCTCTCCCTATTAAATACATCCAGTCAAAATGATGATTGTTCAGCTTGACAAATCTTTGAGACACCGCATTCTAATTTGGTTCGCTAATTTCTGGAATATAGTTGGTGGAAGTGCTTTAATGAACAAATCTGCCAGATTTTAAGTTGAACATTAAAATCACCATTTTTCTCCAGCTTATAGGTGTAAAGAACTTTGGTGATATATGTTTTGTTCTTCACCTTTATATCTTTCCTTGAGCTGTGCGACACAAGCTATATTATCCTTGTATAATATAGTTGGAATACCTTTGATTGAAGATAGTCCACTTTACTTTTGAATATGTTGGATCATGGATCTTAGCCAAATATATTCTCGACTTGCATCATGAATGATTAATATCTTGGAGTGATTGGATGATATAGCAATCATTGTTTATTTAACCAATTTTCATGATATAGTCGAACCACCATAAATTAACACATATCTAGTTTGTGATCGAGCCTTGTGAGGATTAGAAAGATAACCAACATCTGCATATCCAACTAATTGCGGACTTTTGTCATTCACATAGAATAACCCTATGTTCACCGTTTCGCGAAGAAACCACAATACATGCTTAATTTCATTCCAACGTCTTTGAATTGATGTTGAGTTGTATTTTGCTAGTATGTTTGTTGAAAATGATATGTCTGGTCTCGTACAATTTTCTAGATACATTAGTGCACTAATTGCACTAAGATATGACACTTCTAGACTAAGAAATGTTTCATCTTGCTCTTGAGGACTAAATGGATCATTCTTTGTATCTAATGATCGGACGACCATTGGTGAGCTCAATAGATTAGATTTATCCAAGTAAAATTATTTCAAAACCTTTTTCGTGTATGTTGATTGATATACAAAAACTCCATAGGATAAATACTCGATCTGTAGGCCGAGACAAAATTTTGTTTGCCCAAGATCTTTCTTCTCAAACTCACTTTTTAAATAGCAGATGGCTTTTGTGAGTTCTTCTGGAGTGCCTACTAAATTTAAATCATCAACATATACATCAATACCTAGTGTTAGATCTTTTGATAAAAATATTTGGTCATATCAAATCATTGATATATCCTACTTTTAAGAGATATTCACTAAGGCGATTATACCACATCCACCCTGATTGTTTTAATTCATACAACCATCGTTAAAGTTTAATTGAATACAACCTTTGGGGCTATAAATTATATGCTTATGGTATTTTGAATCCTTCAGGGATTTTCATGTATATCTTATTGTACAATGAGTCATATAAATATGCAGTAACGAAATTCATTAAACACATATCCAATCCTTCAGATACTGCAAGATCTATAAAAAATCTGAAAGTGATTGCGTCCATTAAAAGAGAATATGTCTTCTCATAATCAATACCAGGTCTCTACGAGAAACCTTGTGCCACAAGTTGTGCCTTGTATTGTTCAATTTCAATTTTTTTGTTGTGTTTTCTCACAAACACCCATTTATATCCAATGGGTTCAACACCTTGTGACATTTGGATTACAGGTCCAACTACATTGCATTTTGTTTGTGAGTTTAGCTATACCTGAATTACTTTTTTTTATTTTAGCCAATCATTTCTTAGTCAACATTCATTTTCAATTGTGCATATAAAAAGAAGAGACCAAAATGTTGTTCCAAATGTTGGGTAAAATTGCCTTATTTTACCTCATTTCTCTACATGAGGTAATTGTTTTATGGGATAACTCTCTTCAGCAGCACAAACTTATAGTTTGGTATTCTCTTTTGGAGCCTTAACCTTTTTATTTACTTTCTTTTGTTCTCTTCTTTTTCTAGGGACAATATCTTTTGTACCAACATGTCTACCATGCTTTAGGCATGCCTAAGACTCATTTGCAGCTATGCGGGCTTGTCTTACTGGGACATCAATTCTTACTGCTTGTCATTTTTTGATGAATCATTTCTTCTCAAGATATAACAATGGGCTTCCCAAGCATAGGAAAATTTTGCAATGTAATAACTTGGATAAATCCAAGGTCGTCTTATCAAGGAACATATGGAATTTTACTGGTGACGTGTGTGCAAATGAAAATAACAATCTTTTGACTTGTGGAAGAGATAAGAAATGAAATTCTAATGTATTATAATCAATAGAAAAATAGTTGGTTGATCCTTAGGAATCAACATACCATAGCCAAACAATTTGACTCTCCGTTTTAACTCATCCGAAGTTGTATTCAAATGTGCTCGAACGGATAATATTCAACAAAAAACCAAATTTTATACTATTTTAGCTTTAAAGATAGGAAGTAAAAGCTAGAATGATAAGCATTTAGATTGTGTAAATGATTCTTAAGAATTACTCGTGCTTGATGAACTGTCAACAATAAATCAAAGTAATCACTTAACAACTAATATCAAAATTGATTTTTTCCTTCTACAAAACATTTGATCGATTAGAAACAATTAGAGAATCACTATGCTTGATTATGGATGAGAATCATCTCTTGGATCGTGTCGATACTTAATCAAAAATAAAACCCATCAAAGCATAATCAACATAAAGCATCATGTAAAACTAATGAATATGGACAACAAAATGGGAAGAAGTAAACTCCAAAATATTAGCTTCAAAATATGAAGTTCAAATATAAAAATAAACCATACAAAGAAGAGCTTTGAAAATGAAATGGAATTCCTCCCGGTTGTCTTCTCCGAGCCCCTAGTAAATTTCTTACACTGTAAATTTAAACAAAAACTCCAACTTAACTCTTAAAAATCTCAATTAAAGCAAAGGCTAAAGAAAGGGAAGAAGAAGCTCCCTTGTGTAAAGACACACACACACACACACACACACATATATATATATGTTCCCCATTCCCTTCTTTTCATTGGACATAGAGTGTGGCATTATTGATGCGTGGATTATCGGAGAAGTTTCCTCCGACTCGTCCAATGGATGGTCATCTCAAAATGTGGGAGGTTGTTTCCACCAATAGGAACAAACTTCATGGGGATTGGTTGCCTCCCATGAGTGTAGAAGTGACATAGCCGACACCACGGACCAATTGAAACCCAAGAAAGCTATTCTCTCTGTAGCCGACTTAAGACCAACCAGTTGAAATTGTCTGATGAACCGGTTAAACAGCCCTGATGAATCGGTTGAAGATTTGTTATCAACCGGTTGAAGTATCCTCAATACCTTTGCCTTTTTGAAACTTCTTTGACAAACCGGTTGAAAACCAATTTTCAACCGGTTGATATGCTCACAGTATCTTACCTGTTTCTAGTATCCTCTGATCAACTAGTTGAATTTAGTTTCCAACTGGTTGAAGGTCTATTTTTACTCTGATCAACTGGTTGAAGTTGAATCAATTGAACTGGGATTTCCTTTGTTCTTTCTGATCAATTTCATATTGCATGTCCAATTCTACCTTAACTTCGTCTAATCCTTTTCTCATTGCTTTGCATACACTTACATTCACAAATACACCTTTAATCAATTTACAACCCAATTTCGAGAGGAATAAACATGAATTAAATAGATAACATGAATGGCTTAAGTTCTGTAATGCTAAACATATCCCTGAACCTAAGTTTTGCTAGTCCTTAGCAAACCAAAAATAAAAAGTATGCACTCCATTCATTTACTCATTTATGCACAACTAGACTTATGACACATTTATCACACAATCAATCAAAACATAACTAACAATTTTAAAACACAACATACAAAAAAAGACAGTTGATATATATATATATATTGTCAATGGGTACAGAAGTAATCAAAATATAACAACTCTAGGACACAAACAAAATTTTACTATCCTAAGTCATTGCATAACCCATTTAGACAAGTCCTAAAACAACGAAACTAGCAAATCCTAACATCATCTACTCAGAGTATCCATCGTCATCCATATCAAACTCAGACTTGGCCTGTTCCTCTTTACTTTCCATCTCATATACTGGATCACGAGGCTTAGTCATAGATACAAGTAGTGGCTCAGATACCAAAGTAGGTGTAACAGGCACTGAAGAAGTAACACCTACAAAAGTCAATGATGGTAGGACAAACAATGACTCTCTTGGCACAGTGTTGTCAATAATCCCATTTGCATCATGAAAGACGACTCCAAATCCCTAGCCATATGCACTTGAGTTCCTTTCATCTCCTCAAAGCCAGACTCCTAGCTATCTATCCTACGCTCTGGCCTCCCCATCCTCTAAAGCATAGTATTTCTCGAAATCGATGAAATAGGAACGGAGCTAGTATCAGCAGGTGCAGTGGTAGGGCCGATATGTGTAGAAGGAGAAATAGTAGGCCTATCTCTAGTAGCTATAGACATGATGTCACTCTTGCTCTCTAACCAACTACTAATGGGCCCCTTCTTAGGAGAAGTCAAAGAGTCTCTCATATATCTCTTTACCCCTGCAACCACACAAAAAGTGAGTAATCATATTAACAAATGACATATTTTGCCCTAGGTTTGATCTACAAAATATAATCCCAGATTACCCCCCACATAAACAACACCACATCCATCCTTTTCCCCTGCAGCACCTCATATAGCAAAATAATCTTTAAGATAGACAACCTCTAATCCGACCCCTTCAGAAATACATTATAGTGCTAAGATTTTACTCAAGGTCTTATATTCTCTAGTCAAACTCTTTACAATAAACTACCCATCAAACTAATTTGGCTCCTTATACATCAATCTTACATATTTTACCAAACACTTAGCCTTAAACTCTGTATTCCAAGTAGTTGGCTATCGAATCTGGGGTTACCTTGATCAGCTTACCACGTACTGTGGTCCTTAATATCATAAGATCTGTGTCTACCTTCTTCAACCTCAAATAAAACTTTCGACATAACTCCAAAATACACCTAGGCACCGACTCAAAGAAAAATTTAAAACCTAAATCCATTATCTGTTTCACAGCCACAGACTCACCTATATTCTTACGATCAACCATCCGCTCTCAAGTGGCAAAATTCCCATCCATGAGAGTCTCGTACTCCACTCTCGTTTCTTTCACCTCAAACTCATGAGGCTCATCATCCCCATCACGTTATCCATCACTATCACCCTCTGCAGTAGCTTTTCCTTTTCCTTTTCCTTTCTTGATGCTCTCGACTTTGAAGATGAAGATGAAGCTCTGCGGGTTTTGGCCATGCCCACCAAAAACCATACCTATCATCATAATAAACATAACACATCCAAAAACCATGAAAGCAACCCCTCAGACAAACCCTAGATGAATAACTCAAAGATTTTCTTGAAGCAATTTGATGGGACCGTAGGGTTTGGAAGTTTAGAAATTTTTGGTGGAGATGAGAGGGAAAAGATAGAAGGAAGAACTAAGGCTCTTAGGATGGTGGGTTATAGTTTTCAAAAATACGAGGAGAGTTTGAGAGAGTGGATTTAGATAAAATGGAAAGATTGAGCCAAAAAGCCATCCATCTCCCTTTTAAAAAGACCAAAACTTGACCTCACATCTACTAGTTGATCAACAGTGCTTCAACTGGTTGAACCACTTTTTTTTGCTCTGATGAACGGGTTCAAGTTCAACTGGTTGGTTCTCTCGTTTTTCAATTTTTCATTTTCTTATTGATTTGAACAATCCTAATACTTTTCCAAACCTATTTACATGCCTAAGACCTAGTCACACACAATATAGAAGTTGAAACACACAAAACATGTATAAAAATTACACAACATTCCAATTCAAAATGCATTCCAATTAAAAACACTAAATGAAATCTAAAGCCACTTTCTTTGGGTACACAATTGCATTTAGAAAATGCAACAAACCTTTAAAACCCCTAGGTCACCCATAGTAGATGAGTTGTGTCTCGTGAAGGTTTTTAGAGAAGATACCTACAAACTTTTATTTACATCCCAATTTAGACTATATTATAATATTCTAACTAGCAATGAGGTGTATTAACCATTCTTCCATCCACTTTAAGGTACTTCTATACTATTACATCATAGATTTAAATGATATGTAAAAGTATTTAGATACACATTTCCATAAGAGACTCGTGTATGTGTGAAATGATAATGTAATTCAAGAAATTTATCAAATAAAACCTACATCCATATTAGCTATCCAAATTAGCTTTGATGAAAATCTCACCACAAATTTTTCTCTCAAAACATACAACACTCTGATTATACTAATGTTCCATTCATTCTCTATATGTGAGACGGATTCTTGTAATTCAAAGCAAATTATAACTCACATATCATTCAACAATGAAAGACAATCATGCAATTGAAACGACCTTGACATAATCTCATGAAAGGAATGCTAGGGCAAATGAAAGTAATGCAGTTGACCTATCTATAGTTTTGAACATACACTTGCCATAATTTCTAAGATCAAATAGGACTTTAACTGGTTGTAACGTGCCCTCAAGGGAAAATTGAGCTAAAGAAATGAAGGGATATATGAATTCAAAAAGAAGTAATCCTGAGAATATGTCTTTACTAACCATATCTCCTCTCTTGAAATTAATTGGTTTTCTTCATTTCTATTTCTTTCCCTTTTTCATTTCTATAACTTTTTCTTTTCTCTCTTTTTTTTTTCTTCTCTTTTTCACCTCCTTTATTTCTTCTTGTTTTCTTTGCTTTGCTTTCCATAAATATCAAAAATTTGCTCAAATATTCATCACCCCTTTTTGTTCCATTCTTCTTTTCTTTTATTTTGTTTCTTTTTCTTTTAACCACAATCCTTTTTTAATAATATAACCCTATTAATCCCGGGACAACCAAGGTAAGATAAATATAAATTATGCTTGACTTTGCTAAACATGTGGCTAAAGAAATCAAATTTATATTCAAGCTCAACTAGGGCTTCTAGGGATGATATTAAGAAAGAACAGACTAAGACTCAAATTAATTCACAAATGACTTAAGATCATTTCTTGAAAATACATGGCAAGGTACCCTTTGCATTGAGATATAATCAACTAATTACCCTATTTACACTAATCAAAACAAAAATAATGAGATTATTGAAAGAAATTAAAATTGAAAGAACAATATTTTAAGTAAGTGTATTTCAACCATCCAGTAAAGAATGACTCAAAAGATCACAAGAGTAATGCATTCATCTCCGCTATGTATGTCAAGCATTTTAAGATGAAAATATTATTCAATAAATTACAAAAATTAGTATTCTCATGGTGCAAATAGGGTAAGTTTCACATGAAAACACATATATGATATTTAAACATAGAACAAGTTTTTATAATGTGTTAGCACGCAAATAACTCAAGATTCAAGTCAAATAATTATCAATCTCATGCTAATTAAAAGGGAATAATACACTCCAAGTTGGATGTTTTGTTTTGTTTTTCTCATCTTTTTCATTTTTTTCTCAATTTTTTTTTCAAAATTTCTCATTTTAGCATACAACCTGGTGGTGCCATATAGTCATGGTGCACCCTTACCCCCAACTTAAATCATGCATTGTCCTCAATGAAAATAATTATGCAATGAGAAAATGAAGACAACAAGGGTAAGACAACACTTGACACTGTTTCCATAAAGAAAAATCACTAGCTGCAAAACAACAAAAACTATAAAAAAAGAAATACGTACAATGAAATAACTGCACATCAAATAGAAAAATAAAGACCACCATTGTACACTATTATTATCGAAAGAAACTACTTAGCATCAAGATCTTGATACACAAGATCAACCAATTCTTCTACAATCTCCTCAGATGAAAAATCTTCCAAAAATGACTTAAGCTGATGTCCATTGACTTTAAAAGTTTGACCATTCTTAGGATTTTGAATGTCCATAGCCCCGTTAGGATAGAAAACATAGACTGTATAGGGGCCAGTCTATCGCGAATGCAACTTACCTAGGAAGATGAGAAGACGGGAATTGTATAATAATAATTTTTAACCTAGCTCAAAGGTTTTTCTTACTATTGATTTATCATGAAAAATTTTAACCTTTTCTTTATAAATTCTAGTACTGTTATACACATCTCGATGTATTTCCTCTAATTTATTCAATTGCAATTTCCTATGCTTTTCGGATGGACCCAAACTATAATTCAATAACTTATGACCAAATATGATTGGTGTTCAATCTCCACTGGCAAATGACAGGCCTTGTTGTATATCAACCTATAGGGAGACATACCTAAATGAATTTTGTATATTGTACGGTAGGCCCATAAAACATCAATCAATCAAATTGACCAATCCTTACGGTTAGGGTTTACCCTTTTTTTCAATATATGCTTAATTTCCCTATTGGCCAATTTAGCCTTGTCGTTTGTTTGTGGGTGATAAGCAGTAGACGTTATGTGTGATACCGTATTTGTGCATCAAAATCCCAAATGGCCTATTGCAGAAATGTGAAGCACCATCACTAATGATTATCTTAGGCATTCCAAACCTAAACAAGATATTTTTCTTAAAAAATTTAATAACAACTTTATGATCATTTGTCTTATCTTGTATGACCTCTACCTACCTAGACATGTAATTAACTGCCAGTAAAATATATAAATAATAAAATGAGGAAAAATGACCCATGAAAATAATACCCCAACAATCAAATATCTCGATCACCAGAATGGGAGTAAGGGGCATCATATTCCACTGAGTCACACCACCCAACCTTTGACACCAGTCACAGCTCTTGCAGAACTGGAAACAATCTTTATAGAATCCACACTGCATATTTGATAAGAAATGGCCTCCACATGTGTTTGAATGGCAGAAAGAAATGACATCATGCTGCTCGCCATCGGGTACACATCTTCTCATAACCAAGCCAACGCAACATTTAAATAAATAAGGGTCATCAAAGAATTTTTTTTTCACTTCCACAAAAAAATTTATTTTCTCTTGTGGACTCTAATGAGGTGATATTTGTTTTGTAACAACAAAGTTAACAATGTCAGCATACCAAGGAGAAGATGCAGTAACAAAAAATAAATACTCATCAAGAAAAGTATCCTAAATGGGAAATGCTCATGCATGTCCTAATACACAAGTCGAGATAAATGATCACTACCTCATTCTCAACTCCTTTCTTATCTTTAATGATCAGAAATAATTCTTATAGGAGGAAAATCCGCCTAATAAGTCTCAGTTTTGTTTCCTACTTATACAACAAATACTTCATAGAAAAATGATCAGTATAGACAACAATAGGTGAACCAATGATATAAGATCTAAATTTATCAAGTGCAAAGGCAACAATTCCTTTTTTATAGCAGTGTAATTCATTTGTGCCCAATTTAGGGTTTTGCTAGAATAGTAAATAACATGTGGTTTCTTACCTTGCTTTTGGTCTAATACAACTTCCATTGCATAGTCACTTGCGTCAAACATAAGCTCAAATGGGAGGACCCAATTTGGTGGTTGTATGATTAGAAATCAACATATTTTTCATTTTTTGAAAAACGACCTTAAAATCAGGTGACTACACAAATTGAGCTTCTTCTGCCAAATGATTACGTAAAGGTTGAGATATGACACTAAAACCCTTTATGAATCTCCTATAGAATCTGGCATGATCAAGAAGTGAACGCAAATCCTTTAACTTTTTTGGGGTAGGTAGATTGAAAATTAACTCAATCTTTGCTTTGTCAACCTCTATCCCTTTTACAAAAACAATATGATCAAAAGCAATTCCTTTAGTTGCCATAAAATGATATTTTTCCAATTTGAGCACCATACTCTTCTCTTCACACCTCACTCATACATTTTCCAAATTCTCCAAACAATCTTCAAATGGATCTCCAAACAACAAAAAACCATCCATAAATACCTTAATAATCTTCTCCAAAATATCATTAAAAATTTCCACCATGCACCTTTGGAATGTTCATGGGGCATTACATAGCCCAAATGACATAAGTCTATAAGCAAAAGTTCCGAAGGGGCAGGTGAAAGTATTATTCTCATGATTTTCCAAAGCAACTTCAATTGATTGTAACCTAAATATCCGTCCAAGAAGCAATTATGTAGAATAAGAGTCCTTCCAAGGAAATGAATATCCTTTAAGTTGAAAGTCTTCCACGAGTTTTCATCCATAACTCCTTTATTAGTCAAAAAATCTGTCACCATATTCCCTTCCTGATAAAAATAACTAACCACAATGTTCTTTTTTTAATGAAATCCCTAATTTTTCCAATTCTCACACTTTACTTTTTACTAAAACCTACAAACCAAACAAGTCAATAGAGCATGTTCTTCGTACAAGTCTACCAATATCTGGGGTTTGTCTTTAGCTACACCTTCTAAAAAATAATAAAAAAAAAGATAGATATTAACATCACACTAATGAGGATCAACAGTTGGTTTAATGACCAACGCAACCCACCATTGAACCATTAGGTCGCAAGTTCAAACATCACTGCCTATCCCCCGTAACAGTTCAAAAAAAAAATATTGCACTAATAATCACTCAATAAAGTTGGGGATTTGGCCCCGGCCACACCATACACACACCAAAAAAAAAAAAAATTAAAAAATCATAGATTACATTTCTGAAAAATTTTATACTAATTAAATTTCTATCTCAAATAATATAGCACAATCTAAACCATTAGATATTAATGTGGCCCCCTTATTTGTTGGTGAGAATTGTACCACCTTACTTGGGATACAAAATCTAATAAAAAAAATATTTAATTAGCATAACAAAACTCTAACTATTGATATAAAATCTTGAATATTTATATTTAACTAAGAAATGAATATCTTCATTTAAGATTTTGTGACAACATGGATGGTTAGGACATTAATTAGTCAACGTATTGGGCAAAGTAGCTCACAAAAACACTATGAATCATGGTTTGTTCATAAGACCAGTTTTAGTAGGCCTTTAGGGGATGCCTATCCGACTGGCTTTAATAACTTATTGTGAAAATACTTGTTAGACCTAATTTAGAGACTTGTTAATTATCTAATTAATTACAATTGTTGAATTATAAGTGGTTTCTATATAACATTAGAATTCACTACTAATTCAATTGTTACATTTAATTAGATCCCAACTAGGTCACCAACTTAAGTCTTGAGTCACGAGTATACATGATGGACTGCCTTCTTAGGCTTCAATTGGGTAAAACGGAACACAAATAGCAGTCCATAATCCTATCCCTGGGATATCCGGTTTGTTCATATTTCACCATTAAAGAGCGGGTCCTTTGGAGCCCAGTCCCTTTTTAAAGACTTGTTTGGACTTAATTACACTTAAAAATTTTGTTTAAGAATGAGTTCATTTTGATCTCTATTGTCCAAAATATCCTCAACTGTTGTGCTTAATCAAAACTTGTTTGAAAAAACTAACAATTCTTAAATTGAGAATTTTACTAGTATTAATAACTCATAACTTGGGAATTGTGCTAGCATTAATTTTTTTTTTATTATATATATAGTAACGTTAAACAATAGCTTGCTCAAAAAAAAATAGTAATATTAAATATTAACATACTTAACAAAAAACAGTAACATCAAACAGTAATATGCTCAATAAAAAAATTTAATTAAAAATTTAATCAATGCAATAGAGTTACACCATACAAGGAGAACTTATTTTGTTGTGGGCAAGACAATAGATTTAAGTACTCACATATGGTGTCATTCTTTTGCAATAATTAAATTTTTAATTAAGTTTTTTATTGAACATGTTATTATTTGATGTTACTTTCTATATGAATATATATATATATATATTAATATTAACTGATAATTAACTTACAAATAGATAACTGCAGAAAGTTCTTCTTTTGCATTATATGAAAACTAGGATACAATAAGAAAACTTGGGGATATGAGAAGAGAGAACTTTGTGTTGGCCATTTTCGCCGGCCTCCAATCCTTGTATAGGTGTAAGGATTTTTTTTTTTTAAGAGAATCTTTGGTATGATTTTTTTTTGTTTGCCTGATGATTGCTTTTTGGAGTTACTTTACAGGCTTTTGGCAGGAATCTCACTGTTGCTGACTGGCTGCAGTCTTTTACTAGCAATGTTATCAGAACCGGACTAGACAGGCTGGTCAAACCGATTCAACCGTGACTTGCGACTGTAACCGGTCTGGTTCTCTAGTTGGACTGCTTAAGGAAGAGAATCAGATAAAAATCGAATGGGCCTATTTTTGTAAAAAATCGTGAACCGAACAGTAAGGACACAACCTCCTTCTCTTCGTCTAATAACACTGATCGATTCTTTTTGCCCCAAATCGCTGAAGCACAATGACAAACAACATAACCCCTTTTCCCTTCGTCTATTACAGACATGAGGCAACCAAGACCAGCGACTGCGAGGTAGCTCAGGCGACCATCAAAGCGGACTGCGAGGCACTCAGGCGACCAACAAATATAAAAAGCAACAAAGCTCAGAGCCCAATTCTTCATAGTCCAATGCCTTCATAAGAGCATCTTCTTAACCCAATTTCCAAAACATTAGCATCACCCCTTCAGCACCTAGCCCTTGTCATCGAAAACCACAATTTTCTTCTTCCGTAGAATAGGTAAATTAGAGAATAAAGCCATCCCTACTTCACTAGGCAGATTGAGTTTAGCCAAAAGTTGGGGGATGATATAGTAGGCAAAACTGGGGAATGATTACAGTCTCAATCTAGAGAAAAATTTAGTGATGGAAAGAGAGAGAAATGAAATGAAAGAGACGGTTTGCAGGTTGAATGGAGAAGAGGAAGGATTTGCAGAGACATTTATAACTGATTTTTGTTTTTTAACTTATTCTTGGATAAATTATAAATGACACCCTTTCTTTTTCTTTATAATTTACATGAACCTTTTTACTTTAATTTAAAATACAATAACCCCCACTTTGTTACTAATTGTATGCATTTTAGATATATTTTTATATTTTTTAGCTAAATTATTCTGTTTTATAATTATTATTATATATATATTTTTATTATTTTTATTATATGACCGGTTCGAGTAGTTGACCTAACGGTTGAACCAGTGAACCATTAACCCAATTTCTTTGTCGGTTCGATGACCGATCCAATTCTGATAACATTGTTTGATAGGAATCTTACTGTTGTTGACTGGTTGCAGGCTAAAGGAACATCTTTTCTTCCCTTTTGGGAAAGTAGTGATTGAAGTCATTTGTACACACATGTAACTTTACAGGAACCTTAATGTCATAGGGGTTAGATAGATCATATGCATCATCTGGATCCTGGGCATCCTAGAACGGATCCTATGGGCGGCTGATTAAGGCTTCTGATGAGTGGGATGAACTATCATCTTCTTCCTAGCTAGTTGATGGAGTAACTATTGGGCTAGCTCAATTAACTGGGATTTCCTTGGTTGGGACTTACTGGAAATCTTGGCTGAAACATTGGTTTGTTTCACTGGTAGTTCTGAAATACTTGGAGTCGAGACCCTAAGTATTGGAGCTACTGACTTTACCACTAGTGGTGGTGTACTAGTGGTTGAATCTGTAACTATGGCTGGAGTAGGGAACTTTACTAGGAACTCTGTTTTAACCTAGTTAATGATACGTTGGTGGTCGAACTTAGACCACCACTTGACGTAAAATGGACGGATAGCTGTATTAGCAGTAATGGAGTACTTCCATTTAAGAATCCACAAAATCTTGTATTTACTCATGAAGAGGAGTAATGCAGGGAACTTTGAATTATGTTGACTAGTTTTAAAGTAGGAAGAGAATTAAGTTACTTGATCTTTAAGATCGACCGGGCGGATTTCAATCATGGGGTTCTACATCTGCCACCACCTCAAAAACCAAGAAGAAATTTGGATTTTAAAATCATTGGTGAACTGAAGGAACCAAAAATGAATGTAAGACTCATCCTAATAGAGTAGCAATTTAAAACATGACTCTATGTAGTCATAGTAACTAAATTGCTTGTTGTAACCAGGGATATCTCGAAGCAAGGAAGGGTGAGATTCCCATTCTTTCATTGAAATGAACTTAAGTATATACAAACAATGATATGCTATTTTATTGGCATCATTCCTATCAAAGATAGGTTTGATAAATATTGACTGAGTATGAAAAATGATATTTTACCACAAAACTGGAATATTTTCTTAGGATCCAATGGAATGAAATTCCATCTTGGTTTAAGGTATGCATTGACTAGGTTAACTAGGTTGGTTAAATGGGCATGAACCGGTTCGATAATGAATAGGTTGTGTGCTGTTGGTTTTGGAACGTACTCGGTCTTGTAGTTTTGGGTTGACTGGGTTGGTCTTATGGGATATAGGTTTGTTAATTGAGGATATATGTTAGATTGGATACGGGTTTATTACAGCCTATTTACCGGTATTTGGGTTTACTAAGGTGGAAACAAAGGACGATCTGACTATATTACCAATGATATGGTAACGGTTTACTAAGTCCAAATGTGGTAAGTGACTGGGCTTTGGACTTGGACTAGGCAAAGCTAGTTATTTACCATGATCTTTACCTAGTCTTTTGGAGGAGGTAGTGGGTTTATTGGATTTATTATCTGCCATGGGGTTCCTACAGAAACTCTTGAGTTAGGAAATCAGGAATACAATTATTTCTACCTTTTATATATTCTATATCAACATCGAAAATACTTAAAATTGATCGTCATATGCCAATTTTTTTTTAATAGTAATTTTTTTACATCTTGTTCCAAAACATATTTTGTTGATTTATAATCAACTCTTACTAGGAATTTCTAATTTAATATATCATCCTGGAATTTTGAGATACACAAGATAATAGATAACATTTTTTTTTTGATCGTACAATAATTTCTTTGTGTACTGGTCCAAATTTCAGAGTGGCAATGAACAATCTGCTATGAGGAATCTGGATTTACTCTCTGAAGGAGGATACCTCCATAGCCAATATCGGAGGCATCTGTCTGGATGATTTCAAAATAATTTATTGAGGGAATAACAAGACAAGGTAAGATCTTGATATAATTTTTGACTTGTTTGACTACAGAAGTATTAACAGTTGACCAAAGAGGAGGATTTTCTTTTAATCTCTTGTACAATGGTTTGCTATTTTTCTAAGGTCTTGGTAGAAGTTTGAAACATAGTTTAAAAACCCTAAAAATATCTGTAACTGCGTTTTGTCCCTAATTTCATCAAAAAATTTATCTGCAAATTGGATAGACCAACTGATGCGAACAATAGTTGACTGTTGAATATTATATCCAAGAAATCTGACTGAAGGTTAAAACAACTTGATCTTACTGGAAAAGATGACTAAACCATTGTGTTTGATTATATCTAGACAGGCATGGAGTTGTTTCCAATACTCATCAATTGACTTGAAGATGATAAGGATATCATCTATGCAGATAATAGAAAAATTACTTAATGGATTGAATATTTTATTCATTATATTTTGAAATTCATCTTGTGCATTTTTCAATCCAAAGGGCATTACATTTTATTCGTAATGACCAAAGGGTGCTGTGAATGCAGTTTTATATCGTTCTTCTAGACTTATTTAAATTTGCCAAACTCCACTTTTTAAATCAAAATTTGAAAAGATTACTGTTTTACTTAATCTTTTTTATTAAATCTTGTTTGTTAGGAATTAGATATCTGATCCATTCCAACACTGCATTTAAAGGTTTGTAATTGATTACTAGTTTTGGAACTCCTCTTTCTAATTTTGCATTCTTAATGACATAGAAAGCTTGGCAAGACCAAGGGGATCTACTTTTTCTGCTAATACCATTATTGAGTAATTTCGAAATCTCTTTCTTGTAAATTTTCATTACTTCATAGCTCATCTGAATTGGTCTTAACTTTGTAGGCATTTTTTGTTCACTGAAACTTTTGATATATGGTAATTTTATTCTATGTTTTTTTCTATGCTAGAAAGCATTAGGAAGATTAAAACATACCTCATTTTCTAACATTTCCTTAAATCTTTCAATCTTTTGAATTAAGATTGAATTGATTAACTGTTCCTGAATTCTTTTGTAATTTATTTCTTATTTAAGAAATTTCAATTGATTACTTTTCTAGATTACTAAATTAAGCGACTTTGAGATTGAATATTCTTGAAGTCTTCTTAATTCTTTTACTTGAGGTTTGGTTAAGAATTTGAAAGTTACTGATTGATCAAAAGGCTTGGTAGATACGCCTTCTATATTTGTAGTAAATGGATATAAGAGGTATATGAATGGTATCCCAATGATAACTTTATCTGTTATATTTTATACTAAGACAAATGATGTTTTGAAGCATACATTGTCTGGATAAATATGCACTTTTGGTAACTTGTATTTTATACTCATTTTACTATCATTTGCTGAATTGAGTCTTTCGTTTGTCTTATGATAATTACTTGGTTGGTATAAGCCCTTCCTGTATATAATTCAAATGTGCAGTAGTATCTATAAGGGCTATGACTTCTATTTCAAAATCATTACCAATTATTATTTTAACTTTGGAATGCCATTTTTAGAGATTTAATCTATTAATCAAATTTAACCAATTATCATCAGTACTTGTTTGTGAACATCCATCTTCAGATGACAACTTCGTTACAGCTAATGGTTCCACATTAGAGGTGGAGGTTATGGGTATCCGCTTGGAATATGTTGGAGTTGAACTATTACGGGTTCGTTACGGTCTGTTTATTTGTATTTGGGTTTACTAGGGTGGAAACAAAGGATGGTCGATCCAGTATTACCCGTGTAAGAGGTATATAAATGGTATCCCAAGGATAACTTTATCTGTCATATTTTGTACTAAGACAAATGATGTTTTAAAACATACATTGTCTTTATAAATATGCAGTTTGGTAACTTTTATTTTATACTTATTTTACTACCATTTGCTGAACTGAGTCTTTCGGTTGTCTTATGATAATACTTGCTCGGTATAAGCCCTTCCTGTATGCAATTCAAATCTGCACCAGTATCTATAAGGGTTATGACTTCTATTTAAAAATCATTACCAATTATTATTTTAACTTTGGAATGCCATTTTTAGAGATTTAATTTGTTAATCAAATTTAACCGATTATCATCATTACTTGTTTGCGAACATCCATCTTCAGATGATAGATTCGTTACACCCAAGGGTTTCACATTAAAGATGGAGGTTATGGGTTTTCGCTTGAGAAAATTTGTTGTGGTCAAATGGGAAGACAAACACAGTCACTCTTTGTACCTTACTGAATGTATGCATATGATGTCATCCCAACGAAAAATTTCTGGAGGCCAAGGCATAAATATTGATATGGCTGAGGATTGTGAGATGTCACTGAAGGCATCATATGAACTTTTGAGTGTGCAAGCAGGTGGGAGGGAAAGCTTAGGGTTCACTTGTCAACATCAAAAGAATTGCATTCAACAAAGGAGACAATGAGACCTGCGATATGGTGAAGCGGGTAGTTTGTTGAAATATTTCCAAGCAGAAGTAGAAAAAATTCATCATTTTATTATGGTGTGCAGTTTAATGTTGAGGAGCATATCACAAATATATTTTGGGCCGACTCAAGAATGATTATCGATTATGGTCACTTTGGGGATGCTGTTTCATTTGATACAACATACTTTTTGGGATTTTTAATGGCTTCAACCATTTTCGGGAGACGGTAATATTAGGTGTTGCATTGATGTAAGATGAAACAACAATTTCGTTTCAATGGTTATTTTGGACATTTTCAACATGCAATGTTTGGGAAGAAGCCGATTACCATATTTACTGACCAAGATCAAGCAATGGTTAAAGCTTTATCCCAAGTGATGCCAGAGACTTTTAATGGGTTATGTACATGGCACCAATCCCAAAATGCTTTAAAGCATCTAAGGTACCTATATAAGGATGGTTCAAACGTTTCAAGACAATTCAAAAACTGCATACATGGATTTGAGGAAGAACATTTGTTGTTTGAGGTATGAAAATTGTTGCTTGATGAATATAATTTGCAAGATAACATTTGGATCAATTCAACTTGGGTATTGAGGGATAAATGGGCACATGTATATTTGAAGAATACTTTCATAGCACGTATAAGGAGTACTCAGCTCAGTGAGAGCTTGAATGTAGCATTACAAGGGTACTTGAAGCCAAACCATGATATTGTTCGATTCTTTTTGATCGAAAAATAAATAACAAAAGGTATAAGGAGTTTGAGGTAGAATACCATGCGAGGCAAAAGTTGCCAAGATTAGGCTTAAAAAGAGCTCCCATATTGGTGTAAGCTGGGCAATGTTACACTCCTCCTATTTTTGAGAAATTTCAAGAGGAGTATGATGCGCTCCAATGTGCTATTGCGAAGTCGATGGATGTTTTTGATGGTTGTCAACATTTTGTTGTTAGATTGTACGATGAAGTCAGGAAATATTTGGTGTTGATTAATGCTAATGAGCAAACAGTTAGTTGTAGTTGTCAAAAATTTGAAATGGTTGGGTTTTTATGTAGTCATGCACTTAAAGTTCTGGATACAGTGAACATTAAGAAAATTCCAAACCACCACATAATACAGAGATGGAGGCGAGATGCAAAAAAGTTGACATCATGTATGCATCACTTGGTGGGGATAAAGAAGTTCGTGAGGATTAGAATGTTGACCCTAACATTCTATGGGCAAAAAGATTTGACGAACAAAGATAGTGGTTTTAAGGGTTGGGGTCAAATGAAGCCTTGGAATGAGAAACACGGAAAAAGGAAAATTACTTATTTTCATATGTCTAAGATATTATGCATACGTCCTTATAGTTTTTAGATTACTTGTTTTATGTTCTTATGATTTTTTTTAATGCATAATGATTGTCTTATTTCTTATGAAGGTTTATCAACCGGTGACATTGACGTGTGATGCCCAAAATTTGCATATGCATGGATTGACTTCCTTGTACACACCAATGTATGGTCACTCAAATCCATCAGTTTCTCAACAAACAAATAGTTCTCAAGCATCCAATGCTGTGATATGTGTATTGAATTTCTCATTCTATGGTACCTATTATCTTCAAATAGTTCTTGGTTATTGCCACACTTCTCATGTATCATTTCTCATTCATGTAGGGTATTCATTTAATGGACCATTATGTGATGCCGAATCATACTTCATGGACCACCAAATCAATTGGTGGAAGAGCAATTAGTTGAAGAAAATAATGTTGTGTATTGAACTGGGTTGTGTATTGAATTTGGTTGTGTATTGAACTGGGTTGTGTATTGAACTTTGTCCAAGTCTCATACACAAAAGCCAAACACCAACTTTCATAACTTTGTCCAAGTCCAATACACAAGAGCCAACACAAACTTTCATGACTTTGTCCAAGTCCCATACACACAAGCACAACAACAATTTCATGAATTTGTTCAAGTCCGATACATTAAAGCACAACACCAACTTTATGACTTTCTCCAAGTCCCATACACTAAAACCCAAACACCAACTTCAATGATAATAAGTATCATTCAAAAATGCCAAGCACCAACTCATTACACCATAGCAAAACAAGAAGTTACATCGTTCAACTATTTCATAATGAAAATAAGTTATTATAATACATGAGTATTTAGAAGCAATTCATTTTTGCATTACAAAAGCAAAAACAAACACAAACATCAAACTTAATATCCCAAAGCTTCCAAATAGTAGCAACTTCCATGCTGCCCCATTTGCCTCAAGTAGTTGAAGTTTAACCTTTGTTGCTGCTTCATTTGCCTCCAGATGTTTAAGTCTACTAAACATTTCATTAATCTTCAGCCTCGTTTCAACATCTTGATTTGTTTGTCTCTCTATAGTCGCATTAGTTAGTCTCGTTTCAACTTCTATAGGAATCAACCACTTGAAAAACCCACATTTCTTATTATTTGATCTTGGACAATGACCGTATAATTTTCCTGGATTATCTGCAGATTCTGAAATCTTGACGAATGCTCTATGCCCATTGCCTATTTCGCTACGTTAGCCTCCACAGCTTCCATCTCTGCTTGCCAATGCCATTCTTCAACACTACAAAAAAATGAACGAGGTAACAATTATGAATTCTAAAAAAATGCAGTCTTGAATTAGACTGTTAATGCTAAAAAAATGCTAACATTTATGAATGCTAACAATTAGATCAATGTTCCAACAACATCAAACTAGCATTCTTATACATTCAAAAACCAACAGATTCAAATACGCAATTGAGCAAGGTATTAATCAAGTCTGAGGATAGGTTATTACGAGCCTACTTTGAAGATTAAAGCATGAAAGTGCAGTTGGCACTTAGGAGGGGGAGTTCGTCTGGCCAGGGGCTTCTACTGGAATTCCAGCCATTTTCACTGAAAACAAAATTAGATAGAGGCCATAATTAAGGTCAATAAAAACATAATTCAATGAAAAATTTAACATTCGAATCAAAACATTCCACCTAGGAAATTCAAATAACATGATGTCTTGGACTAAAAATTACTAGGGGATGAAAACCCATAAGATTTTCATTCCATTCTACTTAAGAGAAATTCACTCTGTCCCAAGCCCTATGGAAATTCACACTGTGTCTTATTCTCCAGTTGATTGCACAGAGTTAATTTGTTCCTGGACATCTTGGATTAGCAATGAAATATTGTGGTGAGATGAGCCACCATCCTCTACGACCATCTTTGTCATTCTCCCCATCTCTCTTGCTCTTTTTCTTCTGTCTTGTGCTTCCTCTCCTTCACCCATCAACACGTCGACACACATCGTGAAAACATTCTTCTTAGCCAACACTTCAATCTTTTCTGCATCTTTAATATTAGTATGAATATTTATACCAACACTCACTCCAATCCTCAGTACTTGAACAATCAACTTCTCATTCAAAAATTGCTCCGCAAACATCGGCCATGTTATCATTGGCAAACCAGCAGACACCCCTTCTAATATAGAATTCCACCCACAATGTGTTAAAAAACCCCCAACTGCAGGGTGAGACAATATTAGTACCTGTGGTGCCCAACCATGGATCAAAAGTCCTCTTCCTTTGATCCTTTCCTCGAATCTTTCTTCCACAATCCATTTCTCGAAACCATCCGGTTTAGACCTGACAACCCAAACGAAGGGTCGGTTTGATGCCTCCAAACCCAACCCAAGCTCTATCATCTGCAAAGTAGAGAGGCGACATATGCTACCTAGAGAAGCATAGAGCACAGACCCTGGCTCGAATGAGTCGAGCCATTTGAGGCAATGGTTTTCATTGATAGCAGACTTGTTACCTCTGGCGGCGAAATCCGTATTTTCTTTGTTGCAGAGAGAAACTGGGCCGACGCACCAAACATTTTTACCTTTGGCCTTGGTATATTCTTTGACATACTCCGGCTCCAACTCCTGGAAAGTGTTAGCAAGTATCCCATAGTGACTGGAGTGAAGTCGTAACAAGGTAGCCGTACTGGAAGGTGCTTACTACTTAGATGCTTTCAGCAGTTATCCGCTCCGCACTTGGTGTAAGCACAACAGAGAGAAGCAACAATATCCATGGAATACGGAACTCGCGGGCTAAACTGTTTATCCATCTGAACTGAAAATCAGAAATTATGCAGCTTGGAGGTGGTTTTAACACCTTGAATAAATTTTCCACCTGTTCTTGTAGCAATCCAGTGGCGACCAAAAACTGGGCGAAAATATCCATTGTAGGGAGCATATCGAGACCCTCGCACCCTTCTGGTATCCCTGCTTCTGCACATGGAAGTCGAAGTTCGATTACTCGGATTTGAAGCCCCGATTCTACTGCTCTATCGATGGTAGATTTAAATCGAATAGCATTGAGGGGTGTTGTGAGGATGGTGACCAGAACGCCTTGCTTTGCCAACAATCTTGCAGTGTCTACCATGGGAATGATTTGGCTTTGAGAGAGAAAAGGAAACAAGACAAAGTTAAGCTCTTGGGCTTGAGGAGGAGGAGGAGCCATGGAAATCAACAAGGAAATAAGCAAATAGGTTTGGGGGGTTAGGGTTTGGCCTTCTCTCTCTTAATTCTTTATCAAATTATGCCAATTCTGCTTTGAAGCTTGGCTGCTTCCGTTAAACAGACTAGCCGGTGTTAAATAGTTTTTATCACAAAAAATATCAAAAAGACCATTGTGAAAACACCCATGTGAAAAGGCGGAATCGTACCATTTGCATTTGTTTCAACTTTCATTCTTTTTTGCTGGTTTTTTTTATTAATTAAAAGACGAGAAAACACTAGTAAAATGCGCATCGGATATTCGGATCTATCCTTTGACAGTGAAAGACAGACATTCACTCCAGTTGTCATGGAATAATTGGAGTTGGAGATTTTTATTTGGTCTTTCTTTTTTGTCAACCATCTTTTAGAAACATCCCATCTTTCTTTGAGCCGTCTTCGTGTGGATCTATCTCTCTGAGTTCCTACAAGATCAAAAGGGACTCTTGTCAGCCACACTTTTTTAATGTCATAATAATGTCTTTTCCGTTAAATCGAAGCTATCGTATCAACAAGTATATTTTTGATATTGAAGAACAAAGGTAGTGGTTTTAAGGGTTGTGGTCGACTGACACGTCAAAATGAGAAATAAGTAAAAAAGAAGGGTTAATTGTATTAAAGGTTTTTAAATAATGAAGTTTGTCTTATTTTGATTTTTAATATTTCAATTGTATTATTTTGATTTTTGAAATATTGAATATGTTTCTATACGATTCCTCAAGCAAACAACGTTCAAATTATTAACGATTTTTTATTATAAATTTACCACATAATATTTAAATATGGACAAAAATAATATTGATAACTCTTAAACAAAATATGAGTGACTTTTAACAAAAAAAATGTGTAATATGAGTAGTTTTTGACCAAAATTTGGATAACTCATAATTAAAATTGTGTAATTAAAGAGTTATCTAAATTATTTTTTGATCATATTTAAATATCAACAAGTTTATGATAAAAAATTGTTCGCAATCTAAACGTTGTCTGTTTAAAGGACTATATAGTAACATTTAATATTTCAAAGATCAAAATGATACAATTGAAACATTGAGGATCAAAATGAGATAAATATCATATTTTGGGTACCTTTAGTGCAATTAATCCAAAAAAAAATAATTTATTCTCATAAGTTTAAAGTATTATCCATACGTCCTTATAGTTTTTAGATTATTTGTCTTATGTTCTTATGATTATTTTTAATGCATAATATTTGTCTTATCTCAATCGGTGACATTGATGTGTGATGCCCAAAATTCGCGTATGCATGAATTGACTTACTCGTACACACCAACGTATGGTCACTCAAATCCATCATATTCTCAACAAACAAATAGTTCTGAAGCATCAAATGCTACGGTATGTGTATTGAAATTCTCATGCTATGGTACCCATTATTGCCACACTTCTCATGTATCATTTCTCATTCATGTAGGGTATTTTATTTGATGGACCATTATGTGATGCCGAATCATACTTCATGGACCACCAAATCAATTGGTGGTAGGGCAATTAGTTTAGGAAAATCATGTGGTGTATTGAATTTGGTTGTGTATTGAACTGGATCGTGTATTGAATTTGGTTATGTATTGAATTTGGTTGTGTATTGAACTTTGTCCAAGTCTCATACACAAAAGCTAAACTCCTACTTTCATAACTTTGTCCAAGTCTCATACACAAAATGCAACGGGCCTTTGGTCCAATGATACTCCTTATTTTGTAAAAGTTTTGTCTTATTGAGTTTAAGGGTTCAAACTTTCCTTCCCCCCCTCCCCCTCTCCCAAAAAGAAAAAAAAAAAAGTGGGTGGCTGGGCTGTTAGCACTCAATTGAATTTCCCTTTTGTTGCTAAAAAATTCAATTATGCTGATTTGTAAGAGAACCAGTGAAATGCTTTATAATGCAGACAAGGTAGGAGAGGTGCCTGGTGATGTATTGCTCACTCCAATTGCTTATATGAAGTGCAACCACCACCATCACCAACTGGGTGAAGGCAATGTCAAGCATTTTTTTGCTACTGGTTGTTTTTTCTACTAAGAGTTTTTTGCTCTTTGTTATTTGTTCTAGAATGCAATTATCTGTTTTCTCGTTAGTTGGTTCTGTGTCTCTAATTCTAATTTCCTTGTATAGCTATTGAGCAAGGTATTAATCAAGTCTGAGGATAGGTTATTACGAGCCCACTTTGAAGATTAAAGCATGAAAGTACAGTTCGGAGGTTAAGAAGATTCCTTGGTTGTCCTGGCAGAAGTTATGCTTACTGAAATCAAAAGATGGTATGGGTTTTCGTGATATTGAAGCGTTTAATCTGTACTTATTGGCTAAACAGTATTGGCGGCTCCTTCAAAATTCTGAATCCTTCTTTTCAAAGTTTTGAAAGCCAAGTACTATCCATCTTCTTCATTACAAGAAGCCACTTTGGGGTCAAGTCCATCTTATTCCTGACGTAGTATACTGTCTTCTAGACACTTGGTAGAAGCGGGTATAAGGTGGAGAGTAGGAAATGGTAGAAGTATCAAAGTGAAATTTGATTGTTGGGTTCCTCACCCTCACACCTTCAAAATTATTACTCCACTGCCAACCTTGAGAGATGTTACTCCTGTTAGTTATTTTATTGATGAGGCCTCTAGAAGCTGGAATGTCAAATTGCTTCAACAATGGTTCGTGAATTTTGAAGTTCAAGATATTTTGTCCATTCTGATTTGTCCAACGCTGCCGGTGGATAGATTAATATGGCATTTTAATAAGTCGGGGATCTTTTCAGTTCGTAGTGCATATCATTTGAGAAGAACCTGTTTAGACCCTGATGGGACTCTTCTGAAATGCTCTATGATGAAGACACGTGTCCTCGGTTTCCTATGTACCTCGGTCGCATACCTCCCTCGGTCCCCGAGATGAGCCTTTCCTCGGTGCCGAGAGTTACTCCGTCCTGGACGCTTCCTCTACTCCAGGATAAGCTATTGACGTATAGGTCACTAGCCTAGGCTAGTCTAGGCCGCTCATCATGACCTCGTCTTGCACAAGTAATGTCAGAACGTACTGGAATACAGAGGTCACAGCCAATAGGGGGTGGACGCGTGGCATATGATGTCACATCAGAGATAGACAAACCGCATGACGTTGCTGACACGCGACTTGGGAAAGCAAACCATTAATTGCACCATTCCCTTGATGAGACCGCATTCAATGCGGTAAGGCTCGGAAATGAAAGGCAATAAATGCTACTATTACAGAGCATTTATTGCATCCTCCCCGAGGGGAGCACATTGTACCGTCGGCATCCTGAGATCCAGCATTGATTGCTCGGGAGCCCGAGCAGTTAATTAGAGAAGACATTCCTCATCAGAATTAATGCACACGCTACCTGAGCCTAATGATCACCTACTGACGACACTGACAGCAATCATGAGCTTTTAAGGTATAAATACTCCTTGCAAAAGGCAAAGCGGGTATGCAACAACAAACTCTCTACTACAGTACATTTTTCTCAGTGTTTTCTCCTTCCTCTCTCTCACTCAAAGACTGACTAGACCGTCGGAGGGGATACGCCGGAAAATACTCCGGCGCCCTTCTAACTTGTTCTTCTTTGTTCCAGGAACCCCTTTCAGCCTTACAGGATCGTCCTTCCTTTCCCAGGATCTCCCGTTGCCGTTCCAGGTTATCACCGTACCTCGCAGGCTGTCCCAAGCAGCGTGCTTGGTCACTCAACTGGCTCACTCGCTGTTTACCAGGGAGAGATCTGTTCCCGTTTTTTATATTGTGTAGGATCTTGCACGCACAATCTGGCGCCGTCTGTGGGAAATAACTAGTTTTCCTAGTTTTTCTCTATAAAGAACAGCGACCATGGTGAACACTAGACAGAAAGGGAAAGGACCCCACCAAAGGAGTCTCGAGTTACAAGCTCCCTGCCATCACGGAGGGAGGGATCACACAAATACAAATAAAAGTGCCTCTACTCGGTCAAGGGGGGTTACCCCTCAAACCAGTATGGGGATCAGGTCAGGGGGATCAGCCCCCTTGGCTCGTCAACTGGCAGAGGTGATTGAAGAGAAATTTGGCGATAGATTACGTCAGCTGGAGAAGGACAATGTAAACGTCCTTAGCCGGCTCGACGAGTTTGCCGCCTCAGGCGGAGGTTCGAGGGATTCATTCCTTTCCCGTGGACTTCCCGCCCGGGAGGCGGAAACGAAGGATCTAAGAAACCACCTAGACCACAAAGCAGAGAGCTCTAGGGCCCCAAAGCGACCCAGAGCCGGCGAACATCATCATGACAACCACTCCAGGAAAGCGAGGCCATTGGCCTTGGACGATCTCCGGCGAGGTTTATCTAGACGGAGGAAGGGAGATGAATCCGGGGAGGACTCAACTCAATCCACACGTCGCCCAGGAAACGAGAGGCTTACCAATGAACTTAGGGACTTCAGAAGGCATCCCGTCCGGGAAGAAGTTGATCTCAGAGCCCGATTAGACTCCAGGAGAAAGGGTAAGACTGTCCAGGATGAGGCCGATGACGAAGTCATACAAACACCCTTTACGAGGGAAATCAGTGAGATGGAGGTCTCAAGAAAGTTCGTAGTGCCGCGGTTCAAAACCTATGACGGGCGGTCCGATCCCGAAGCCCATATCAGGCAATATAAGCAGATGATGTCCCTCTATCATTCGGACCAACGGTTTCTCTGCCGAGTGTTCCCTATGAGCTTGGGGGACTCTGCGATGAAATGGTTCGAGACGCTTCCCCCAAACAGTATTGGGTCCTGGAAGGAATTGACTAGGCAGTTCCTGACCCGATTCATTACGGGGAGTAAGCGCCCCAAAGACATTGGATCATTGTTGACCCTCAGACGGAGGGAATCCGAGACTCTTCGCCAGTACGCCATCCGATACTGGGAAGAGGTCAATGAGGTAGAAGGCTGCTCGGAGGTCATGGCAGCGGCATCTTTCCGGCTCGGCTTGGCGAGGGACACGGACCTGTACCGATCCCTGACCAAGAAGACTCCCTCGGATATGGGGGAACTGATGGCCCGGATCAACAAGTACTCGAGGGTGGAGGACGAGATGGGAAGCAACAAAGGCCAAGCCCTCCAATCTAAGAGAAAGGAGAAGGAGCGCGAAGATATTCCCCGAAAGGGATTGCTACCCCATCCAGGGGGTTCGTCCAGAGGAGTTCACACTGTTTTCAAGGAACCCATCTTCAAGTTGCTCCATAAAATCAAACACGAGCCGTTCTTCAAATGGCCGCCCTGGATGCAGAGCGACCCCTCCACCCGAGATCAAAGGGTTAGGTGTTCCTATCACCGGGATGTTGGGCATCGCACCGAAAGCTGCATGGTGTTCAAATCGTTCTTGGAAAGCTTGGTCCGAGACGGACATTTGAAAGAATACATTGAGCCCAGGCCAGAAGAGAGGCGAGCTCATGCCCCGACCGAGGAGCCGAACAACGTCATAGATGTCATCCATGTATGTCCCCTGGAGCGCCCCACGTCCAAGGAGCTTGAGTCCGACCTCAAGAGGGTAGCTTTTACAAGGAAGGTAGCCGAAGGTGACGTAGGGCCATCGAGTAAAAGGGCCAGGATGGGAGAGCTTGACATTACGTTCTCCGACGCGGATTTGGCAGACGTGGTGATCCCTCATAATGACGCCCTGGTCTTAACCCTGAAGATAGGGAAATTCGATGTCAAGAGAATTTTGATAGATTCTGGAAGCTCCTCGGAGGTGATGTACTTCGAAACTCTGAAACGGATGGGTCTTGGCCCAAAAACCTCACCAAAGTCAGAACACCCCTCATCGGGTTCAACGGCTCATTCGCCTTGCCCGTGGGTAAGATCACATTGCCGGTTGCCACTGGTCCCTTCATCATCGACACCGAGTTTGTGGTGATCGATACGGACTCTCCCTACAACGTGATTATGGGGCGAACATGGCTGCATGCATTGGGAGCGGTGCACTCCACTTTCCACCAGAAGTTAAAATTCACCACGCCCGAGGGTATCATGGAGATCCGGGGGGACCAAGCGTCCGCGAAGAACTGTTTTTATTCGGCCGTCCGAGCCGGGGCGTCCAGCCAGGAGAAGGGGCGAGCACCAGAGGAGATTATGGAAAAATAGCAATTACAGTCCGGGCGTCCAGGAATGGATGACCCCCGGGTAGACCCGACTGAACGGTCGGTTGAAGACCTCCGGAAGGTGCCCTTGGTAGAGGGAGAAGAAGAGAAGTATTTCTTAGTGGGGACCTCGATGCCTGCAGCCGAACAAGAGGAGATGATCTAGTTCCTAAGGGGAAATACAGACGTGTTCGCCTGGAATGAAATGGAAATGACGGGGGTAGATCCCGAGATAATCACACACAGGCTGCACGTTGACCCGTTGCACAAGCCAGTCAAACAGAGGCCACGACGCATGGCCCCGCATCACACCAAGGCGGTCAACGAGGAAATTGACAAACTCCTAAAGGCCGATGCCATTCGAGAGATACAGTTCCCAGAATGGCTGTCCAATACAGTATGCGCAAAGAAGAAAGGGGGGAAATGGCGTGTCTGCGTAGATTTTACAGATCTAAACAAGGCATGTCCCAAGGATGACTACCCCCTGCCAAAGGTGGACCAGCTGGTAGATGCCACAGCCGGATATGAACGAATGGACTTCCTGGATGCCCGAGCAGGATATCATCAGATCCCTCTCTATGCCCCGGATCAAGAAAAAACGGCGTTTATCACTCCGAAGGGAGTTTATTGTTACAAAGTGATGCCGTTTGGACTGAAGAACGCCGAGGCAACATACCAAAGACTGATGAATCGGATGTTCAAAAAGCAGATCGGCATCACCATGGAGGTCTACATAGACGATATGCTGGTGAAGAGCAAACGGAGTTGTGATCATCTAACAGATTTGGCGGATACCTTCTCCACCCTCAGAGAGTATGGACTGAAGCTGAATGCGGTGAAGTGTGTTTTCGGAGTGGAGTCTGGTAAATTCCTCGGATATCTGGTCAGCCAACGAGGAATCGAAGCCAACCCGGATCAGATTAAAGCAATCTTGGACATCCGAAGCCCTCGCACTGTCCGAGAAGTCCAGAAACTCACAGGGATGCTGGCTGCACTTAACCGCTTCGTCTCACGCTCCTCGGATAAATGCAGACCCTTCTTTGGAGCAATCAAGAGCGCTGGGAAGAATATGTGGAGCCAGGAGTGCAAGGACGCCCTAGCTGGAATCAAAAATACTTGAGGACTCTTCCAACCTTGTCAGTCCCCATCTAGGGAGAGATGATGTTCCTGTACCTGACAGTTTCTGAGTTTGCGGTGAGCGGAGTGCTTATCTGTGAGCATGAGCGCCGCCAGAAGCCAGTTTATTACATAAGCAAGGCACTCCTAGATGCCGAGACAAGATATCTACCCCTGGGGAAACTGGCCCTGTCCTTGGTCACCACTGCAAGGAAACTACGACATTATTTCCAGGCGCACCCAATCACTGTCCTGACCGATCAGCCCTTGAAAGCAATCTTGAGAAAGGCGGAACTCTCCGGAAGGATTTTCAAGTGGGCAGTGGAGTTGGGGGAGCATGACATTCATTTCAAACCCCGAACTGCGATAAAAGGTCAGATATTGGTGGACTTCATAGCTGAGTTTTCGGGGAGCATCCTGTTCCAGAAGGACCGCCTCCCCCGACTTAGCGTCTCCGACGAACTATGAAGGATCACCATGGCTTCTGTGTGTGGACGGTTCGTCAAATAGTAAGGGGTCCGGAATCGGTGTCCTGCTGGCCTCTCCGGATGGGATTATTGCTGAGCAGGCCATTCGGCTGGGATTCAAGGCTTCGAATAATGAAGCCGAGTACGAGGCACTCATCTCAGGACTTCGATTAACTGAGGCGACTGGAGTTACCGATTTGATCGTGCATTGCGACTCTATGCTGGTGGTCAATCAAGTCAACGGAGAGTTCGAAACTAGGGACCCTAGGATGAGGGCGTACCATTACCAGGCGACGACCATGATCCAAAGGTTCGGCCGGTTGGAAATCAAGCAAGTGTCCTGCGACAAGAACACGCATGCCGATGCCCTGGCTTGTCTAGCCTCGGCGGTGGACTCCTCCCAGTCGCGCAGGGTCACCATTGAGTACCTTCCTACATCCTGCATAGACCATACTCTCGAGGCGATGGTCATCCAGGACGCACCCAAGCCGTCCAGTTGGATTGATCCCTTCGTCAAGTTCCTAACAACGGGAGATCTCCCGGAGTGTTCAAAGGAAGCTAGGAAGATAAGACTCAAAGCTTCAAGATTTTGGGTCTCTCCGGATCAGAAGCTTTACCGGAGGTCTTTCTCAGGGCCTTACTTGCTATGCGTCCAAGAAGATCAGGTACAAGACCTCCTGTATGAGGTACATGAAGGAATATGTGGGCGGCACTCTGGGGGCGGTCTATGGCACACCGCATTATGTCTCAGGGATATTGGTGGCCGCGAATGCAAAGGGATGCACGTGCATACGTTCAGAAATGCGACCAGTGTCAGAAGTTCTCCCCTGCAATCAGGCAACCCGCGGGGGACTTACACCCCCTTACCAGCCCTTGGCCATTCGCCCAGTGGGGGCTCGATTTGGTTGGACCTCTGCCAAAGGCTTCGGGAAATAAAAAGTTCCTCATCGTGACCACAGATTACTTCACCAAGTGGGTAGAGGCGGAGCCGTTGAGTCACATCCGAGACATAGACGCCAAAAAGTTCGTCTAGGAGAACATAATCATCAGGTTTGGGATTCCTTGAGCGCTGGTGTCGGATAACGGGACTCAGTTCACCGACGGGCGCTTCAAGTCTTTCTGCGAGCAACTCGGGATCCGTAACTTCTACTCCACCCCTGCCTATCCTCAAGCCAACGGCCAGGCAGAGGCCTCCAACAAGACAATTGTCAACGGGATCAAGAAGAGGTTGGAGAAAGCCAAGGGGAAATGGGCGCAGGAACTATTAAACATTTTGTGGGTATACAGGACCACCCCTCGGTCCTCGACAGGGGAAACCCCATACTCCCTGGCATACGGGATGGAGGCGGTCATACCCCTCGAAGTTGGGCTCCCGACCATAAGGACCCAAGCTTTCGACGAAGGGGGGAATGACCGTCAACTGGGATTGGATCTGAACCTAGTAGAAGAAAGAAGGGAGGAAGCCGCCCTGAAGATAGCTAAGTATCAAGAGAAGGTCTCCCAACTATACAACAAGAGGGTCAAGGCTCGAGAATTCCAAATAGGCGATCTGATCCTCAGAAGGGTAACGACCAATACACGGGATCCAACAGAGGCAAAAATGGGACCTAACTGGGAAGGGCCTTACAAAGTGATATCAATCGGGGGCGCCGGGTCGTACAGATTAGAAGACATGAGTGGAAAACTTGTAATACGACCATGGAATGTTATGAATCTAAAGAAGTATTACTTTTGAAGTACTCTCTCCCTCAAGTGCTTGCCAACGAAGATAAAGGGTATAGCCCTGGGGACAGAGTTCAAGGACTCCTGTCCCCGAAGCAAATACAGGAGCAAGCCTCCTGCAAGGGTATGGCCCTGGGGACAGAGTTCAAGGACTCTCGCCCCCGAAGCAAATACAGGAGCAAGCCTCCTGCAAGGGTATGGCCCTGGGGACAGAGTTCAAGGACTCTCGCCCCCAAAGCAAATACGGGAGCAAGCCTCCCGCAAGGGTAAGGCCCCGGGGACAGAGTTCAAGGACTCTAATCCCCGAAGCAGACACAAGATCTTGCCTCCAGAACGGGCGAGCATGCCCCGAAAACAGTTCAAAAATACTTGTGATTTATTGTACACAGAAGGGAAAGAAAAACAAAACATTACTGTACACAGAGAAAGGAAAGAAGTACTCATTTTATTGCAAGAAAAAGGGGCTTTGCGTCCCCAGAGGCTACAAAAGAAAAGCAAAAGAGATACAATCAAAAAGAAAAGACTTTCATCCGGCTCCAGGCGCTTTCATCTGGCTCCAGGCATCTCCAGAACATCAGCCGAGGGCGAGTCGGCAAAGAATGACTGAGAAGCTTCTGGAGCAGGCAGGACAGGTACCTCGGCAACAGGAAGACTTTGGGCATTTTGAGGGTCAGGGGCATGGTCTGACGGGGCGTCCTCGGACAGATCCACTATCACCGGCTCGGGCGGATCCACCGGGACTTGCACTGGTGTTGAAACTTCATCCTCGGCGGCGACCTCTGCTTCGGCCCGTGCCATCTCTGCCGAGGGCACATACTCGTGCATTCGGAAGAGCGGGGAGTCTGAGGGGACCCCAGCAGACTGGAGCGCCTCGTCCCACCCTTTCTTGAAGAATTCCTTACTATTTTCTTCAAGAGCAGGAAACACATCATCGGCAAACTCCTCCCGAAGTTGCTCCTCCGATTTTCTATTCAGCTCCTCGGCCCTGACCCTGTCCAGCTCCTGGGTGAGAGCCAGACAGTTTTCTTCTGAGCCAACGGCCCTCTCCTCCGCAGCAGAAAGCCGCTGCGTTTGTTCGGTAATCCTCCTCTCAGCATCGGCAAGGGCGACACTTAGCTTTTCAGCGCCAACCTTTGCCGACTCGGCGTCCTTGAGGAGTTGCTCTATTTGAGTAGCCTGCCCCGCCAAGGTAGAATCCCTGGCAGCCACATCCTCCATTGCCCGGGCAAGGGCCGCTTCCGCCTCCTCCTTCTGATCGCGGGCCCTCTGGAGGTCCATCCTAGACCCGTGGTACCGAGCAGCTATGATGGAGATCTGCTGGGTAGCCTGCAAAGGAAGGAAAAAGTGTTAATCACAAGAATGGAAAACAAGAGTGAAGGAACCAAAGCAAAAATAAACTCACCACCAGGGAGTTCTGAATGATGGAGCGGAACAACACGTTGGTTGATCGCCCCCTATGAGCCGCCATGTCAGCCTCGAAATGCAGTGTCTCACTCACTGCATTGGCAACATGAGGATCCAGCAGAATAGAATCGTCGACCTTGATCACTCGGTTCATGTGATCAGTGGCTCGGGGATTTCACTCCGCGGCCTCCACTGTAGGCGGAAGGGGAGGAGGAGTCTGTTGCTGTTGTCGGGGCTGTTGTTGCTGCTGCTGTTGTGGGGGAGCAGGGGGTAATCCACGGCCCCTCCCACTTTGCTGCTGAGCGGGAGGTGCCCTGGGTCCTCGGCTAGGGCCATCATGCCGATGCTTGACCCTTCTCTCCTCCTCCACCTAAGGATCCCGGTCTCGCACCTGACCCCGACCGAGAACCCTCGAAGATGAGGCTGAACTGGTCCCCGCAGAAGTGCCGCCGGTCGTTCCTCGACCTCTCCTGGCTGCGAGGGCCTACCTCTGCCTCAAGAACCCGAGGTCGATGCGAGGAGTGTTTGACATCGCGACTTCAAGCGCGTCCTCAGCGTCCAGAGATTGAAGAACTTGAAAGTCAGGCCACAAGTCTCCTCCCGAAGTCCCCACCTCGGCGTCTGAAGGAACAGCGTCCTCTCTGACCCCGAGCTCTTCAGCAACTCCCTCGACCTCTGCCTCTGAAGCCCGATCCGGGTCTTCCTCCAAATTTTCCTCAACCTCTAGCCTCGCCGCCTGATCGAAGAGTTCAGACCACTGCGAAGGCTCAAAAGGTTGCGGAAGCTGCGAAAACTTCTTATACCCGGGGGTATAGTTCAGCAGGATATGAGCAGCACGGCCAAACCCGTTGTCACCCGTGAACCTCCAAACCGTGATTAGGTCGGCAAAGTTTACCAGCGACCGAGGAGGAGGAGCTGTTTCCCGAGCAGGAATATCTGCACAAACAAAAAAAAAAAAGTTAGTCATAAACATGGGAAGTCCCGAGAAACAAATAAGAAACCCGAAGGAACCGACGTACTTGTCGTTCTCCATTCCAGAGGGCATAATAAGTCATTGTATTCGGGACCAACACCTCTCTGCCAAGATCCCTTGAAGATTATGATATCGTCCTTGTACCCCTTGTCCGAGTCAGGAAGATGGGTTACAAGGTACATGGAAGGGTCCCTGGCTATGAGGCATGACTCTAAGGAGGGAATAACAGAAAAGGAGATCATTGAGCCCAATATTCACCCCGAGGCGCCTATTGAGCTCTAAGACCCCCATGATTATTCGAAAGATATTAAGGCAGCATTGCCCGGGGAAGAAGCGAAAGCGAGAGAGGAACTGAAGAAGCAGGGGGGGTAAAGGAAACCTAATTCCACCCTCTATGATGGCCTTGGTATAGAAAAGCATGGCATCCTCGGCCCCGAGGGTAGATGAGTGCACCAATGGGTCAAAATCCTCTACGTCTACACACGGAGGAATGCTGTACTTGGCCCTAAACCTATTGATTTGTTCCTCGCCTTTTACCTTATATTTTCCTGACCCCGAAGAACCAGCCTGAGGATTCTCGGGAGCAGGGCGACGACGAGGCATCTCCAAGAAAGTAAGAAAGAAGAGGGTATTTGTTCTTGAGAATCCCTAGGGGAGTTTCCCGAGGGTTTAAATCGCTATGTACCGACCGGATGACACCTACAGTCAATCAGAAAACTAAAGGCTAGGAGGAAGAACAGAAAGAGGATTCTGAAACTCACCCGAACGTCCAAAATGGAGTTTTTTCTGGAAAAACCTTAAAGCAACTCCCTCCAGAAAGTTCAGAAATCAACAATGGGTCTGATGGCTCTGAGATATTGAGAGAAAGGGCAGTCGACGATGGCTGAAGAAACAAAACTCCGGCGAAGATTCAAGGAGGCGTACTCTGGATGAAGTTCGAAATGACAAAACGATGGAAATCGGAGAAGAACCCCCTTTATATAGGGACAAATTTTCATCATTGGGCGGAAAAACCGAAACGGCGCATTTAATGCGCACGACATCCCAAGCCGGGGAAAGCGGCTCGAGGCCATGATGAAGGACGGGTGGTAATTGAGAAACCCTTCGTCTCCTTACAACGCGTGTCCTCGGTGTCAGAAGATCGAAGGCTGGGGGGCAGTTGATGAGACTCTTCTGAAATGCTCTATGATGAAGACACGTGTCCTCGGTCTCCTATGTACCTCGGTCGCATACCTCCCTCGGTCCCCGAGATGAGCCTTTCCTCGGTGCCGAGAGTTACTCCGTCCTGGACGCTTCCTCTACTCTAGGATAAGCTATTGACGTATAGGTCACTAGCCTAGGCTAGTCTAGGCCGCTCATCATGACCTCGCCTTGCACAAGTAATGTCAGAACGTACTGGAATACAGAGGTCACAGCCAATAGGGGGTGGACGCGTGGCATATGATGTCACATCAGAGACAGACAAACCGCATGACGTTGCTGACACGCGACTTGAGAAAGCAAACCATTAATTGCACCATTCCCTTGATGAGACCGCATTCAATGCGATAAGGCTCGGAAATGAAAGGCAATAAATGCTACTATTACAGAGCATTTATTGCATCCTCCCCGAGAGGAGCACATTGTACCGTCGGCATCCCGAGGATCCAGCATTGATTGCTCGGGAGCCCGAGCAGTTAATTAGAGAAGACATTCCTCATCAGAATCAATGCACACGCTACCTGAGCCTAATGATCACCTACTGACGACACTGACAGCAATCATGAGCTTTTAAGGTATAAATACTCCTTGCAAAAGGCAAAGCGGGTATGCAACAACAAACTCTCTACTACAGTACATTTTTCTCAGTGTTTTCTCCTTCCTCTCTCTCACTCAAAGACTGACTAGACCGTCGGAGGGGATACGCCGGAAAACACTCCGGCGCCCTTCTAACTTGTTCTTCTTTGTTCCAGGAACCCCTTTCAGCCTTATAGGATCGTCCTTCCTTTCCCAAGATCTCCCGTTGCCGTTCCAGGTTATCACCGTACCTCGCAGGCTGTCCCAAGCAGCGTGCTTGGTCACTCAACTGGCTCACTCGCTGTTCACCAGGGGAGAGATCTGTTCCCGTTTTTTATATTGTGCAGGATCTTGCACGCACAGACCCCATTCTAATGTTGCATCTTCAAGTAACTCTATGGATCGTTGGCCTGGCTCATTTATTTGGTCGCTTCAAGTTCCTAACAGGGTCAAAAATTTCCTATGGAGATTATTTATTGATATTTTACCCACTTTGTGCAACTTGCAAAGGAGAAGATTGATGGTTTCTAATAAATGTTTTCTTTGTGGAAATCCTTGCGAAACATCTTTTCATTTGTTTGTTACATGCCCTTTTGCAAAGGCTGTAAGGTATACTGAGTATTCAAGACTGGCTGATATATATAGCTGAGAAGGTACCATCTGATGTGGTTGTTTTGATTGCGGTTATTGCATGGGCTGTGGTTTAAGCGGAATAAAGTTCGGGTGGAACATTGCTCCAGATCTCCAGAGGAAATAGTTCTGTTCTCACGAGAGTATATCCATCACTTTCATGCTGTTAATTGTTCACGAGCAAGGTTTCATGTACCAGGTGCGGTTGAAGAGAGATCCATGTGGAAACCGCCCCAAGAAGGTATTTACAAGGCTAATTTTGATGGGCTGTTTTTAGTTCTTTTAACTGTTCTGGACTAGGCGTGGTTATTAGGGACAGTCATGGGAAGTTTTTGGCGGGTTTAATCAGAAGATAGAAGGTATTCTAAGTGCAGAAAATTTTGAAGCTTTTGCTGCTGTACAGTTGGCTGTTGATTTGGATTTCTCAGGCATCATTCTGGAGGGTGATTCCCAGTACATTGTCCAAGCTATTACTCAACAGCAATTGACATTATCTGAAGTGGGTAACGTTATTGATCAAATCTATTTGTCGAAGACAAAATTCCAAGCTTTCTCATCAGCTTGAATAGGAAGGAATGGACATATTGTTGCTCATAGTTTAGCCAAATTTGCTATCAATTGTAATATTTTAATGGTGCGGAGGGAAGAGGTTCCGCCTTTTCTTTTATCCCATCTCCACAATGATGTATCTGCTATTGTTCAATAAATATATGATCTACGTTGTTTCTCGAAAAAAAAAAAAAAGTACAGTTGGGACTTAGGAGGGGAGTCGCTCTGGCCAGAGCGCTTCTACTGGAATTCCAGCCATTTGCAGTGAAAACAAAATTAGATAGAGGCCATAATTAAGGTCAATAAAAACATAATTCAATGAAAAATTTAACATTCGAATCAAAACATTCCACCTAGGAAATTCAAATAACATGATGTCTTGAACTAAAAATTACTAGGGGATGAAAACTCGTAAGATTTTCATTCCATTCTACTTGAGAGAAATTCACTCTGTCCCATGCCCTATGGAAATTCACACTGTGTCTTATTCTCCAGTTGATTGCACAGAGTTAATTTGTTCCTGGACATCTTGGATTAGCAATGAAATATTGTGGTGAGAAGAGCCACCATCCTCTACGGCCATCTTTGCCATTCTCCCCATCTCTCTTGCTCTTTTTCTTCTGTCTTGTGCTTCCTCTCCTTCACCCATCAACACGTCGACACACGTCGTGAATACATTCTTCTTAGCCAACACTCCAATCTTTTCTGCATCTTTAATGTTAGTATGAATATTTATACCAACACTCACTCCAATCCTCAGTACTTGAACAATCAACTTCTCATTCAAAAATTGCTCCGCAAACATCGGCCATGTTATCATTGGCAAACCAGCAGACACCCCTTCTAATATAGAATTCCACCCACAATGTGTTAAAAAACCCCCAACTGCAGGGTGAGACAATATTAGTACCTGTGGTGCCCAACCATGGATCAAAAGCCCTCTTCCTTTGATCCTTTCCTCGAATCTTTCTTCCACAATCCATTTCTCGAAACCATCCGGTTTAGACCTGACAACCCAAACGAAGGGTCGGTTTGATGCCTCCAAACCCAACCCAAGCTCTATCGTCTGCCAAGTAGAGAGGCGACATATGCTACCTAGAGAAGCATAGAGCACAGACCCTGGCTCGAATGAGTCGAGCCATTTGAGGCAATGGTTTTCATTGATAGCAGACTTGTTACCTCTGGCGGCCATATCCGTATTTTCTTTGTTGCAGAGAGAAACTGGGCCGACGCACCAAACATTTTTACCTTTGGCCTTGGTATATTCTTTGACATACTCCGGCTCCAACTCCTGGAAAGTGTTAGCAAGTATCCCATATGAAGCTTCTTCGGCCTCTCTTCGTTCATGATGTTGATCTTGGAGGGGAGGATACGTTGGCTTGAGATAGCGCGAAGCATGTTCTTTTTTAATTTCAATTCGATCAGGCAGGCCGGGCACAACCAACTGATCTGATTCAGAGTTAATACCATCAAGAGCGTTGAAGATGTGCAAATTGTGTAAGCACAACAGAGAGAAGCAACAATATCCATGGAAAAAGAGCCTTGGAATACGGAACTCGCGGGCTAAACTGTTTATCCATCTGAAGTGAAAATCAGAAATTATGCAGCTTGGAGGTGGTTCTAACACCTTGAATAAATTTTCCACCTGTTCCTGTAGCAATCCACAGGCGACCAAAAAGTCGGCGTAAATATCCATTTTAGGGAGCATATCGAGACTCTCGCACCCTTCTGGTATCCCTGCTTCTGCACATGGAAGTCGAAGTTCGACTACTCGGATTTGAAGCCCAGATTCTACTGCTCTATCGATGGTAGATTTAAATCGAATAGCATTGAGGGGTGTTGTGAGGATGGTGACCAGAACGCCTTGCTTTGCCAACAATCTGGCAGTGTCTACCATGGGAATGATTTGGCTTTGAGAGGGAAAAGGAAACAAGACAAAGTTAAGCTCTTGGGCTTGAGGAGGAGGAGAAGCCATGGAAATCAACAAGGAAATATGCAAATGGGTTTGGGGATTTGGGTTTGGCCTTCTCTCTCTTAATTCTTTATCAAATTATGCCAATTCTGCTTTGAAGCTTGGGTGCTTCCGTTAACAGACTCGGAGGTGTTAAATAGTTTTTATCACAAACTGGAAGAAAATGTCAAAGAGACCCATGTGAAAACACCCATGTGAAAAGGCAGAATTTGCATTTGTTTCAACTCTCTTTCTTTTTTTCTGCTGGTTTTTTTTTATTAATTAAAAGACTAGAAAACACTAGTAAAACGCGCATGGGATATTTGGATCTATCCATTGAGAGCAACTCCCTTTACAATTTTTTAGGGTGTCAAATCAATCATTTATAATTTTAAATAATATTTTAATATTTTTGAATTATTAATCTGTTCTAATGATAGGTGTCAAAATAAGGTGTCATTTTTATATTTTTATTCATTAATTTATATGAATCGTTAGATCTATATTTATTTAACATATCTATATTTATCAACTTATTTATAATTGCTCTCCTTCTCTCTCTCCAGAATTACAAAAAAAGCCGCCCATGAACCTTACCGTTATTTTTCAACCTCATATGCCACCCTTGGAGTTGCTCTGATAGTGAAGACAGATATTGACACCGCTCCCGGTGAACCACCAGTTGTCATGGAAAAATTGGAGGTGGAGATTTTTACTTGGTCTTTCTTTTTGGTCAACTGTAAAACACAGTAACTTTTTGTGAGAAAATATGAAAATATTATTTCTAGCTGTTGATTTTATGTTAATTGAATTGTGAACCATTAATCATAAAAATAATTAATATAACAAAATAAATGAAAATTTAAATTTATCGCATTTTCATTGTATAAAAAAAGAAAGTACAGTGTCAAAAAATTAAATTTCTATCATAATCAAATCTCCAAAGGAAGGGAAAAAAAAAATCAAACTTTCTATGACAGGTAGGTGGCGCGATTTCACACTTGCAATTCGTACAGGACAACACGAAGTTAGTGGAAAGATGTTAAATATTTTAGGGATTAATAAAATAAAAGCCCCTTCTATTTTTTATTTTTTGGGTCGGACATTATTATCGTATATCTATAACCTATAATATAAAACATGATAAATTTTAATAAATTTAATAAATAATTTTAAATAAACTCATCTAAAAATTACTAACATCTCTTTCAAAACTATTTATATTGCATCGTATCTTCAAATACGAGTTACTTTTAATGTGAATGATAAAATTTAAATTGACGAATTTAAAATCCAATAACAAAAATGATATCCATTAGACTAACTTCTCCCTCCATTTGCTTGAAATCACGCGGAACCATTGCATAAAGGTGATGCTAGTCGGCATTCATTACATAGGTATCCAAGAAAAGCAAAAAAAAGAATGCGATCACAAATCTTATAAAAATAATAAAGTGAAATAAAATGTAAAAATTTTGTATGTGCTAGATTAAAAAGAGATGTATCAAAAAAAAAAAATGAGAAAATTACACCAAGACCTCTAAGGTTTGTCACTTAATCACTGAGACTCTTTGACATTTATAGACCAACTAAAAAATTACACAGTTTGACCATTTATTTGATTTTTTAGTCTTATTTCAAAAAATAGTACAATTGTAAATTAATTATATTTTTTTAATAAAAAAATATTTTTTTGTTTTTGATTTTATTTTAACAAATGACATAATAGAATACGAATTTTAGATGTAAAATTCATGTTATATTATGAATAACTTAGATTCTTCATTTGATTTTTTAGTTTTATTCCAATAGATTGTATAATTGTATACTAATTATAATTTTTTTAAGAACAAATGAAATTTTTATATTTGTTTTGATTTTAATAAATGATATAATAGAATATAAATTTTGATTATAAAATTTAAAATATTTGATATTTTATCTTTAATTGGAGTATTTTTGGTTTAAGTATAATATTTTAAACTTAAAGGGTCTAAGTATTATGTACGTACAAATTTTAAGGGGTTTGTCTATAATATTACAAATGTTAAGGAGTCTAAGTAATTAAGTGACAAATATCAAGAGTTTAAATATAATTCTTCCAAAAAAATATTTTGTCTGTTAGACAATCCATTGGTTGGTTCGGTGAGCCCTCTTGATGAAATCCTTTCTCTGCTTAACTACCAAGAGACTCCTTGGTGTTGTTAGGTACGATTTCCCCAACAAATAGTAAAAAGAGATTTGGTGAGAAGTATACATTTTTAATAATTTTTTTATCCTCTAATCTATTATAATTAAGCGTTTTTTAAATGACCACTACACACTCAAACAAAAATAGTACAAAAACAATTGTCCAGATTTTTTTAAAATTTTCTCCCCACTTCTTTCCGCTCTATCTCCTCCCTTTTCTACATCTTCCTCACTTTCTCTCTCCTCCTTTTTCTCTCTCCTCTCCATTGTATCCGTCTTCCACACTTTCTCTTTGTCTTTCCTTAACCCACACACACTCTTATTTCCATTCTTATTTATTTTCTCTCTCATACGGTATACGGCATATGGCATACGATTTATCTCCATTCTCTTGTCCTCTACAGAAATATAGGAGCTATTAGTCGCCTCTTTTATAGAATATTAAATATTTTAAATTTTATAATTAAAATTCATCTCATAATTAGTATATAATTATACTATCTATTAGAATAAAACTAAAAAATTAAACAATTGATCAAATTGTAATGGACATAATATCTTTTAGTTTTAATTGACGTAGTTTGATATTTTAATTTAGTCGTTTAAACGAACAAATTAAATTCTAATAGACAATATAATTGTATATTAATTATATTTTTTTTAAGAAAAAATTGATTTTTATTTTTGATTTTATTTTAATAAATGATATAATATAACATGAATTTTAATTGTAACATTTAAAATATTTGATATTTTATTTTTGATTAAAATATTTTTAGTATAAGTATAATATTTTAAACTTAAGAGTCTAAATAATGTTTATAAACTTCAGGAGGTCTGAGTGTAATTTATTAACGGATATATTTACAATAAGGGTCTAAGTGTTACGCACGTACAAACTTTAAGTTGTCTGTGTATAATATTTTAAATATCAGGATGTCTGAATGATTAAGTGACAAATCTTAGGGGGTCTAAATGTAATTCTCTCTTTTTATTATATGTAACACGAATTTATTTGTATTATAATCTTTATTTTTTTATGATATTTTATGTAAATTTATCTATTTTAATAAAACTTTGGTTTTCATTATACTTAATATGAATTTATCTACATTATAAACTTTGATTTTTATGATTCTTTTGTTTTAAATTTATATGCTTTAATAAATATTACATTTTTATAACTATTTCAGGTCAATCTATATTTATTAATAATTGTAACATGAATTCATCTGTATTATAAACTTTTGATTTCTATGATTTTTAGTGTATTTATCTGTTTAATAAAATAGATTTTTAAAACTATTTTAAGTGAATTCAAACTATGGAATTAACTAAAATGCATATAATTCACTCCAATCTATATTTGCCGTTTGTGTTAAAAAACTATCAAATTAATGTAGTGCAAATAAATAGTTCAAACAAAACATATTGAGAGATTGAAACAATACTGACAAAGAGAGATGGAGATATATATACATTTCATTGGGTATGTTCTTCATTTAGTAGTAAAAGGCCTATGTATAAGGCCTATGTATAGGAGAAATACATAACTCTATTGTACTGTTGCTAGGAGTGCTATTATACATAGACATAAATATAGTGGTGGTTATTCAACTTCTACTCATGTGCCAATGTAATTTACAACACTATTTGGTAATATGTGTCACTATTTGTGTATAGTAATCTACACATCATACACAATATTTATAACACTCCCCCTTGGATGACTATTAAAAAACGCTAGGTTAAAAATTCGATTTTCATAAAACCATTGGGATCCTAAATACTCCATTTTTAAAAACTTTGCTAAGTAAAACTTAGCAGAAAAAAACCTAGTGAAGGAAGAAAGAGTACATGCCTCTCCCTGTTAAATACATCCAGTCAAAATGATGATTGTTAAGCTTGACAGATCTTTAAGACACCACATTCTAATTTGGTTCACAAATTTCTGGAATATAGTTGGTGGAAGTGCTTTAATGAACAAATCTGCTAGATTTTAAGTAGAATGAATTTGTTGAACATTAAAATCACCATTTTTCTCCAGCTTATGGGTGTAAAAAAACTTTGGTGATATATGTTTGTTGTTCACCTTTAATATATCTTTCCTTGAGCTGTGTGATACAAGCTATATTATCCTTGTACAATATAGTTGGAATACCTTTGATTGAAGATAGTTCACTTTAATTTTGAATATGTTGGATCATAGATCTTAGCCAAATACATTCTCGACTTGCTTCATGAATGGTTAATTTTTTGGAGTGATTGGATGATATAGCAACCATGGTTCACTTAATCAATTTTCATGATATAGTCGTACCACCATAAATAAACACATATCTAGTTTGTGATCGAGCTTTGTGAGGATTAGAAAGATAACCGACATTTGCATATCCAACTAATTGCGGACTTTGGCCATTCACATAGAATAACCCTATATTCACCGTTTTTGCGAAGAAACTACAATACGTGGTTAATCTCATTCCAATGTCTTTGAATTGATGCTGAGTTGTATCTTGCTAATATGTCAATTGAAAATGACATGTCTAGTCTTGTACAATTTGCTAGGTACATTAGTGCACTAATTTCACTAAGATATGACACTTCTAGACTAAGAAAATTTTCATCTGCTTGAGGACTAAATGGATCATCCTTTGTATCTAATGACCTGACGACCATTGATGAGCTCAATATATTAGATTTATCCATGTAAAATTATTTCAAGACCTTTTTTGTGTATGTTGATTGATACACAAAAACTCCATTGGATAAATACTCGATCTGTAGGCCGAGACAAAGTTTTGTTTACCCAAGATTTTTTATCTCAAACTTACTTTTTAAATAGCGGATGACTTTTGTGAGTTCTTCTGGAGTGCCTACTAAATTTAAATCATCAACATATACATCAATACCCAGTGTTAGGTCTTTTGATAAAAATAGATAGTCATATCAAATCATTGATATATCATTCTTTCAAGAGATATTCACTAAGGCGATTATACCACACATCTAGCCTAATTGTTTTAATTCATACAACCATCGTTGAAGTTTAATGGAATACAACCTTTGGGGCTGTAAATTATATGCTTATGGTATTTTGAATCCTTCAGGGATTTTCATGTATATCTTATTGTTCAATGAGTTATAAAAATACGCAATAACGAAATTCATTAAACGTATATCCAGTCCTTTAGAGACTGCAAGATCTATAAAATATCTGAAAGTGATTTCGTCCATTACAAGAGAACATGTCACACCCCATCCCGTTCACCCAAGGATGAAACAGTGACTAGGTTTTTGATACACCTATTTACGTATATAATCTAGATTAATAAAACACCAATAATTTCATAGGTGCAATAACACCACCTATCACCTTAGTCATTAAGCATGATGATAATATCTGTTTTATAAAATGTACCATATATAACACATATACCATTTTTTTTTCAGTTTGTGTACATACACAAAATCCCACATCCACATAGCATACCTCTCAGAGTATGCTTGTTGAGCCTGTTTACCATTATTAACCTACCATAAATACAACCCAACAAATAGTTATACAAATACTTAAACCTGAGTGATATCACACTAATATTGTACAAGACTCAATCGACTGGATAGTGGACTAGTCTCCAACTTCCTCTATAGTACCTAAAAAAGAGAACCTGTAGGGGTGCGAGCTAAACCATGCGCTCAGTGAGACACAAAATTAGGTAGATACTACGTAGATACATATATCAAACAACAACATCAATCCAATTCCAAAGAATTCACAAGCCACATCACCACCATACTACCCCTCATCGGGTATTCAATCCCACATGGATCCGTGTCTCCCAAACCTTTCAGGAACACCACAGTGTTAGTAAAAATTGACGCCCCTATCTCAAACAGTGCGCCACATTCCACAATACACAATACACAGTACACAATATCATTCACTCACATAAGCATGTAGCACATAATCTTGGAGAATTGTTATTAAATTCTATCATTTACCATCATCTTATAATATTATTTTCAAAACATATAAAGATATACACCCACCTCAAATGTAAAACCCGGGTAAATTTAAACATTTTATGAAAAAGGGCAAAATGGTAAATTGTCATGATGATACGGGTTGTAAACCTACAATTTTCTAGACCTTGGATATTGAAACAGACCTTGCCGTTGGATTCATCTCATGAAATTTAGCTACCATGTCAAATTTAATCAAAATTCAAGATAGTCGAATTTTCATGTTTTACGAGACAGTTGAGACTCAGGTGACCCAAAAACGAAATTTTTAATAAAATTTTTAAATTCAGAAATTAATTTGAGGCAAATTAAAATAAAAATATTTTGAACTTGAATCGGGGCGAAATTAAATCGTTTCGGGACAATAACAGACCTGGGAAATAGAGAACGTATGGTGCGTTGTGGGCCAAGTGTTTTGAGGGTATAAAAAGAGGGGAAATATTAGATTTCTCCCCATTCTTCAGCCCTTCATCGATAGAAGAGAGAAAGAGAGAGAAAAAGAGAGAAATCCTACTTTCTCTCTACGATCTACGGAGCTCGAGTGTTCGAATCTATTCACACCAAGAATTAAAGTTGCTCCTCTTGTCGAGGGCTACGCGACTACATCCAAAACGATGGATTTCACTAAAGTTTCAAGAATGAGCTTAGAGAAATCAAGGATTTGGGGAGAGATTGGGATTGTTGAAGGCTTCTACCAAGTGGTTTACGATTCAAGAGGTAGAGTTCCTTCCTACTTAGGTTTATTTTACAACCTAGGGTGTTTACATGAGATGGGTAGGTTGTTAGAGACTTAACACTTGCCTATTGTTGTGAAATTAAATGAAATGGGTATAGAAATGGTTCAAAATGAATTCCTAGCTTGGAATTAATATGTGAAAATTACTTGTGAGATTCTATAAAAACGTGATTAGTGGGTATGCTATGTGTTTACATTATTGCTTTGATGAGCTTAGTGTGTTAATTGCATGTTTATGTGATAACAAGCTTGAAAATTATGTTGAATGATATGCTTAGGATATATTGACAATTTGTAGATTATGGACATTATATGCTTAGAATGTAATTATCCATAGTATGTGTTGAAAATGGTTCATATGACATTCATTACATATTGCACATGATAATAGTTTTGCAATGGTGCATTACATTGCATTTGCATGGGAACATCGCATTCATGGACATTGTCATGAGTGGGCATGCGTGCATATGTTGGATCAAACACCATACTTGATGGATGATAAGTGGGCTCGATACCATTGGACCAAGGTTTAACAGAGTTGCACGGTTGCATGAAAAAAAAAACATGTGTTGGGTATAGTAAGAAGGGCTAGACTCTCCCTCGAGTGCAAGACTCGACCATGGTTCAGACACTCCCCTGAGGTGAAAGTGCGAAAAAATGTCATTGTGTGCGGAACCGGCGGTGAGACTCTGAAGATCCGCTACCCAACAAAGACAGATGATTTTGTTTTATAAAATTATCATTCGATGTGTAACATCAATGACAGGTTTTTCATACATTGGCATTGCATTGTGTGGTGGGAGTCGGTGAGGGCTCGGGGTAAAGTGCATAAGTGAGTCTCATTTCATTTCATGGCATGACACGATAGAATTCCAACATTGAATAGCATGTTGTTGTTTGGAATGTTGTTACGTGTTAAATGTTGCATGAACATTTCATATGCACTTAGGTTGGGGAGTAACCATTATAGGAAATACTCTACTAGGCGTGACTCACCTTATACAGGAAAATATTTCAGGTGCGGGATACACGCCGGAGGAAGGCCCTCACATGGGACCTCAAGGATGAAGAAAGTCGAAATGCGACTTTATTTTGAGTGTTTTGTAAAGTATTATGAAAATCTAGTTTGGCATGTCAGTTCATGTAAGTTAATGTAATCGAGATTGTATGGACCTTGTGTTATATGAAATATTGTCATTACACATGTGTTGGATGAAAAAGGGATAGGTTGGAATGAGTTAGAAATGTAAAACAGGTGGAACAGACAAAAGTCAGCAAAGCGTACTGGTAGGGCATACCGGTATGATGAGGTTCAGTGGGCAACTCATACTGGTAGGGCATACTGGTACAACTTTGTCCAGTAAGCAAACCCTACCGGTAGGAATTTTCCAGTAGGCAAACCCTACCAGTATACCCTACTGGTAGGAGGTTTTCAGTAGGCAAACCCTACCGGTAGGAATTTTCCAGTAAGCTCATCCTACTGGTATGCCATACTAGTAGACCTTCCAAAAATCTAAAATTTTAAAATTTTTGTTTTTGCCAAGCTCTTGGGCCATGTGTCCTTCCTTCCGAATGATGTAAATGGACTACAATGGAGTATGAAATGTGGTATATTGGACCACAATTTGATTAAATGATAAAATTTACACGGGTTACACGTTTGGGTATAATCTCGGTTAAGGGGCTGTTATTGGCATGACGTCGACTTGTGCTAAAACCATGGATATTTTTGCAGGTCGACGGAGGGTCAACGATTGATAAATAACCCTCGATTTTAGGGACGTCACATCAAATATACAGATCTATGACCCTTCGATCCTATCGGTGGATCATTTCGGTATTATCGTATCTGTTCCAACATCGAATGTCTCACACGTTCCACCTAACACTTTTGTATTTACAATATCAATATATTTATCACATTTAATTGTTAATCATGCACTAATGCATGCAAAAATGATGCACCCCAAAGTGCCCCGGTAATTCCGGTTACCGCACTATCTACTCACACACTAGCACTTTTGTTCTAGAGATCACATTTTCTTCCCAAATTTCTAAAATCATTCATATTAATCACAATTAGGATTAAGTAGGTCAAACACATTGACCAAATACCCATTTTCACACCTTTCGACCCGAATCCTAAAAACTGCACTTCCGGCATTTCATACATTTCACACCGAATATTATACTCATTTGCATTCTAAATTCACATTATCACATCAAACATTATTTAAAAATGTTGCATGCAAAATTTCAGGTCATTTGAATTAAAATTCACACATGTGATAATAATATTTAGAAATCAGAGTTTCGGCATTACCGACATCCATTTCCAATTTCTATCATACGTATCTTTTAAAACAATTATACTTAAACTCACACATTCACTAAATCATACAAAATAGCCCCCTAATTGCACCCCTAAACTCTCCATTTCATACCCAAAAATCCTGGATTCGACTTAGCCTACTAAAAGCATCCCGAGTGTTCGTTTCCCATATTTTTCTCACACCCATTGTATGCCTATTTAAAATCCATACTTAACAGCCCCTAACTTATGTTTAATTCATTTAATTTAAACTCACAAAAATCTGTTTTGACATTAAAATAAAACACCCCATAAAATTAACTAAAACAACCCATAAAATTAAATTAAAATAGCCACAAATTTAAAACAAAACAGCCCACATATATACGTACATACCAAAATTAATCACACATGTATGCTTAAAATTAATCCCATATACCTTCCTATTCTCTCTCTCAGTTGGAACTAAAACACCCACCAAACCTTGATTTTCTCTCTCCTTTTCTTCCTCCTTGCTCACGGTTCAAGAACACACTCACATGGTTTTTTTTCTTTCTCTTTTACTCTTCCTCACTCTCGGTTTTCAGGAACTAGAACACACACATACACACACATTGCTTCATATATTAAACACATACACACACACACACTGCTTCATGTATTAAACACACACACACACACACAACCACCTAGCCTTAGTTATGATTCACCCATTTCATTCTTGTACACATGTAAAGATAACTCATTAAATTGAGTTATTATGCTTGCCTTCCTCCAAGTTTTTAAGTGATTTCGAAATCGACCCACTAGTATTTTTATATATGAAATTTCTATAAATGAGTCTCACTAATACATAACTAACGCGGTCCACATACCCAATGTATGCTCACACACATCATGACTATAAAGGGTTTAGTTAAATTAACCCTTTAATAATTCCACATAATAGTAATTTAGCTCACAACATTATGCTAATATGTATGAAATGCATGATTGGGTCTTATAACTCTTCTACACTAATAAAAATTTCGTCCTCGAAATTACTTACCTACACTAAACAAATAAGGATATTAAGCCCGCATACTCTCTTCAGTCTCCCAGGTTGCTTTTTCTACTGAGTGACTATGCGACAAAACCTTTACCAACGATATAGTTGTCGTGTGTAATACTTTCTGCTTCCTTCCCAAAATCTGAACTGGCTGCTCTACATAAGTCAGATCCTCGGCTAACTCCACCGGTTCTGAAGTTGACACATGTGATGGGTCAGGTAAGTATTTTTGTAGCATAGAGACATGAAATACATCATGCAACATGGACAACTCCACTGGTAACTTTAATCGATATGCAACAGTTCCAATCCGCTCTACAATGTTGTACAGATATACCTGGGAGCTAACTTCCTTTTTCTACCAAATCAAATGACCCCTTTCTAAGGTGATACCCGTATGAATGCTCGATCACTCACTTCAAATTCCAAGTCACGACGGCGATTGTCAGCATAACTTTTCTGCCTACTCTATCCACTCCGTAATCTCTCCCATATGACTTTAATCTAATCAATAGTCATTTGCACAATCTCTGGACCCAATAACTTCCTCTCACCCACTTCACTCGAGCCCAATAGGGTCCTACACCTCATCCCATACAAAGCTTCATATGGTGTCATTTCAATTGAACTTTGGTAGTTGTTTTTATAAGCAAATTCAATCAAAGACAAATAATTTTCACAGTTACCTCAAAGGTCCATGACACAAGCTCTCAGCATGTCCTCTAATGTCTGAATAGTATGCTTTGTCTATCCTTCTGTTTGTGGGTGGAATGCTGTACTATACTTCAAAGTAGTGCCCAACGCAGTCTGTAAGCTAGGCCAAAACCTCGAAGTAAAACATGGATCCTTGTCAGAGACAATAGATATAGGTACACCATGTAGTTTCACAATCTCATTAATGTACAATCTAGCTAGCCTGTCAAGAGAATAGAACATCTTAATAGCTAGAAAATGAGTAGACATCGTTAACCTATCAACTATCACCCAAATGGGCTCATGTCCTCTCTGTGTACTGAGAAAATTACTCACAAAATTCATAGTGATATGCTCTCACTTCCATTCTGGAATTGGTAGAGACTGTAACAATCCGGCTGGTCTCTGATACTCAGCCTTCACCTACTGACATACCAAACATCGAGTCACAAACTCAACTATCTCTCGTTTTATCTCAGGCCACCAATAATGCTCTCTCAAGTCATGAAACAATTTTGTACTACCTGGATGCATAGTATATGCCGAACTATGTGCTTCCTCCAGAATCTTTCTTTTTAACCCTGCATCATTAGGTACACATAACCGAGAACCAAATAACAAAATATCATCACTGTTAACAATAAAATCAGTCTTCACCCCAATCTTCACCTCTTTCTTCAATTTCTCAATTTGGAGATCAAACTACTGTGCCTCTCTGATCTTGTCGACTAGCATTGGTCTCAAAGTCAGTGTAGCAAGTAAAGCTGCAGTCTCTCCTATTCCTAACTGCACTCTCAAAGAATTCAAATCAACAAATAAACCTCCGAATCACTCGCAAACTAGCCAATCTATCTGATTATTTTCGGCTCAAAACATCTGTTATAATATTTACTTTTCCTGGTTGGTAATGAATAGTGTAGTCATAAATCCTTAATAAGCTCAATCCAGCGCCGTTGCCTTAGATTCAACTCTTTTTGGGTAAACAAAAATTTCAAACTCTAGTGATCTGTATAAATCTCACATGTAACCCCATATAGAAAATGTCTCCACAACCTCAATGCAAATACAATAGTTGCAAGCTCCAAATCATGGGTAAGATAATTTCATTCATGAGGTTTCAACTATTTAGAGGCATAAGTTACCACTCTATCGTGTTGCATCAACACACAACCCAAACCTTGATATGAGGCATCACTATCAACCATGAACCCATCACTACCCAAAAAAATGGTCAATATTGGTGCAGTCGTCAATCCACTCAAACTTTACACTCTTCTGAGTCAATCGGGTCAGGGGCATAGCTATAATGGAGAAATTCTGTACAAACCTCCGATAGTAACCTATCAAACCTAGAAAACTCAGAATCTCTATCACTGCCCTTGGTCTCTCCTAGTTAACCACTATATCAATCTTAGCTGGATCAACACATACACCATCACCAGAAACTACATGCCTTAAAAATACAACCCTATCCAACCAAAAATCACGTTTACTGAATTTGGCAAATAATTGCCTATCTCTTAATGTTTGTAGTACCACCCTCAAATGTTGACTATGCTCCTCTTCATTACGAGAGTATATCAATATATCATTAATAAACACTATGCTCCTCTTCATTACGAGAGTATATCAATATATCATTAATAAACACTATCACAAATGAATCAAGATATGATTGAAATATTTGGTTCATCAGATCCATAAATATAGCAGGAGCATTAGTCACACCAAATGGCATTACCAGAAACTCATAGTGTCCATACCTGGTCCGAAAAGTAGTCTTCCATATATCATTATCCCTTACTTTCAACTGATGATATCTTGACCGAAGATCAATCTTTGAAAACACCCAGGCACCCTGTAACTGGTCTAGCAAATCATCGATACGCGACAATGGATACTTGTTCCAGATAGTCACCCTATTCTGTTGTCTATAATCAATGCATAACCTCATAGTACCATCCTTATTCTTTACAAATAATACTGGTGCACCCCAAGGAGATACACTAGGCGGTATAAATCCCTGATCTAACAAATCCTGCAACTACACTTTAAGTTCCTTCAATTCAGCTGGAACCATCTTGTATAGAGTAATGGAGATGGGACTAGTTCCAGGCACAAGCTCAAAAGTAAATTCCACCTCTCGATCCACTGGTAATCCTGGTAACTCTTTAGGAAACACATCAGCGAATTCATTAATCACAGAAATATTCTTCAATGCAGGAGTACCTCTCTGAGTATCTTTCACATAAGCCAAGTACCCATAGCATCCCTTCCTGAGTAATTTTCTGGCTTTAACTCCAAAGAACCAAAACAAAGGAATATGTGGGATTCTAAAGACTATTTCTTTACAAAAATAGTCATAGTGACATGATATGCAAACAAACAATCCATTCCTAAAATCAAATCAAAGTCCTGAAATTCAAAAGGTAATAGATCTATGATTAACCCTAATTAAGGCATAATTTAATAGGTAAATTGTGTTAGTTGAATAAAGTTAAACTAGTCAAAATAAATCAAATTAGAATTAGTGTGTGAATAAAGGATAATGCATTAATTGTTGTTCTTTTCAGGATTTTGTGCGTCAAAGCTACAAACTACTAGGGAGCCAATTATCAAAGCTCAAAACAATGGAGGATCAAAGAATTCAAGGCCACCTAACAAGATTTTCAAGTCCACCTAACAAGATTTTCAAGTCCACCTAACAAGATTCAAAGTCACCTAACAAGATTTTCAAGTCCACCTAACAAGATTCAAGGCCACCTAACAAGACTTTCACCCTCCCTTGTTGCCTATAAATACCACCCCTTAGGACTTGTCAAACATTCATCTTTTGGTAGTGGAAAACCCTCCAAAAGTATTATTGCTTATAGCTTTCTTTAAGTATTGTTTTCTTTTATTGTATTCTTGCTTCCTTTTAATTTATTGATTTCTTTTACTTTAAGTATTGCTTTCTTTTATTGTGTTATTTCTCTTTTACTTCCATTGCTTGAGCTTCCTTCTTCCCTTAGAGGAGTGAAACTCTTCCACTTTTCTAGAGCTTTACCAAAGCCGTGAAGGGTGGAACGTGATTCACTCAATTTTTGTCGAAGATCGGCTCCTTGTGTAAAATGTGTTACCTTGTAACTCCTCTACTTGGAGGAATGAGCATCACTCACTTTTCTAGTTTTAACAAAGCCATGAAGAGTGAGTAGTTTCTCATCCAATCGTTAGTAAGACGTGGTTATCCGGAAGTTAAATTTATGCAATTCGTTTATGCTTAGCTTTAGTCTTTATTTTTCATAATGTCTTCTCATCATATTGTTGTCTTTATTTTAAGCATGAATAGCTAAATCTCTTAGTTGGCAAAACCAAGAGGAACCTCCACTTGGGTATACCATTTCAACTCATTCTCCTCCCTTCTTTCAGAGTTCAATGGTTCGGTTTGACTAGGTTGAGGGTGGATAACTTGGTGAGTCTTTGATATTCCGTAGGCCTAGTCACGGTTTATGCTTAGATACTCACCAATCTTACCCTAGCTTCCCACGAATCAATCGTTCATTCATGCTCTATTGGAGGAGGGTTTCGAGTTGAGACGGTATTCCTATTGGAGTGACTTCTTGGATTTGCCAACATTTGTTTCTCATTTTACTAGCATCAAAACAACTTCACCAAACAACTTCCAACAATCAAAGATTTTACACTTTCTTTCTCCCAAAATCACCTCCCCTCGGTTTACTTCCTTCCCCGTGGAAACGACATTGGAATACCACCAAGTAAAACACGATCCGCGAAAGTCTCCTTGTGCTTGGGGAGCACTTTTGTTCACACATACTCACATTTGAAATCTCATTCATCCACCATTCCGTTGCCCTTTCTTTTGACATCATCCATAGGAGAGTGACACTCCCCTTTATTCATATACTATACATGTTAAAAGGTGATGTTTATAGGTTAGGAAACAACAAGGAAATTTGTCAAGCATTTTTGGCGCCGTTGCCGGGGAAGGCAAGTGTCAAACCAAGAAGGTGATTTTTGGACGACGGAGGTAAGTCCCATGATCTTCATCATGGGCTGAGGTACGTTGTTTCGTGTATATAATCTTATTTGTGTATAACATTGTTTATATATATTTTGTTTTATGTGGAGGCGAAACGACCGAAACTGATTTGTTAGACAAAATTTGGCCCCTACCATGAATATTGACCAAGAACAACCCGAGGATGCGGGTGACAATTTTGACAATATAGGTGCAAATCCAAATGTCCAAAGGGGAGCAAATCCAAATGTCCAAAGGGGTGGGGGACCACAAGAACCCCAAATACCCAATCCGAGAATGAATTTTCCCCCTCCCGTGAATGAGGGGAATAATTTTCAAATGGATCCCCCGGTGAGGTCAATGAGAGATTTTCTACAACTAACATGAAACACCACACCATCATGCATCCTCCTTCCGGTCCAAGCTCATCTTTTCATAGTTAAGCCAGGAATGTTGCAACTAATTCCCACGTTCAACGGATTTGAAACTCAGAGCCCCTATTCACACATAAGAGATTTTGAGGAAATGGTTGCAACCTTCCTCCCCAATCATGGGATAGAAGAGATAGCTAGAATGAAATTGTTTCCCTTTTCCCTAAAAGACAAGGCAAAAACGTGGCTTATTTCCTTAAGGCCTCGAACCATCACATCGTGGAGCCAAATGATTTCTGAGTTTTTGAACAAATTCTTTCCGGTGCATAAAACCACTGCCCTAAAAAAGTAAATTCAAAACTTTTCGAAAAAGCCCAATGAGCAATTCTATCAATGTTGGGAGAGGTACAAGGAATTGCTACAATCCCTTCCACATCATGGCTTTGAACCATGGCAATTGGTGAGTTTCTTTTATGAAGGAATCACACCGGGCCATCGACAGTTCATTGACATGATGTGTAATGGGGAGTTTTTGAACAAAGACCCTGATGAGGCCTTAGATTACTTTGATACATTGGCACAAAATGCACAATCATGGGACATTACAGATCCCACCGATGTACCAAGGTCTTCTCCTCAAAATACTGGCCAAACTCAAGGGGAGGGATTTATGATTTAAGAGACCGGGAAGACTGGTTTTCAAAAATTGCTAAATTGTCAAGGAAAGTTGAGAGTCTTGAAGTCAATAAGAGACACGAGGTGTCTAATGTGTCACGAACTGAGGAGGGTTGTTCAATTTGCGAATGTATGGAGCATTCCCTATCGGATTGCCCAAACATTCCGACCCTTAAAGAAGCATACCATGAACAAGTCCATCCATTCAACCAAACGAGGCAATCATTTTCTCCCAATTCAAATACTTATAATCTAGGTTGGAGTAATCACCCAAATTTTAGTTGGAGAAATGAAAACCCATTCCTCATGGTTCAAGTGCATATGCATCTCCCATGCCTCCCAAGCAAAACCAATACCATGGCCAAGGGCAAGCATCTAGCTCTCAATACCCCGGACCAATCCACAAGGGTATTTGTCAAACCCACCACCACAGAATTTTTCACCAAATCCACCTCCACAAAGTTTTTCTCAAGGACCGTCCAATCCATCCACATACCAACCTCCTCACAAAAGGAATTTGGAGGATATGGTCCATTCCTTCATTCAAAGCCAAACCGCCATCAATAACCAAAATGCCACAGCCATCAATGATGTAAGAGCCCAACTCACAAAGTTGACAAACTCCATAGGGGCATCTCAACAAGAAAAGGGGAAGTTCCCCGCTCAACCACAAGAGAACCCTAGGGGTCAACACCTTGTTGAGTCATCGGAACCTTCGAAAGAGAGTTGCGAGCAACTCAAAGCTGTCACCACCCTCCGCAGTGGCAAAGAAATTGACAAAACCATTTTGCCAACGGTCTCACCCAAGACCACATTGCCAAAAGAAAAAGATCTCTTGGGTGACGCCGACAAGAGTGAGGTGCGTGAAAAGAAAGAAAGAGAGGTTGTTGAGAAAGGAAAATTAATTGATGATTGTGTGTTTATTCCTCCCTTGCCTGCCCCTTTCCCAAGTCGTTTGAAGCCACCTGTCAAGGTGGCTAATTATGCTGATATTTTGGAAATGTTTAAGCAGGTGAAGATTAACATTCCACTCCTCGACGCCATCAAGCAAATTCCATCATGTGCTAAGATTTTGAAGGACTTATGCACGGTGAAGAGAAAACTGAATGTCCACAAGAAAGCATTCCTCACCGAGCAAGTGAGCTCAATTTTGAGGACTAACACTCCTCCCAAATTCAAAGACCCCGGTTGTCCAACCATAGCCATCACCATTGGAAATTATCGAGTGGAGCAAGCACTCCTCGATTTGGGGGCAAGTGTGAATCTTCTTCCCTACTCGGTGTACCAACAGCTGCAGCTGGAGGAGTTGAAGCCCACCTCAATCACACTTCAATTGGCGGATCGTAGTATCCGTACACCAAGGGGAGTAGTTGAGGATGTCTTAGTTCAAATTGATAAATTTTACTTCCCTGTCGATTTCATTGTGCTTGATACACATCCTGTTGCAAACCTTAGCTCCCAAATTCCGTAATACTTGGAAGACCCTTCCTTGCTACATCTAATGCCGTGATAAATTGCAGGAACGGTCTAATGAAGTTGGCATTTGGGAATATGACAATGGAGCACAATGTATTCAACTTGGCAAAGCAACCGGGTGATGATGAGGAAGTAAGTGAGGTCAATAGAATCGACACTTTGGTTGAGGAGCACTTGGAGCTGGAGGGGATATTGAAATTTAAGGAAGAAGGAATTGTGGATCTTGAGAATTATGATGAGCAAGAGGAGGTAGAAGATTTGAAAGGGATGGAAAGGTGGATCCCTACATTCGAAGAGTTACCCCATCGAGAAAAGAAAATTTTTTCGTCGGATGAACAAAAGCCCAACTTGGAGTTGAAGCCCTTGCCCACCCATTTGAAGTACGCCTATCTTGGGGAAGGTGAAACATTTTCGGTGGTCATTAGCTCTACATTAAACATGGAACAAGAAAAAGAACTCTTGGAGGTGTTGAGAAAACATAAAGGAGCAATTGGGTGGACCATTGCGGATATCAAGGGGATAAGCCCTCTCATTTGCACCCACCGCATATATCTTGAGGAGGATTCCAAACTTTCCCGACAACCACAAAGGCGGTTGAATCCCATCATGAAGGAGGTGGTAAGGGATGAGGTTCTGAAACTACTTGATGTGGGGATCATTTTTCCAATTGCCGATAGTAAGTGGGTTAGCCCCACGCAAGTAGTACCTAAGAAATCCGGAGTTACGGTGGTTGAGAATGATGAGAATGAGCTTATTCCTACAAGAGTAATCACCGGATGGAGGGTGTGCATTGATTACCGAAAGTTGAACGCTTGCACAAGGAAAGACCACTTCCCATTGCCATTCCTCGATCAAGTTCTAGAACGAGTAGCGGGGCATCTATTCTACTTTTTTTAGATGGATACTCCGGCTACAATCAGATTGAGATTGCTTTGGAGGATCAAGAGAAGACCACTTTCACATGCCCCTATGGTACCTTTGCCTACCGCCGCATGCCATTTGGACTGTGCAATGCTCCGGGGACTTTCCAACGCTGTATGATGGGAATTTTCAGTGACATGGTGGAAAAGATAGTGGAGGTCTTTATGGATGACTTTTCGGTGTTTGGGGATTCATTCGAGGGATGTTTGGCAAACTTGGAGAAAGTTCTAACAAGATGTGAGGAGAAGAATCTAGTCTTGAATTGGGAAAAGTGTCACTTTATGGTGACAGAAGGAATTGTGCTTGGCCATATAGTTTCGGCAAGGGGTATTGAAGTCGATAAATCCAAGGTGGAGGCCATCTCCAACCTCCCTACGCCAAGAGCCATCAAAGGCATCCGGTCATTTTTGGGCCATGCAGGTTTTTATCGTCGATTCATAAAGAATTTCAGTGCATTGGCCCGACCCTTGACCAACCTGCTGTCTAAGGAGGTCCCATTTGAGTGGTCGGATGATTGTGAGGCATCCTTTAAAAAACTTAAAAGCATGCTAGTCACACCTCCGATCATGCGACCACCCAATTGGGATCTACCTTTTGAGCTCATGTGCGACGCAAGTGATTACGCGGTCGGCGCAGTGCTCGGTCAAAGGGAGGAAAATAGACCATATGTGATACACTATGCTAGCAAAACACTTAATGAGGCTCAGATGAATTACACTACCACCGAAAAAGAATTGCTAGCAGTAGTGTTTGCCTTAGATAAATTTCGTGCTTACATCATTGGTTCGCCTATTGTTGTCTTTACTGATCACTCTGCTTTAAAGTATTTGTTGTCTAAGCAAGATGCAAAACCGAGACTCATTAGGTGGATACTCCTCCTACAAGAATTCGACTTGACGATCAAGGACAAGAAAGGAGTTGAGAACGTGGTGGCGGATCATTTATCCCGGCTTGTGGTGCAAGAGGCCGATGAGCACATTCCTATCCCTGATTTTTTTCCTGATGAGCATTTGCTGTCAATTCACTCTGTATGTCCTTGGTATGCTGATATATGTAACTATCTTGCAACAGGACAGACACCACCGCAATGGAGCCCAGAAGATCGAAGACGATTTATGGCAGATGTGAAGTACTTCTACTTCGACAACCCGTATTTGTTCAAGTATTGCCCCGACCAAATCATGAGGAGATGCGTACCTGAAAATGAACAGCGGGATGTCCTTGCATTTTGCCATTCACAAGCTTGCGGTGGACATTTCTCAGCGAAAAAGACTTCGGCCAAAATTCTTCAATCAGGTTTTTACTGGCCTCTCTTATCAAAGATTGTGTTTCATTTTGTAAGGGATGCGACAAATGCCAACGGTTGGGTAGTGTGACCCAAAGAAACATGATGCCCCTTTCACCAATACTTGTCATAGAAATATTCGACTGTTGGGGCATCGACTTCATGGGTCCTTTCCCTATGTCATTTGGTTATTTGTACATCCTCCTGGCAGTGGACTATGTGTCCAAATGGGTGGAAGCTATCCCGACCAAGACTAATGACCACGAGTCGTAGTCAAGTTTCTCAAGGAGAACATCTTTTCAAGGTTTGGGATGCCTCGTTCAATAATAAGTGATGGTGGATCACATTTCTGTAATAGGCCATTTGCATCTCTAATGTTCAAATATGGCGTCACTCACAAAGTATCCACTGCGTATCACCCACAAACAAATGGCCAAGCCGAGCTAGCCAATAGGGAGATAAAGAACATTCTAGAAAAAATGGTTAACCCAAACAGGAAGGATTGGTCCGATAGATTGACCGATGCCCTCTGGGCATACCGCACTGCCTTTAAAACTATTTTGGGCATGTCTCCCTACCGGCTTGTCTATGGAAAGGCTTGCCACCTGCCAGTCGAAATGGAACACAAGGCCTATTGGGCCATTAAGACTTTAAATTTTAATTTGAGAATGGCCGGTGATCATAGGAAGTTAGAGCTGAATGAGTTGGAAGAGATTCGACGAGATGCGTATGAGAGCTCCAAAATCTCAAAAGAAAGGGCCAAAATCTTTCATGATAACTCCATTGTGAGGAAATCATTTGAGCCCGGGCAAAAAGTACTCTTATACAATTCTCGCCTCTCCATTTTCCAAGGCAAACTCCGATCCCGTTGGGATGACCCCTATCTTGTCAAGGTGGCCTACCCCAACGGAGCTGTGGATGTTCAAAACCCCGAAAATGGCCAGACATTCAAGGTCAATGGCCAAAGACTTAAGCCATTTTTTGGGGGCTTTGAAGAACAAGTGGTGGAGGAGAATTTGATGGATCCGGTATACCCGGAAGTTGTGAAGGAATAATTAGTTTTTCTTTTTTCTGCTTTTTAATGTACAGTTTTTATTTACTTACTTTATTTTTTTATTCCATGTTAATTATGTTCTTTTGTCGTATAGTTTTGTTTTTCTTAGTCGCAGATATTGGTGTTTTTGTCAAAGCTCAAGTGCGAGGTGTTCTCTAACCCTTCTTATCTTTTTACTGTCCATCATTGAATATCATATTTGTTTTAGAACACTGCATGAATCAAGTTGGGGGGGTGAGGTTGCACTATTTGCATATTACACCAATGTTTGTGGGAATATTTCGCGCGAATATTCGCGTCTGCCGACACTAAAAAAAAAAAATGGTGGGAATATTCCGCACGGATATGCGGCTGCCGACACTCAAAATAAAAAATAAAAAAAAAATAAAAAAATAAAAAATAGGATGCCTTTATAAGGCTTTCAATTTTTTTTTCTCCCATCCACCGGTGATTGGTCTCCCCTTCTTCTTCCCTTCTCTTTTCTTCTTCTTCTTCTTCTTCTTCGTTCTCTCTGTTCTCTGTAAAAACAAACCACCCATGCAAATCCATGACCATATACGCCGACAACCCAGTCCTTTGTTTAATAATTTGCCTTATATGTTTGTATTTGTTCATGGGTGCTCTTTTTCTGCTCACACTTAGGGTGAGGGGTTTCCAGCCTAACCCAAATCTCCCTCGAGTGGGTTAATTGTTGTGTTTTGTTTGTTGGTTTCGGCAGCTAAACAGATCTTTACACCCACCGCTTTTTTCTCTTTCTTCGTCTTCTTCTTCTTCTTCTTATTTCTATTGTGCTATTCTCTATAACACGACCCAACTCCCAACAATCCCATGACCATATTCCCCGAAGACCCAGTCGTTTGTCTCATGCTCGGCATTTGTTTACTCTATTTGTACATGGCTCTTCTTCTTCTGTCTGCATTTAAAATCAAGGGTTTTCGTCCTAGCGAAAACCCAGATCTGCGTAGAGAAGATTAATTTGTGTATTTTCTTTGTAGGTTTCGACAGTTGAACAGATCTCTACCCTACAACTTGATCTCTAAACTCTACACACTGGTAAATTCGAAACATTGGGGACAATGTTCGGTTTAGGTTGGGGGTGTGATCTACGATTCCAGTTTGTTATAGTTTGTTATATTTCGTATTTAAAAAAAAAAGATTGTTCTGGATTGCGTATTTTTACAGCATTTTTGCTTATATTTCATGATCACATCAAATGCAGCGTCAATCGTCTTTGTGACTGGCAGACGTTAAAGAACCAGATAGTGAGTCTTGAAGCATAGAAAGCATGGATGTTAAAATTTTTTGGTTTAGTTTGGGAGTCTTGCGCACATTTCCATCTGATGTGCATGCTGTGATCATGAGAAAAACAAGAGTAGTCAGAAAAATTGAAATCCGAGAAGCACAAGCAAAACATTGTGTGGCAGAAGTACTTTTGCTAAACGTCGTCGTGCCAAACGGCTGGGTGCTTGTAAACAATGTGGCAGATGTTTTCACATGAAAAAATACAATCAGTGTTCTGAACCAATTTCGGGTCGTGCAACCGATCGATTAAACTGGATAGTGTATGGGCAGAGTAAGGATTTTCCTGAGACGCCATCTTATACCAGTCCGGGACTTACATGTTATGTGCGACAAGAAGTGGGAAGGGTCACTAATAATGACATAGACACAAGCGACGACTCGGATTAAATTTTAACTAATAATGACAAAGCTGTGGAAAAATGTGTTTTGGGGATGAAGGTTAATGGTCCGAAATTTTTTTTTTGTAAATATTTGTTTATGTACAAAGTCTTTTTGTTGAAATAAAAATGTGGGTCGAGTAAGGATTGTCCTAAAATGCCAACTTGTAGCGTGGGTAGGGACCTATCCTGAGACACCATAGTTTTCCAAGTTCAATATGTGCATTTAGTCTTTTTGTAAATTTTCATAGATAAATGTGTATGTAAATAGTTTTGATTTTTATTCGAGTGAAAAAAAAAAACTGCATTTCCTTGAAAAATGGTATTTTCTCTATGCTTAAATGTCAAATGTACATTGGTATTTGTTAATCTTAAGGTACAGAATGACCAGACTCGAAAATAGAATTATAATATAACTGACATTCTTTGGAAACCTGACATAACCAGTGGAGATAACGAAGAATACCATGGTAAGTTTTGAGCCTTACGATGCTTTCTGAGAGACAATCAACATTTACTCAAGTAAGCTCTTTCACTTTCAATTGTTGAATAATCTCATTAAACTTGCTTTGATTAAATGCAACTAAAGTAATCTATTGACATATCCTACAGGGAACCTTTGCATGCGACACAGACACATACTTGAGAAAGGATTTTAGGCCATCTTTGAGTTGATTTTGAACCTTAGTCATTGCTTCTACAAAATTATATCCCTAGTTAGCCATGTTTGAGCCTTCAATGAATGATGATTTTTTTTCTCGAAAAACCCATATGATAACCGAGCCACACAAAAAAAAAAAAATACACTTAACATACCTTGCTATCCAATTTTTTCTTGCACCCTCTTATAAATCGGTATGACATAGAAAGGCAAGAAAAAACAGAAAAGAAGATGGTGGCTACTGTTCAACGAAGAAAAAAAAAAAAAAAAAATGAAAGAAAGAAATACCATTTCTAGGCAAAAGACTGAAAAGCAAGAAAAAGGTGTGCTACATTAAAAAGGGGATAGCTTTTGAATACCATTGACGTCATTTCATTAGCCACTAACCTCTGGCCACATTACAACCTATAGAAAGTCCTAATTGATCTCAAGTCTAATGCATGTGCGCTGTCGACCGAAAACTGGGGTATGTTAAATAGTATTTCTTTAATTGCATTGATATTCTTCCATGAGATTATGCCAAGAACATGATTAGCCTACTTTCTTAAGACTTTCACTCCCTTTCTAACTGTGCATGTGATTCTTCGATTGACCATCCTCTGATCACATGCCCTTTGAGAGACAAGTCACTATAATCGGAGTGAATTTTTTGCTGAGAGCATTCTAAGAGAGATTTGAGAAATCAAAGCTATCCATGGAAGGTGATAAAGTAGAATGTTTGTTATATAACAATTCTTGCTACTAGAATGATCATTCCTACTACACAAGGAATTCCAAATACCAATGTAACAAGTGTTTATTTTTGTATAGAGTACGTACCAATGACAGAGAAGTGTTCGGGAAACAATTCAAAATTAAGAGATGTGTGCCTCAATGATTCTGTTGCTAACTCATTTTGACAAGAAATCTTACATATACACATCTTTAATTGGAGTTTGTAGGTATTCACTGGAAACCTTCACGAGAAAAAACTCGTCCACTAGGGATCACCTAGGGGTTTAACGGCTTATTGCATATGCTAAATGCAATCGTGTTATCTACGAAAGTGATTTTATTTTGTTATGTTTTTATTACTAGGGACTAGTAATATTTAGGTTGGGGGGTGTGATTACCCTAATTAAGGCATAATTTAATAGGTAAATTGTGTTAGTTGAATAAAGTTAAACTAGTCAAAATAAATCAAATTAGAGTTAGTGTGTGAATAAAGGATAATGCATTAATTGTTGTTTTTTTCAGGATTTTGTGCGTCAAAGCTACAAACTACTAGGGAGCCAATTGCATTAAAGCTACAAACTACTGGGGTGCCAATTATCAAAGCTCAAAACAAAGGAGGATCAAAGAATTCAAGGCCACTAACAAGATTTTCAAGTCCACCTAATAAGATTCAAAGTCACCTACAATCAGATTTTTAAGTCCACCTAACAAGATTCAAAGCCACTTAACAAGACTTTCAACCTCCCTTGTTGCCTATAAATACCACCTCTTAGGACTTGTAAAACATTCATCTTTTGGTAGTGGAAAACCCTCCAAAAGTATTATTGCTTATAGCTTTCTTTAAGTATTGCTTTCTTTATTGTATTCTTGCTTCCTTTTAATTTATTGATTTCTTTTACTTTAAGTATTGATTTCTTTTATTGTGTTATTGCTCTTTTACTTCCATTGCTTGAGCTTCCTTCTTCCTTAGAGGAGTGAAACTCTTCCACTTTTCTAGAGCTTACCAAAGCCGTGAAGGGTGGACGTGATTCACTCAATTTTTGTCGAAGATCGGCTCCTTATGTAAAATGTGTTACCTTGTAACTCCTCTACTTGGAGGGATGAGCATCACTCACTTTTCTAGTTTTAACAAAGCCATGAGAGTGAGTAGTTTCTCATCCAATCGTTAGTAAGACGTG